>JAOUZG010013995.1:601897-630586 GCA_026289955.1 Argiope argentata | reverse complement strand
AAACTAAAACCAAATAATTAAAACTGCTTATAACAAAGTATACAGTATAATTACAGTACAAAGTATACAATAAAAAACTAGAAAAAAAAACACCTTTTAACACTAGTAATATTAAAATCTTTAAATATATAGATAGATAGATAGAATTGCATCTTTTTCTTCACATCTGGAACTAAGATGGAACAGTACTGAAGACAATATAGTCCAAAATACAGTACAGCGTGACCATCTTATAGCATGAATGACAGTGCATATAACTATAATTTTTTAATTAGCCTTTTTTTATCTTGCTGTTTATTAAAAAAAGTTGTAACAACTCAGCAGAGTTGTGTCAAATTAGTTAATGAGATGAGTTTTTAGTTATGAAATCTTAGTTATCAGAGATGGTGCAACTAACTGTAAATATATAATTAATGGCTTTGCATCAATATGTTCACTGCTGAAGGTAGTTCTTATAGTTTGTAGCATTATGGATTTTCCTAATTGGCACAAAAAGTAATTATCAAATTTCTTCACATAGAAAGAGAGTATGCATCACAAATTTATTATACAGTAACAGGTATAGAGAGCATCATTTGAATAGTGCATCATATTCTGATGGTATCAATATTATAAGGCAGAACATGTAAACATCAGGAGATTTCCACACTCTGGGAAGGCACACATTATGAAAAATAGTGCATGATATCAGCTGTAGACGAATACAAATGACAAAACTACAAGATCACAATATGCAAAATTGTGATTGGACAATAGAAAAGAAAAGGAACTCCACAAAAAGCTTGGTTATGGTAAAACAGAAAGAAAAACGTTATGGAAAATTAATCCATCAGTAACCCACAAGCGTCTTATACTGACTGAAGTTATCCATTATCTTCCAGCATTCTGGGATCAGCATTTCAACGTCAGTGCTGATTATTAATAATTGTTTAAATCCACACAAATTATAATCATAATATAGTAAGCAAAATTTCTTTACTTATAACTGTAGTCTTCTTTTTATTTGATATACTATATAGATAGCAAAAAACAGACTTTAATAAATGAGATATAAAGGAAGATATCTAAAATTAAAATGTAATCTGCTTCAAACTGCATGATTAAAAAAATAGCTTAAAGTACAATAATTTTCAGAAATATACATTTTCAAATACTCTTGATTAAAATATATTATTGATAATACAATAAGAGATTTTAACGTGATTGTAACCAATCTTTTCATCAAGCACAATCAAAAGGTTTTTATCAGATATTATATCACCTTCATTAACTAATAAAGATCTAAACTATGATATGAAAGTTATAAATGTAATTTCATTGTTTGAATCTTCATAAGTTTAAGCTAAAAAAGGCAGATTTATCAATCAACAAAGATTAGAATTTTAAAAGAAAACATTCTAGTTAAAATGTGTTAGCCATCAACTGTTAGCTGCAGAACAATCCAGATTATCTATAGGATTGAGCATATTTATATTTAAGAATTACATGAACTTTGTGAAGTTAACATTAAAGAACGAAAATTGCACTAAACATAAATAATCATACTCAGTGGAAGAATTTATTACACACATAAATAAAGAATATATACAACAAGTATAAAAGTATATCAAGCATAAAAGTTACTTTAGGAAAGGAAAATAGAAAATTCAAAATAATTTTAAATTCATAAGGTCATATTTTAAAAATACTAGGAATTTTTATAAAAAGTGATAAATTATAGCATTTCAAAGTAAGTTGTTAAAAAGTATATGAAAAATATATCCATTCAAGACTTTTACAAATTAATAAATAAAACTTCTATTCTTACACTTCAAAAAAGTATTACATTAATAATAAAAATCAGTCACCTTCCAAAACATGCTTCACAACAGCATCTGATGTTCCAAACAAATCTGTATGTGAAGGATTTTTTAAATGTTCTTCTAATCCTCCAGGCCCGGGAGCCACATTCTTTTTTCGAAGACCAGATATATCCCAAACACGGACAGTTTGGTCAAGAGAAGCTGAAACTACCAAATCTTCCGTAGGATGGAAATGAGCACACATAACATAGTGGTTGTGGCCAGTTAAAACACAGATACATGCACGAGATTGCCAATTCCAAATTCTGATAGTTTGATCATCAGAAGCACTAAGAATCCAAGGATACTCATGATGGAAAAATGTTGTCCGAATATAATCTAGATGCCCCATAAGGGTAAATATACATCGCCTTTGCTTGTAATTCCATACCTAGAAAAGAAATAATTAGAAAAGAATGAGTACAAATTTAAAATATATAAATATTAATTATATATTTTATTATTATTATATATGTATAAAATAAGCATTTTACAGAATTTAGTTTTAATGGATAAAATCAAAATAATAATCCAATTAGAAATTTATATTGTGTTCTCTTTCAAAAAGAGGCAATTTATAAGAATGTTTGCTATATGAACTTAAGTCATTGAAACATAAAATTTCTCAATCTCTTAATGGTGATAATTTTAAAGTTTTTTAAGGGTTA
Organism: Argiope argentata; assembly: GCA_026289955.1. NCBI lineage: Eukaryota > Metazoa > Arthropoda > Arachnida > Araneae > Araneidae > Argiope > Argiope argentata. The sequence goes on along the minus strand of JAOUZG010013995.1, from coordinate 628,077 downwards.
GCAGGGCTCAATTTTTTTGTACAACATCCGACTGCATTAAAACCATTTGCAAAGTTGAATCTGGAATTCTAATTAATTTAACAAAACCAGCTTTAATTCCAATGTAAAAATGTTGTCATTCAAATCCAGAAAGAAAGAAAAACGTGTGTGTATTTGTAATAGATTCCCTATATAAGAAATCACATGAATAACATTCATACGCTAGTTACAATTGAACAATAATATTCAGAACTCTTGAACAAAGTTTATGACAGCATCATTCCTTATTTTTGGAGGCAATGCATCTTCTCATATCTTGCAGTGTCCATTATAAATAAAATCCATGAATAACATCTTCACATTCTTTGAGGACTACTCAGAATTCAAGACATTTGCGAGTGAAACTGTGCAAATGAATTTATGGAACAAAGATGGTCCCATTTTTCACATAACTTCACGTTACTGGCAGAATTCAAAAAAATCTACATAATATTGCCTCTATTAATGGCAATCAGAATCCACTTTGAATTTGTTATATTAAATCTAATTTTACCATAAATTCATGAGCAGCTTGATATTCACATAATATTGGCTTCATTTAACATATTCAATATCAGCTGATTTTGATATAATAAAATGAAACTTATTAATATATTTGGCCATGAATTTTGAAGCAATAAGGTCATCATGTATGCACAGATGTGATGATACACTTCATGAATATGTAGTTAATAATTACAGAATTCAGGAGAATCAGAGTGTAAAAGCACTTTCCTAAGCTCAGGACAGCTTCATAATGTTATATAATGAGTTCATAATGTTAGTATACTGTATTTTGAATTGCTGATTATTGATTATATTTTGTATACTTAAATAATTTTCTTTAAAAAAACCTTACAAAACTCAAATGTATGCCACTGTTCTAGGAAATTTACCTTGAACATTAATGCTCTGACCATCCCCCCTTGTAAGCAAACATGTCGAACATCTTAAAACAATGTATTCCTTTTTCCATAATGTCTTTCAAAACTCTTTTCAATTGATTCTTGACTAGTGAATTCGTCTTCCTTCATGGTTTTAATAATATTTTACAGCTGCTAAGACTCATGTTTGTTTAAGTGTAATTTAAAATGAAATCAAACTTACAAATAAACCAAAGTTTGTCTGTGTTTACATTTTAAAAAAGAAATCCCATAATAAAATATGCAAGTATTACCAAATCTTACAGTACTCCTTTGGGAACTACATAATAAAAATTTATACAACAGTAGAAAATTCGATATAGTCAATAAGACTTTCTGATGTAGACAATTCTCTATTTTATTTTTAAGAATTATATTTGTGATAAAGAAGATATATTATCATATGATGGAGATACAGAACTGCTCGTAAAACCTGAATAAGGCAGAGAATTTAAATTATATCAATATTTAAGGTATTCAAAAAATTATCTCTAAAATTTTAAATATATTTGAATTTATTCAGAATTGAATTTCATGATCTACATATCATCTAAATCAATATTCAAAGCATGCATGCATGCATGTAAATACCATGTATTTTCTTTATAACAACTTTTATAGGAATAAAAATTTTAGCTTTGTTTAAAATTTCTGAAAATTAACAAATTACTAATCAATTTAGTTAGATATATCATTTCTCAAAATGCGACACCAATATAAAAATATACATGACCAAAAAATGTCAAGAAGCTAAGCTTTTATCATTTACTGAATTTTTAAAAAAAAATTTATTAATACATTCTAACTCTTCAACCATAAATTAGATCATTCCAATGAACCTTAATTAGATAATTCCAATGAATCCACTTCTAAGCCAGTGGATACAGAATATTGCTTTCTGAAAACTGCCTTTAATAGAGAAAGTTGTCAGTGCTTCCCTCTTCATTGTGATTAACAAAGTAGGTCAAGTGGCTTATTAAAGTCATATAGTGGTTTTCATTGAACTAGAATAGTCCCTCCATTTTGCCTTATTCAGGTTTTATTATAAGAATTCACAATTGATGGAAATTATACATTTAATCATCGATTTGAATATTTTAATATTTCACAGCAAATTTAATATCCAAGTAAAAACTATTGTACTTAAAGGTAAGAAATATCTCATGTTTACAGTTATATGATTGTGAATCAGTTTGCAAAAAAGGATTTGAAAGGATTTTGAAAAAGATACTTCGTTGATGACATAAAAAAGTCTGTATAAACTTTTAACAATCCTTTAATTAAAACGTAATAACATAAAATAAAAAAAAACCTTGCAATTTTTAAAGTATTTGTCTAATTTGTGAAGTGAGATATTTATAAATGCAATTTTTTTTTCATTTTCAAGTTTATTATATTAAAGTTACATCACTTCATGGCAGATTTAAAGAAAGGATAAAAAATAAAAATTTTAAAAAGTCTAATATTTTATTTACTAATGAAACAAAAGTGCATTTTCTTATAAATATTTTTTTTTATATTCTAAATGAAAGTCGGCTATTAAGCAAATTATTGAAAATTATTTCCAATAGGAAAATAATTTCTAATGCCCTTTTCACAGGGTATTAATAGCAATTTTTAAAAAATTTCACTAGTATTTGATTTTGCAGTTACAAACCATTCAGCATCTATACATATTATAAAATGAATTTTCCTGAAAGCATTTGTTCGTTGAAACCGTAAAAACTCGAGAAATAATAGATATTGGAGATATTTATAGCATTTTGTAGAACATTTATTGAGAAAGGTTTTAGTACATTATAATCGTATCAAAATAAAAGGGGGAGTTTAATAATTGTGATTTTAATTTATCTGTAAAGACACGAAAACCTCAAACTGTGCATGAGTAAATAGCAAGAGCTGTTGAATGCATATACGATACAGTTTGTTGTTTACATTTGATTTTAAACAGCAATACAAATCTAATTATGCAGAAAAGAAGGAAATCCAACCTCGAAATGATTGCCTGCATTTTATCTATGGACTTTTTACCTTTGTAACAGTCTAGATATTTCCGAGCGTGATGTATTAAAAAATATTTTTTATTTATTTTTATTAACTTCTAAACATATTTTTATGTTTGTTTGATATTGTGTAGCATGCCCATGTTATATTGGATTGAGGTTAGACTTAAGTTTAAAGCTAATTTTTCCTCTTGGATCCTATCCAAAGGGCAATGTTATGAGGGTACTGTTAGTTAAAAAATTAGATCATATCTTAAAAGTAATGGGAAAAGAAAAAATTCCATTGAAATGATAGAAGGAATGAATTCTATCAAAATGATAGGAGGAGCAATGAAGATTATTTAATTTTACATTACTGATAGGAGGAACAATGAAGGTGATTTAATTTTACATTCAGAATGAAAAATATTGATGCAAAACATAAATACAATGAGTTAATACAGATATTTCATTTAGTTTCCTTCAAGTTACCATGAGAAAATCGTAATCAATATTTTTACTTTGCTTTAAAAATTACTATTTTAGGAAAATATTAGTTTTGAGGGGTTTAAAAACTATTTATGAATGCTATTTTTGTTTTGATTAAAAGTAAAGTTGCAGATAATAAGATTTTTCCATGCAATGTAAATGCTGTGTCCCAATGCTTCTGGAGAAAACTCTGAGCATCTCCTGTAGGCTAAACATTTAGTGTGTATTAGCCACATGTGAGTGAATAATTGTCAATGAAATAATGCTTTCATTTCTTTGCATTGTATTATGTATTATTTTAGATGCCCTGCAGCGGCTTCAGATCACAGTTGCAATCTTCTTTTCCTACGTGATTTTTGATATATGACCATCTTCCATGTAAATTTGTCCATGTTGTTTTTAATCACTATATATAAGACAACAAGTGTCTGAGAAGGTGTTTATTACATTGATTTTTTTTGTTGCAATGACAAGTTATAAAGATTTACATGATTTTAAATGGGAATTAATCATTGGCAAACAACAGGTTTGAAATAGCCATGAAATTTGGATTTTCATACATGACCATTTCAAGAGTACTGCAAATATAAGGATTTTAGTAAAAGAAAATCTTTAACAGTGCAGTTGGATAAAGACCTTGATAGAACAGGCCAATGATAGCTGATAAGAATTATTACACAAGACAATCATTTAATACTTCCTCAAATTGCTGCCGATTTAAATGCAGGCCCATCAACAAGTGTTGGCATATGCACTGTACAACATACCTTAATTTATATTTGCTTTTGCAGCCACAGATCATCTCGCTTACCTTTGTTGGCTCAATGGCACAAGGTCAGTGCCTAGCCAATAATGTAATCTGACTCTTAATGATTGGAAAAGCGTTATCTAATCTGCAATGTCCCATTTCCAATTATATAAGGCAAATGAGGTATGGAGAAAACTCCATGAATCCCTTATACCTAAAAGGAATTATAGAAGCTAGTGATAGTTCTGTGATGGTATGGGACAGGTGCAGATGGCTTGAAATGGGACTGTTGATATTTTTAGACTTGGCAATGAAAGGTAAGAGGTACTCTAACATCCTTTCTGACCACCTGCAACAATTCACGTTCTGTGTGCATTCCAATGGACACGGGCAATTCAAACAGGATAATGTGTTACTTCTACAAGTCAGCAGTAGTTACTGTGTAGCTTGAAGAATGCACTCTTTTCCTTTTTTATTATGTCTCTTGACCACCAAAATCCACTGACCAGAACATTATTGACCATATCTGGGATGTTTTGAAATATACTGTCCATAGGAGATCTTCAAAACCTCACATTCTCATAGCTTTGTGGAGTGTCCTGCAGGAATCATGGTGTTAACTGTCTACAAAATATCTTCAAAAATTAATCAAATCCACGAGGTGCAATTTTGCTGTCCTTCTGTGTGTACACTAGAGTTCTGTATAATATTAGATTAGCGTACCAGGTTTTGGAACTTCAGTGCAGGTAGAAACCTTATTTTGCAGTCATGTATTCTAAATGTTGATGAAAATTTTTCTTTAAAATTTTTCTTTATCATCATCATTCATCTTTTTTGTGGATTCACCTTCTGAAATTACTATGGAGCGAAATAATAAATATTGTCGACATAACTTGTTTGAATTGTTTAGACATGAAATGCATAGAAGCAATGGTTAAATTTAAGATTGGTGTACCCCCCAAGTTAATTGCTAATATGGCAATCCAAAGGAAAGCTCTTCTAGCAACCCTACTGCTGTTTTACTTACTTCTTTTAACAATGGTTGAGTTGAACATGAACTATGATTACTTTATGAAAAATGTTAAAATAATAAAAAAATATTGATTAAAAATTTTAATTTTCTTCTAAATTATAATTGAAGTTTTTTAATAACTAATAAGGTACTACAATTTTGTTTTTAATGTGAATAAAGACCAGAAAATTGTTATTCTTTGGCAATTTCTAATATGCACTTTTAAAAAATCATCTGAATTCTTACTTTTCAAAATCATCCGATTCTTACTTTAAAAGTTAAATGCAATAAAATTATTCCAAGTTTTGGCAATTCTTTTGTTGCTTGAATGGTTGGTTACCTTGATAATTTATTATATCAGTAAATGTGCAAGAATGGATATCAGGTGAATAGGATGGAAGACAGTATTTCCAACCTGCAGAATGGATTAGTGGAATATATTTGTTTATGAGTTGATGAAATTAGGAAAGGATGCTTGTTTGAAATTTTATATGGAGAATGGTTTGATTCTAATTCCTCCATTCTTTTTCTTCTTTTAATTATGCACTATCCCTGTAATCCACACTGGCTTTATATTCAATGTGCTAGCAAAGCCGTAGGATGTTTTTTTAAGTAAAAAATTCTTCCCAATGATTTCTACAGATGCCAAAGGCACTGCATGCTCCAACTTTTGCTCTGCCCTGAAAAGACTGAAGCAGCCTGTCTAAAAAAAAGCAATACGTATCAGTAAAAAAGCAATTATATTGCAGAAAGTCGTAACCACAACTATTCCACAGATGTGTTTACTTTGTCTTCCATATTTATTACTGCCTTGGCATCCTTGGCACAGGAAGGGACACACTAAACTTCACTTTTACCAAAGCAGCAGTCAGAAAGGTACACAAATATAAGGTCTTGTTTCTATTTACAAGATTTCTCAAACTTTTACAAAAAAAAAAAAAAAAAAAACATAATATTGTTACTTAATAAAATAGGTATATTAGAAAGTTTGAATGCATTGGAGGAATGATATGAACAAAAATTCTTCAGATTATTTGTAGATAATAAGATGTATGGATTTAAGGAAATATTTCTGGTACTGACTAACCACAATTCCTTTCTTGAATTATCCTCTTTCGTTTATTTTCTTTCTTATTGGATGTAACACAGATACCTTTATACTTATGCTTTCGATTTATGCAATGTAACATCTAGAGCAACATAAAAAAGATTCTTTACAATACTCTAGAAAATTAAACACTTTTTAGTGACTTTAAAAAACACACTTTAAAATGCTTAAAAACAGTTTTCAAATTTAATCATTTTTTATGAAGCAATACCCTCCTTTTCCTTACTTTCCATATTATAACTTAATACACAGCAACATGCTTGTACTATGACTTGAACAAAAAACATCTTAGCAATAGATAAAAATTGGATTATTTCATTGGATATTATAACAAATAAAAATCATAGTGTATGATGGCTGTTTCTTCATTCATTTGTATATATATATATATATATATATATATATATATATATATATATATATATATACTGTAATAATTTAAAACTAGACTTCACTTTTAAATTGCATTGATATTTATTTTCCCATAGCAACTCTCACAACGTGCCATACCAAAATGTGTCAGTAAATTTCCTTTTGATACTATAAAAGTTCAAGAATATCTCAAATAGTCTATTTTTCTAGATTGTGTCAACTTTTATTTGCAACAAAAAAAAATTAATGGAAGATAAAAATTATATTTTTCACACTAAAAATCTCCCATAATAAGAATCTGTTTAAAAATTCCATATCTACTTCTCTTTCAAAAAATTTATGTATATACATATATAAGTACACAGAAAAATGCAAGTGCAACCTCATATATCTCTGGGACTTCTAAAAGATTTATCACATACAAGTATCTCAATGTTTTATATGCTTTTTTTGTTTGTTTTTTTACTACAACAGCTGAAGACAAAAACTAAAAAATTCTAACAAAATTTTGATATTTGAAGTTAAACTAAGAAATAAAATTTGCACCAGATTAAATTTAGAAACATAATAAGAGCAAATATATCAAGATTTTTCTCTTGAGATTTTGCAATACTTTAAAATGTTAATTGCCATGTACTTGTTAAAAATTGGATTCTCGCACAATTTTTTTCTTTTTTGTTACTGCTCTTTCAACTTTACCACAAAAATGTCATGCTATACATATAAATGTTTGTAATTGACAACTTGTCAAATTTACATAAATTATACATCTATATATGGCATATTTGTTTTATCCATTCAAATATAATCAACAGATAAATTTTTTTAAATGCTAATTTCTGGTATCCAATAAATATTTTTGGTATTTTAATATTTTTGGGGCATTACTTAGACCATGAAAACAGTTGCATAAGGAGCAACAAATATCGATTTTAAATAGATACAAACATTCAAATTCAAATAATTAAATTAATACATTATTGTAAAAAAGAGCAAAAAAATTACTTTAATTTTATAATCATCACCACCAGAAACGAAGAGAGGCTGCTGACTATGGAAACAAATTCCTCTGACCGGCCCATCATGTTCATCGAACTTATCAAGCAAAGTGCACATACGATAATCCCAGAGCTGAATAATTCCATTATGCAAACTAGCAAGAATCCATGGTCTTTTAGGATGGAAACTCAACCCTTTCACCCGGGCAGATTTAGTTTCAAATTTAGTTAACATCTTTCAATACAGTGACACGTCTACGAAAGTATGTTCACTGTTATTTTGTTGACAATATCTACCGAATTTCAACTATGACTTCAATACAATTCAATAGCGATTAATTAAGACATATCGTTTGCAATGTAGTATATAAATTTATCTCTAACAGTGCTTTTTTGTGCCTTGTAAATTTAAAAAGTCAATTATTGTTAATTATACTGATGATACTCTGGCATTATTACAAAAAATCTATATTATTATTAAATTTCGAAGTAAATAGTGAATATGAGTTTCGGAAAGTATATAAAACATCTCAACTCTTCATATTTCGAGTCTTGTTTAATGTATATGTAAGTTTCTTGTTTAGCAATGATTGTTTGTCAGTACATTAGCAATGGTACGATTGATTCGATCGCATTAGTTTCTTAATGATATACGTTTTGTATTCTTCTCTGTGTTTATATACTATAATGTAAAGAATTTTTTCCATAGACAAATATGAGTTGACCTTACTTTATTTATTCTTAACCGATATGTGAGTATTTCTTCATTCTCGAACTTATCTACTTGTTATAATCTTTTTATTCTCATTTACGTTTACTGTTGGTTTACTGATGTTTTTATTTTTATTATTATTATTTATTGTAAACAGTCACTAATCCTTTTCTAATAATTTAATTTGATACGCTTGTTTTAGAATGTAATTTTTCTTATTGGAAATGAATCTTGTTTCATTTTGTACCAATGTTAAAAGAAAAATTTTAACATTTCAATTGAATAAACTTGCATGATATTGTTGCTTTTTTACTAATTTGAAGCATTATATCTGTTTGTCACTACTACTTCCTACAATTATATTGTTTATTAAATCCTATCATGCCTTATTTATTCGTAATCTTCATTTTAATTCTTTTTTTAAGTTATTGGTTTTCTTAATCTTATTAAAAAAATTTTTTTAAAGAAAATTATGTAACATTATTTATATAAAATATCATGAAATTTTTTTAAAAAAATCAACTCTTGTTGCAGGAAGTTGAAGTGTTACTTACTCATTTATGATTTTGATTTGTAAAAATACACTTTGGATCAAATCTGCTTATCTTTCAGATTTTTATAAAATATAGCATTATATTTTATAAATTATAATTGAAATGAAAATGAAGTGAAACATAATAGACTATATTTAATTTAGTTTTGGAATGTGTCAAATTAACTATTACTTTAGCAAGTTGACATTGTTTCTGTTTTCTATATGTTATCATGGGAAAGTGGTTATAAGGATTTTGTCTATAAAATTTTTATTTTGAAAATATTGGCTTATATATCTATATTTACAATAAAGCTCAATATGTGTAAATATTGGCACTCTAGAAATTGGACCATTTACCCTACAGCTATTAAATTAGACATATGTATATCTTGGAGGTCAGGAATGTGCATATCAGAGCATTTGTTTTATTTTTCAATTAAAATTTTAATTTATTAATAATGAAGCAAAATTTTGGAAATTTTTCTGCTATGACTTTCTAAATTATTACAGCACAGAATTGATTTTTACATTATATTGAGGACAAAAGAATTATCTTTTTAATAATATTAATGGTTTGATAAAAATATATAAAATTTCTTTTTTATATAATGAATTTTTTTTAATTGAATGTTTTACAATAACTTATATTGTACAAACAAATAAGGAAATTTAACTTGTCCGAGCATGTGATGCCTCAATGGAGGAAAATTTAACATTCATCAACATGTTGCCATCATATTGTCAAAAGCTCAAATTCAAAAATAAATCAACTGCTGTTGCAAATGAAACATATAAAAATGTAATGTTCAGCATGTGTTTGCTTTATATGAAATAAGATATTTTACAAAAAGTAAGTGCAAAGGAAAATTTTCATGTTTTCTTTACAATATTATTATTAATATTTTCTTTTACAATATTGTTATTATTAATTTAATAAAGCAGCTTTGGTCTAAACAAAATAAATAATCATATAGTATATAACTTGAGTCTAGAAATGCTCTAATAATGGCTGAATATTTAATATTTATCCAAATCATTTGTTCCGTCAATATTTATGAGATGACAATATTTTATATAAAAAGATTGTATTCCAATCAACTCTAAAACTGACTTTATGAATATTTGAATATCACTATTCAATAAAAACAAATGATGTTAGACCACTTCATCGACCATCTCAAAGATGGTACCCCAATCAACGCCCTGGATTTTTCAAAACTGATTGGCCTAGTATTATGGAAATGGTGATTGCTTTTAACTTGCAAAATTTCATAAACTGATCATATTTAATAGTAGAAAGTCGCAACAATCATTTACTTATTAAAAATTTGCAGTGTCAAGAATATTACGTAGTATATGATTCTCTAGGACCAAACCAAAATAAAATATTGTTATTAATGTCATTTAAACCCTTTTGAAAGTGAAACTAAAAACTTAATTTTATGAATGAATCCAGGGAATTTTTATAAAATATTTTTTAAGATATTACATAAATTATGAAAATTATTCTGTAGTGCTCGTAAAATTGAAATGCTGGTTGATTCTTTTTTCAGCATTTATTTAAAATATATATATAGTTTCTGTAAAATATATTTTTTATATTAGTTGCAGTTCAATTGTATCTACTTTAATTTAAAATTGAAATTTTATGCAAGCTACTTGAAAATTAGAGAAATATATAGTGTATTATGGCTTAAAGCCTTTTTAATAATATGAGCGAATTATATGTCTATGAAAATTTGAAACTTCAAAATATTTTGATAAAATAGCTTTCAAGAAAAATTGCATAAAATATTTAACTGAAAATTTTGACAAGCATTAAGATTGACAAACTGGCTGATTGCTAAAGATGTCTAGTTTATATAAATAGTAGTATATGTCTAGTGCATATATTTTTTAATAAACATTCTGCATTATTAGAAAATTGAAAGTTTTCTGTGTTTATATAATGCATGATTCTACATACGCATTTATCTAAAAAGTGTTAGTTTTTTTGTTGCTGTTTTTTCCTGCTAATGAGATAAAATGTGTTTAGAATTATTTTAAGTTTGCAATAAATTCTCATTACATATTCTGTTCTACCTCAGATTTATACAGAAGAAAAAAATGAAATTTATTTTTTGTAGATGATTTTTTAATCGTGATCCAAAATTGTCCTTAGATGGTTTGTCTTCCAGATAATCATAAATTTTTGGCCATGATATTTGATGAATTTTTGATTTTCTTTCTTTATATCATCAGTCAAAAGAAAATATTGGTACTTAAGTATTGTAAGAATTCTTGTTTTCGGGATGAAAATTGGTCTGGGTTGTATTACAAAAGTACTGAATACGTGTTTGACTCTTAAATTTCTAATTTTAAGTGCCTTGTTTTTTTTTACTATCAGGTTCTAAAACTAATTTAGGAATATTTTGAGCATTTGCTACTCTTATTTAATATGCAAAAGATTTATTATTATTATTAAATTAAGAAAATATTAAAGTTCCCTCTCTTATTTCTCCCATAATTTAGCAAATGAACATTATTCTTTAAATAGTGGGCTAGTAATTTGCTAATAATTGGAACATGAAAACAAATAACAAACTGTGGCATCAAACCAAATCTGCCACAGTTGTCAACTTAGTAGATATTTTGCTGATATTCACTGAATGTAAACATAAATATATACCTACATTTTGCAGAATCTTCTCTATTATGACCAATATGAAGGTACATTTACTGTCCTGCTTATTTTAATAAATTTTGTAATTTTCAAGAGACATTACATTATCTCAAGTACTTTCACTCAAACAATTTTAATTTATCATTATTTGAAGGGCAGGAAATTACATTTTAACCTCTTCGTGTTTTAAATGATATCAGTAGATGTAACTTATTAACATAATTGGTAAACTTATTAACATGATTATATTGTATTAATAAGTTGTTTTTTTATGTCGCTCTGTTTTTGCTTTTTTAAAAAATTTCTGTTTTAATAATTCTGATTTGTCTTTCTTACTGCATTTTAATTATTGTCACATCTACCTCTGATATACATTCTTAGTTTTTGTTGCTGCTTATCCCATTTGATATTCATGCACCAACTGAATATTAAATTGAATCCTTTTATTTTATAAATGAGTGTTTGAAGAAGGATGCTTTGCAAATTTTATGTAGTTAATATTGTCATGATACATGTTCTGGTAAAAACTAAATTGTCTGGAGTTTATTGCTTTATTCTATATTCTTGCCTTGGAACTCTTTTCTTGATTACTTAGGGTTTTTTAGGTTAGGTTTGTTGAGTTTTTTCCCTGTAATTTATATTGATGATTGTTTTATTTTTAAGGAATACAGTTCTGTTTTGATTAAAGTAAGAAATTTTAGAATATTGGAGGTGTTTATTGATTTTCATAATAATTGTATTGAATTTTATAGACCAGTCTTTCAGTTTTGATTTTTAAGTTTACCAATACAGTAATTCCTGTCACTTTTAAGATATAAATATTAATTAAAATCTATTTGTAGAATTTTTGATTAATTATTTTTCATTTCAGGAGATATAAATGATGTCTGCTGAAGGCTTATGATTATAATCTTATTTCCTTGGAGAGATAGATAATAATTGGTATGTATTGAGGATTTTAATTTCTTTTCTTTGAATTTATCAAAATTACATAGTATCACTATTTGCTGTAGATTCAACAATTTTTACAATCATGAAAAATTCTCTTTAACCATCTGAATTCCGTGGCTTTTTGAAGCGCAGTTCTTTTAAAAACGAAAACGGCCAAAAGTATAAGCGGCAAGAGATAAACATTTCCCTCCCCCTTGTTGCCATCAAGAGTTCATTTGCAGAGTGGGGAGAGCTCTCACGTTGCCTTGTTCATGTAGTCAAATTACTGCTGTAGAGTAAGGGGTTGTACAAATTTTAATAACTCTTTATAATTTCACCTAAAGATTTTCCAGACGTTCCAGTTTTTTTATCATTGTGTTCGATTACAACTTATAATTTCCAGAAAGTTGCATTTGATGTTGAAGCATAACGTTGAAATAATATACTTGCATATCCATTAAATTTATTGCTGCTATCATTGAAAATTCAATCATTTGAGATTTATCTCTCGCTTTTTTTGAGAGAGAGAGTTATTAATATAAAGAACTGATTGTAAGTACTTAAAAATTCTTATAAATTTTGAAAAATAAGTCTTATAAATTTGCAAAATTTTAAATTAATTAATTTTTATAGCAATTGCTCACATTTGTTTATTGAAATATAAAGAAAATAATGTTCTGATGTTGAAAACCTATTAAGATATAAATAGATCCATGTCTAAGAAATAATGCAAATTTTAAAGATCTACTAAAATTTAATAATTTAAAATAACAGAATAGTAACCCAGGGCAAATAATATTTTGAGGATAAGATATTTTTCTTTTCAATTTATATACCATTTAAAATTTTGCAGTTATACTACCAAAACTATCTAAATCAAAACTTCTTTTCCTTCGAAACGACTCGGCATATCCACAATAGCTGTTAAATAACAAATTATGAATATTACAGAAAAATGAAAGATTTCATGAATGCAGCTGTCAAACTCCGAATTTCTAACCCAAGAGAACATCACTAGCATATTTTTTTTAAGTTATGCTCTTTGATTTAAGCATTGTTCAAAAGATATATTAGTCAATTTTCAAACCATCTGCAAAAATTTTCTAAGAAAGGAATAGTTAGAATGTTATTTTATAATTAAAAGTGTTTCAAGAATTGGTATGGGGGAGAGAGAGTGAACTTCAAAAAATAACTAATTTAAGCAGTTTTCTGAAACAATAAACATTTTTATTCATTAATTTTTTTTAATTTATTACTTTTACATACTTTTCGATATTTTTCTTTAGGTTAAATAATTTTTGCGACATTGCTATAAATTGTAATTTTAGCATTACTTATTACTTTTATCATGTCAGAGCATGATGCTGTTTTATTAATATTTTATTATCGAAAGTTAATATTTTATTATCTGCACGATTATCTCAAAAAATCAGCTTTTAATAAAGTGTTGTCATTGCATTTACAAAATCTCTCATTAAAAAAAATAAGTTAATGACTACAGCAAATAAAACCTTAAAAAATGTCATTTTGAGCATATGATTATATGAATGAAATAAATAGGAAATGTAATATTTTTTAAACAATAAATTCAAGACAAAGGGTTTTTTTATCTTTCGTAATACTAAAATGACTCATTCAATGAAACCATTAACATGAATAAGAATATTATTTAGCTTGCACGAGCACGTAGTGCTTGGCCGTTCAAGAAATGATGTTCTGACATGATTCATTGAAATATGCATAGCAGATTTTATTTTAATATTTCTGTAAAGTTATTTTAGTTTTTGTGTTATACTCGCAGGATTTAAGAAATGAAAAAAAAAGTATAAGCTTGAAGTTTAACTTTGTATAATTACTAGGAACCGTTCATGCATTTCATTGTATATGTTCAAAAAATTCTTTTTTTTTTTTTTTTTCCAAATATCTGAGCAAGTTTTTAATCTTTTGAAGAAACTACAAAATCGTAAACCTATATTTAAATCCAAATTATAAAGGAATCTAATGAATTGTATTTGTAACACTATCACTCATTATCCCCTTACTCTGTGTGGGAATAAGATATTCCAAACATAAAATCTCCTATCTAATAACTAAAACCATTAAATAAATTCCAGTTATTTCGCTATAATTAATTATATTTTATGAGAAATTCATTTTCATGGATGAATAGGACTTTTGCTTAGTTTCAAAGTTAATCACTTAATACTAAAAGAAAATGAGAGATCTACTTCTATTGACCTAACAAATAAAGATAGGTATCTAATATTAACACTATATAGAATTAAGTATATTATTGTAAATATTTTTTTAAAAGCTATTATTGACCTCTGTAATTAATCTTTTTGAGAAAAGTCTTCAAGAATCTTAAAATATGCTGCATTTTTAATATAAGTTTTATCAAAGTATTTAATTGTTACAGATTATTTTTTACATTTATGAAATGAAAAGTAGTTTACCCTTTTCAAAAAAATCTTGATTAGATATATTTTATACATAATAATTGTGAAACTAATTATCAGCAAAACAGTTTTGACATAAGCATATCTTACAGATTGTGCATTCCCGCAAACTTTCAATTGAACGTCCTGAAGCAGTTTTCAAACATTGGTTTCTGCAACGTATACAAGTTCTCTTACGACCATCAATGTTTCTTTTCTTTTGGCTGTGTTCTTCAGTGCGATTAAATTCTGAATAAGCCCTTCTGCGACATCCTTCCTTTCCTAGTTCTTCAATGAGTTCTAACTTGAAATCATAAAGTTGATAAATTCGTTTCGTCGGAGGAGAATTCATTGCCTTCATTAAAATAAAAGTGTTGTTAACAGTTGTATCAAAGAGAAACGAAAATATGTAGCACCACCATTTCGATGATTTTCTTGCCCTCAGAGAAATATTTTCTGCATTGATCGGCTAAATACACACCTCCCATGTTTCTGTTATATTGTGCAAAAACAACTGGACACTAAACTAATAATGTTTCTGCTCCCTTTCTCCTATACACTTCACAGATTTCATTTTTTGCATTGGTCGAAATGATAGAAATTTGTTTTTTATCTAACCAACTGGTACACAATAAATTTGGAGTATTTTTGCATTGAAAAGTAGAAATTGTATGAATTTCTTTTAATTTTAATGTTTTCCTTTCTGAGGGTAAACTTTTTCTGTTAGGCATATAGGTCCACAAGCAAAAATTCCAATTTTATGTAAATCCAGCAATAAATTTACACTTGAGAAAAAGCGGTCGAAATATACTGTATGGTTTTTATTCTTTAACCCTTTTGTAAGGTGCATAACCACATGACATCCTAACCCATTTTTTGTTCTAAAAGTGTTATCGTTTTCCCCTCAATACATTTTGAAATTGAAGGTATATTTGAAATGTGAACTGCATAGCATCCATATTTTTATGCCTCGTTATCTGGTTTCAGAGGCATGTATTGAATGATTCCCAAACGACCTTCAAACTTAATAAGCTCTTCATCTAATGAAGCTTCTACTGAAAGCTTAAAAAGCTCCATAAACTTTTCCTGGAGATACTTTTGCAGTGGTTCTACTTTCTGAGAGAAAGTGAAATAACTTTCATTCTTCTTTACTTCTGATTCTCTATCAGATATGTGAAAATAGTGTTTTATTTTTTAAAACCTGCGCTTCGCCATCATACTTTTCACTCTTTCATTTCCAAGGGTTGCGGTTTTGCCCAATAATCCAATAATCTAGGCATCTTCACTAAGCTCATTACAAACAAGACTGTAAAAAATACCCAAATTTCTTTTATGCTTGCGATTGGATACCAATATTTATATTGATATCCTCGCTGCTTTGCACAGAATTCTGCATACTTATTCGTATTCAATCAAATTTTTTCACATATTTCATCAGTCAAATACAATTTTAAATACTTCAATGCTGTTGAACCCGTCGGTAAATTATGAATTGGGCCTGACAGTTGGTCAAATTTTGGAATGGAAATACTTTTGTTTTCTATAAGATTTGATTTCCATTCAATAATATGTCCAGTGCTATCATTTTCGGAGATTTCAATTTCGTCTGCGTTATCAGAATCATTTTGTAACAAAGTACAAATATTTTCCTCTTCAAAAGAGTTTGAAGTGTCAAATCCAGCATTTTCATCATCACTTACATCTAAATCAGATTCATCTGTATCTTCAAACAATATTTTATTGATCTCTTCTTGGGTTAAAACTTTCTGATATCCCGGCATTTTAACAAGAGTTTTGCAGCTGGCGGGAAGAAAGCCGTCGGTAAATTAAGCATCTACCCTCAAGCACTTTCAGGAGATACTAATCGACAGTGGAAACGGAAGCAACCACCCTCACCGTCTTACAACCCTGGTGAGAAAGGGGGAAGAAAATAAACCGGTGTCAATTTGGGCGCTCGGCCGTTTCGTGGTTGTCTGAATGCAGAGCTGCCTTGGGAATTAGAGAGTTAATGCTTTAAAAATTTAGACAAAATATAATATTATGATCTAATAATAAATTACTTTATTAAGTAAAATCTTTGAGTACGAGTTTCATTCAAATTTTTTAATATAACACAAAATGAAATAATTCCATATATTGAATGTTGAAATTTGTTATCATTTTAATTTAATGAACTACGCAAAATTATTAGAATTTTTTGAATAAATTAAAGACTTGTAAAAAAATCTTTTTTTGCTGAAGGTACAAGTAATTGAAATATTTAATTAATGATAACAGTTTAGAAATATAATTTTTAGTTCTGATTTCAAATTGGCCAAAATAAATTTTAACTAAAGATAATGTTTTAACATTATATTTGCAGGATATTCAAGGTATCAAAGAAGAAGGAAAATTAAACTGTCAACAAATTCTTGCATTAAAGAAAGTTTTGTTGTTTAACTTGCATTCACTGATTGTTGCATAACTTATTTGCATAATCTTTGCAATTATCTTATTATGCCTAAATTGCTTTAATTTTCTAATTGTCATTTTGATTCAAATGAAAATAGCTACATTTGGTGACCATTTTGTGTGTCCAGATTCACATTTTTACTTTTACCTAATTAATATGGAATTCATTTTTTCAATGAAATGAATATTTTACCTTTTTGTTTGATGCAATTAAAAATATCAATCAAATGAATCACTTTACTGCAAATTAAAAAAATTATATAAAATAAAAGTGGAAGTGAAGGTTTTGCTACAGAATTAATGATTGGCGAAAACAGATGACTGGATGTGTTGGAATCCCATCTTAGTATTTAAAAACATTTTTACTGTTAGTTTATCAAATGTAATTAAAAATATTATTAAAATAAAGGTGGAATTTATACAGGAATGAAATTGATATTAGTAAAAGCTAATTTTTTGTGTCTTCATTTAACAGAAAGGCTATAAGATTTTATTTTAGAAGGTTTGTCTATTAGGTTCCATAGTCAGGTCATAATGATTACAACCCTGATGATGGCTAACCCTATTTTTACGCACAATAAAGCTTAAGTTTATTATCTGAAGTCTATTTCTTTTATATCTTCTTTTCTAAAATTGAATGTACTTTTTGAGATGATGAGCCATCTCCAGAACATTTTGATATTTTGTTGGTCCATTAATTAGCTAAATGAAGCACTGTTGTTATAAAAATGTTCAGTGAAGTAAATTTAGATTTGTGGGATGATTTTATTTACAGTTGATTTTTACCATTTAACAATAAGTAAGAAGTAAAATTTATCTGCTATCTATGTTAGCATTATATAAATATATATATATATACATGTTTTTCTTGTATAGGACTTTTCACCATGGAGCAGAAATCTGGTGAGAACAGTAATTTTAAAACTGGGAGCAAGCAACACATGTGGAAAAAGATTTTATGTGATAAGGAGGCCCAAAAATCAAGCTCCACAGCTGATTCTAGTAATAAAAATTCAGATGAATCTAAGAAGAAATCCTCAGGTTCAAATGAAAAATCTTCCGATGAAGATAATATTGAAAGACCTTCTTCTACCCCATCTCCAGAGCCTAACTGTCCTATATGCTTAGAGCCCTTACAAAATAAATCATTTACTGATAGTTGTTGCCATCAATTTTGTTTTACTTGTTTGCTGGAATGGTCAAAAGTGAAAGCAGAATGTCCTTTATGCAAGCAACAATTCAAAAGCATTGTGCATAATTTACAAAAGGATAATACATTTGAAGAATATGTTATTGGTTCAAAAACAGGTAAATATTTGTCTTATTTTAGAACAGAACATGAGAGGTTTCGATATCCTACAACAATGACTACTTCTAGAATACTGGAAAGAAATCGTTTAGCTTATCAGGAATCGTATGAAAGCCAAATTACTTCTCATAGGATGAGATTTGCACCACATTCAGTGAATCTGTATACGGGTACTCAAATGATGTCTCGCAGGCCATGCCCTTTTAGAAGAAGAGTCTATGAACAAAATTTATGGGTGAAGACTACAAGCAATGATCGCACTCGAGTAGCAACCCCTGAATTTTACAAAAGTAATCCAGCTTGCACGCATAGACTTATACCCTGGTTAAACAGGGAATTGGTATCCTTATGGCAAGAAAATGATGCCACTGTTTCTTTTATTTTAGAATTAATAATGTCATTACTTGTACGATATCATATAAACAGTCAGGAGTTCCTAATTCACATTGAGCCTTATATGGGTCGACATACTCACCATTTTATTCATGAATTTCATGCTTTTGCCATTTCACCGTATGATATGGAAAATTATGATGCACGTGCCGATTATGGTTTGTTACGACATTCCACCGATGATGTCGACCGTTCATCTCCAGATAGTGATGTCATTCCGATTTTTACTGGAGAAAATACTTCTGCTCCCAGGCAAAATCAGGAAAGGAAGAAAAAAATGCGGCACCAAGCCCTTAAACACCTGAAGATGATCCTCAAGAAGAATGGCGGAAACAGTTGGGAGTCATATTTATCTCCTCCTTCTAGTTCATTTATGCCTTCTTCAAGCTGGTGCAATCCTGGACCTAGTACTTCAGGATTTAGAGCAAATAATTTTTGTTCTGTGGGTGGAAATACCACCAATGTGGCATTAGTTTCTGATGAAGAACAAACAGATGATGATGAAATCCAGATTCTTAGTGTTCAAAAACCACCACCTAAAAATCCGGTAATTGTAGATTTATCCAGTGATGAAGAAACTTCTTTGACAGTAGTGATAAATGTCTCGTCAGATGAAGAAAATTTCACCCCTTTGTATTCTCCATCTAAAACACCACCTGAAGAAGAAAGCGACATAGAATGTCTTTTAGAATACCAGCCTTCCACCAGCAAAGACATTCCAGCTACTAGTGAAATTTCTACAGAGAAGGATGAAAAGACGGTGGAAGAGCAAGAAGAAGGAGATGAGCATAATAATTCCTCGGTTACAGAAGAATTTGAGAGTGATAGTTCAACTGAAGAGGATAGACTTCCTAAATTAGCATCTGCTATTGTCCGGCCTTGGGCAGTGAATTATAAATCATCTAATAAAGTGTACGGCTCCTCACAAAAAAGATGTTATACATCTTCTGGCTCAGGTGATGATGTACAGAAAGGCTCTGATGTACAGAAAGGCTCTGATTCACCTGTAAAAAGTGTTGTTGCTGGTTATGAAAATGATGAACCCTGTCCTGGACGTAGTCGGCGGCGGCGGCGGCGCCGCCATCATCATCGTCATCATCATCATCGCAGGCATGAATCGAGCCACTCTAGCCATCGTTCATCACATAAAAAGCACAAAGAAAAAAAGAAGAAGAAGAAACATAAACGACAAAAAATGCGAATTTATTCAGATACTGAATAATTATTGAAATCAGTGTTTATCTGAATGTCTATGCAATTTTGTAAATATTCATATCATAATTTTTATACAAATATTATTTGTATAAATGTAAAGGTACAATTATTATTGCATCTGTATTTTTTATCATTATTTATTAATAAGTTTTTTTTTAATCCATTGAGTTTGATTAATAGTATCAAATTCAATTACTTTACGCTGTAATTAATATTTGCAAGAGGAAAAAAAATTCTAGTTATGTAAAATAGTTCAGATATATTTTGTATTTAAAACTTCAGTGCACAAAAAGGAATTTGTTATATTCCTTTTATTTATCATTGGTTATATGTTCTATTTCATTAAAAGATTTTGTATTTGAAACTTGAGTGCAGAAAATTGAATTTCTCTTATTTATCATCTGTTGTATATTTTATTGTGCTGAGTATTTTGTAAAAAAGGATTTTAAATTGTTGCTATGCTATTTATATCCATTTTCACAATCAATGCAATAAAATTCGCAAAGATATGTATGCTCTGTTTTTATTTGGTAATTTAATTTTTAAAAGATTTTTTTGATTAATAAAATAAATAAGAATAGATGTTTTCTAATAATATTGTAAAATATATGTTATAAAAAGACATTTCTTTATGTATACTTTATTATGATGTTATTTTGACCTACGTCTGGATAGCTAATATTTTTAGAACTCTAATTGAAATTCGAAATAATATTGTTATAGGTAGAATTGTTGTTAAGAATGAAGTTGCAAATATTAACAATTAAACTTTGGTTTGAATTAATTTACATTTTCATCACTTTTGTTGCCACAAAATATTTTCTTAGGATTCAGTGGTGATGAAATCATCAACTTTCTGATTTAAATTGGAAAACATTCATCTGGTATTTAAATGTCAGAATTAAAATTGTATCTTATTTTTTTTCTCCCAATTAAATAACAGTTCTTTGATGAGACAAAAAGAAATGTTAATTTAATTCAGAATTTAATCATTACAAATCTAAAATATTATCTTTGTTAACATTATCTCTTAAACATCAAATTTAATTTTAGCAATAAGTTTTTAAGAAATATTAATGTAGTATTTTTTAAATCAAGGGTCTGCATTCCTGTAGAAAGCTGATGCTGTGAAACTGACGACATATAAATTCTGAGGGTAATATTAAATAAAATTTTCAATGAACACCCTTTAATTGGAATGAAGATCAGTGCATTTCTAGGGAAAGTCTGATCTGAGAAAATATGTCAAAAATTAGAAAAATAAAATTCATTCCATTTTTGCAAGATACCAATAAAAGATATGACTCTAAGAAATCATCCTTTTACGATACTCTATCCCCCTGATATATGTGGGCTTAGTACGAATATTTGCAAAAGTACTGTAAAGCATTCTGTTTGTATCATTGATGCATACATAATGTTCATTTATGAATTAATAAATTAAATGAGTTGCCGTTGCTTAAAATCGTGTAAATTTCACCAAAAATGCAGTTGTTCATAAAATGTTTCCTTAATCGAAATCTTATAAACTTTATCCCAGAGAATGACTGGAGGGTATGTAGCTTCATGAAAATTGCTTAAATTTGAAAACCATTTTTAAGCACCTTCAAAGTGCTTAATTTTCTCAAGAAGATCTTATTCATTTTGTTTCCCCATATGGTGAATACAATAATTTGAAAGCATAATTGAAAAGGCTTGTTTATCAGATGTATTCCTTAGGTTGTGAGTTCGAACCTCGTCGGCCGAAGACTCTCCAAGTGCATATGGCTGGTGCTCGTTAAATCTGTCGTGGTCACAAAGTCCTCCATGTCGAGAGTAATACCACTTGGGGGTACTGGATCAGATGGGATCGTTTTCTGTTCAAGATCTAAATTATCTGTGGAAGAATGAATAAAGTCCGGCTCGTAAAAAGGGCTTGTATTTGAACAAGAAGCTAGACTTCTACCTTCGGGTGCTCAAGGGTCCATACCCTCCGAAGCTACTGCACCCCTCTTATCTTTGTAAAGCGGACTACGACAACAAGAAAGCAAACAAAAAAAAGGTTCAATTCGGGAAAGAATCCAGGTTAAAATCGAACCAGGGGTCCAGCACATTTTTAGATAACGCTCATGAGACTTTTTCTGCACCCTCTTTCTTCAACAATGTGCATAGCTATTTGTTGAATTTACTGAAATAACTGGACGAAGCAATATGAAATACGTACTGTGCAATTATTTTATTGCTCGAAAAACGTTCGATTCCGCCCATCTTCCTCTCTCTCAAGCATTGGAAAACGGTTAACGTATGAAACGTTGAAGAATTTATTTAAGCTATGCCTAGTTAATGTATGCTTAATCTTTTATATGTTGCTTTAGAAGAACGTGTGCCAGAGTTCTGGCATAGAGGTAGCGTGTCTTCCTCGTGATCTGGGCGTCCCAGCTTCCGGCGTGGTTCTATCTGTAAGGTGCATGATTGTACTCCCTCCCCCCCGTAAAAAGGGTCTCTGCAAGCGATTGTAATGAATGAGTAGCTAAGTCATACTCTTGGCCCTAATTGGCGCTACCTCAAAAACAAGAGGCTCCTTTCAGCTTAAAACTCACTGACGCGAAGCTTGTCCATGGCAAGGGTTACTAATAACAACAACAACAGAACGTGTAGATTGGTCCAAATTGAATTTGGTGCGACAAAAATATGTATCGAAGTGTAAGAACACTTGCAGTAAATTCCCTTCGGAATGTTACATATTCGATCATCATTATCTTTAAACTTGAAGGAAGTAAGGTATTGGGATTTATTGCATCAATGACTATTATCCCCGGTTTCCAGATGTAGAGAACCAAAAAAAAAAGTTTCATTAAAAACACAAGATATTACACACAGAAATAGTTTGAAAGTTTCAGTCAGTTCACAGTCAAAAGTAGTTCCGCTGATGCGATCATTATTTTTAATATGTTGTTTGGGAGTAACCCTTGAATGACTTATTAGATTGACTTTAATGTACTCTAGCGCTAGCCTTATAAGCCAGATAACATTTACGTTACTGAAGTCGACTTTTGGTGTAGTGGCTGTGTTACTCGGCTACTGGCACGGTTCGTACCGCGACCTTCAATCGCTACAGTACCATACTGAAATTTATGTTAATCGATCGTACAAAAATCTAGCATGATGAGATTTGAACTAGAAGCCATACGTTTTCAATTATCATGATTTGTTTCAAGTTATATTTTAAAACCCTACTAACTCGGGCATTTGAAAGTTATTATTTGTCGGGCCAATCTCGCCAAATTTTCGTTTCTATCGAGAAAAGAAACTGAAAAAGTTTTGTAAACTAATTTTCAGGGTTTAGACACTACAATTGTATAACAATTATTTTTTTTAATAAGTTAAATAGAATTTTTTTACTCAAAAAACTTTTTTTTATTTACGTTCAAATATTCGATCTGAATGAGACAGCAATGCATAACAAAAACTATTGAAGTTACGAACATAAAGTTTGGAAAGTTAATAGTTGGGTATTATAGATCCGCTAAGAACGAATATTTCAAAATTTTAGAAGCTTTATGTAAAAAATAAAAAAAGAACTTTAAAGTTTTGTCAGCGAAACATCAAACAGTCATAATAAAAAAAATGTTTTAAAAGTTTAAAAAAAAAGATTAAAATAAAATCTGCTATGCATATTTCAATTTAATATGTCAGAACATAGTTTCTTGAATGGCCAAGCACCACGTGCTCGTGCAAGTTAAATTGTATTTTTATTCATTTTAATGGTTTCTTTGAATGAGTCCCTTTAGTACTGCAAACGATCAAAGAAACTTTGTCTTGTATTGATTGTTAAAAAATATCCCATTTCCAATTTATTTCATTTCATGTAATCGCGTGCTCAAAATGACATTTTTCTAGGTTTTATTTGCTATAGTCATTGACTTTTTTTTAATCAGAGCTTTTGTAAATGTGGCGGTAACTCCTTATTAAAAGCTGATTTTTTGAGATGCTCGCGCAGCTAATAAAATTTTTATTTTTCGCCTACGGGTTTTTACTGACTCCACAAAACCTCATTCCTAAAAAAATATCTTGTTCTGACATGATAAAAAAAAAACTTTTCTATTGTACCAGTTTCGTTTGAATGAATGCATTTTTTTTTTCTCTCTTCTGCTTTAGAAATTCTTGAAAAATTAGTTTTGGACTTAATTTATAACAAGGAGTTTTATTATAATGAAATTCAAAATAATATGGATTTATTGAGTCGTGTTATTTTACCTCTGTTAAAATCGTGATAAAAAGTGGGGATGCTTTTTATCATGTCAGAATATGATATTATTTTGGTAATGACGTTTTTGGCGTCAAAAAAAATTCGTGGGCGAAAAATAAACATTTTATCTGTACGAGCATCTCAAAAAATCAGCTTTTGATAACGCGTTGCCATCGCACATACAAAAGCTCTCATTAAAAGAAATAACTTAATGACTACAGCCAATAAAACCTAGAAAAATGCCATTTGGAGCGCGTTATTATATGAAATGAAATAAATAGGAAATGGGATATTTTTGTAAACAATCAATGCGAAGCAAATTTTTTTTTATGATCGTTTGCAGTACTAAAGTGACTCGTTCGATTAAACAATTAAAATGAATGAAAATATAATTTAACTTGAACGAGCACGTCGTGCTTGGCCGTTCAAGAAATGATGTTCTGACATGATACATTGAAATATGCGCAGCAGATTTCATTTTAATTTTTGTTACTTTCACAGAAATTTTAGCTCTCAATAAAATTCCTCTTTGCGTATAGAGTCAGTACTATGCGCAGCATAAGTCATTAAAGTTAGGAACATGGATTTTGGGAAGTTATTTTTGGAATATTAGAAGCCAATTAAATAGAGGTGTGTGTTTTTAAATTTTAATTCGAATTTTAATTGAAAAATAAAAACAGAATTTAACATATTTTCACTGTAACTTCAAAGCATATTATCGCACAAAAACTATTTTTACACCGTTTTAAAGGTTTAAAAATTAGCTTTCCATTGATAAAATTTTGTATGAATGAATGCATTTTTTCTTTTCTTTTGATATTTTTGGGAAAATTAGTTCGGACTCAATGATTTTTATCACAATGAAATTCAAACCCATCTCGTTGCTTATTCGAATCGTCGTTTTTTTTTTTTTTTTTTTTTTTTTTTACCTCTGTTAAAGTCACCGAAAAGGGGGAAAAAATGCATTCTTTGCTTTTATTAAAACTTAAAAAATTCAAAAGCAGTTCATTGAATAAAATTCTTTATGCGACGAGTTTTCTTAAATTTTGAAGCATTGCGATATATTGCTAAATGTAAAATGCTATTTCGGATCCTAATTTTTTTATAAAGTAAAAAAAAAAAAAAGACGATCATGAACACATTATTTAAGCAGATTTATTTAATGCGTGATTCTGTGTTTGCTAATACATCTATTATTTCAGGCAAATTAATTTTTTTTCCGATTCCTTTTTCGATGCTTAATCTAGCAACTGCATTTAAGCTTTCTGAACACACGCTTGATGGAAGATAATTCTTTATTAACTTTAATTCGCTGAAAGAGCAATTAGTATTTATCATATAGTAACTTTCAGCATCAAGAAAAGTTTTAACAAAATTAATACATTTAGAAATAACTCATTCTAGTTATTATTTAGTATGTATTGCATTATGTCTCGTGCTTTATTTGAATCTCTTTCATTCAAAATCAAGTCCCCTTAGCGAACAAATTTCCTGGATTAGGCTTTTCATTCACATCTTTGTTATAAAACTTTACGAAGTTTATGGAACATTTCTCTAATTCATGTTTTCATACCAGTCATTAATTTGAAATCAGAAATAGTATTTGGTATACTTTTATTAAATCTATCTTCTATTTGGACAATAACAGTATCAATTA
>JAOUZG010013995.1:568644-588033 GCA_026289955.1 Argiope argentata | reverse complement strand
ATATATATATATATATATATAATCTCGGCTGGTCCGACTTACTGTTTCCTCAATTTAGCTGCCGACTTACTACCATATGACTGATGGATACTTGAGAAACTACTCTAAAGCTGCTTCCACAGTAGATAACAAAACTCAGCACAAAACATTCCGTATTCGCTTGAACTACACACAAGGCTGGCACTCCGCCCTTGCTTGGCTATCCTCTCGAAGATTCATTACTTGTCTTTCACTTTATCTCTTCTTCCGGTTTAATTCACCCTGCAGCATAAGAGTAAGGTTGACGGGGTGCCTGGCCCCAGATGGACTTATCCCCGAGCTTGGAGACGAGTAGATAGTAGCTCGGCTTTCTATGGTCTACCTTTGACTGTTTCGTGTCTTGGAGTACCCAGAAGGGTGGAAGCATGGTGTTAGGGAGTAGCTCCAATTCTATTGGCTGTTGACTATGACTATTTAAGACCAGGATAAAGATGAAAAAGTCCAGTTTATGGATTAACAGGCTTGCAAATAGTGTTAAAGAGAATGAAAATCTTTTTCATAGGATCATTAGTTGATTCACCCTGCAGCTTGAGACTGACAGCCTTTTGTAGTTCCTGGGAAGTGGACCGATAACCTTTTGGGCCAATAACGGTGCATCTTTATTGCACGGATCGTTAAAATTCTGGACGTTTCCAGCAATATTCATGGCCACCAAGCTCTGATATCATTTGCTCAGCCCACAACAGGACTGATCGTAAAATGGTCTTTCTTAAGTTGACACAATTTGTGGTAGAAAGCAAGATTACAGAGCAGAAGAACTAAATTGGATGAAATTTGGCGTAGAAATACATTATAGATTATATTATTCTAGAATAGGATATATACAAAGATTTATTCTTTCCTTCCAAAAATTTTCGTTTTCTCACCACCAAATGAGTAAAATTTCTGTTCTCCCCCCTCCACGCTATTCAGGTTAGGCTTAACATGTGTTTGGCATTATTTCAAACGATTCTGTTTATTTTATTAGTGTTTGATGCATTTAAAACTAAGCATTATTAATTAATCGATCTTTCGGATTCATTCAGAAGTACTTTTGAATTTAAATAAAATAGAATAAAGGAAAATAAAAATTCCAACTGGCTTGAAAATTCACGGCTTGCGTACCGTTTGATAACATTAATATCACACCAATCATCAACAATGCTCTCCGAAGTTCCGGAAGACTTTTTACGATGTTTGCATCGTGAGGACGGGCGTTGTCATCCATGAACACGAATTCTGCGCCCATGGCGCTCCGAAACGTACATGTTTTTTCCAAAATGACATCCCGATAGATTTGTTTTGTCATGGTTCCAATTTGAACATGCAGGTTAATTCTGGAACACAGAATAATTCCTGACCAAACGAGCAATTTTGCACCTTTCCTGTAACGGCATCTTTCAATGATGTTCTCTTGGTGGTAACGAGTATCTGACGCTCTCAATACAAATCTCTCGTTGGAAAAATCTACCAACCCTCTGTTGCGCTGTCCTCAATGCATTCTCTCTACTCCAGGATAACCGCATGCAACAGTTAGTTGCAGTATGTAGAAGAGATTTGAGAGGCTTACGAGCATATAGATCTATCTAAGTGTCTGCACTCGGTCTGCCTTGAAACTGTCGTACCAGTGGCCGAAGAGAGATGACAAGTCAAGTCTTGATGCTGTGCTCCGTCTGTTTCTTTTGCAATAACTCCCACATACCAAACCTCATCCGGCGTTGTGACTTGTAGGCGATATGTACTTTTATGTCTAATCACATTACCCTCAGCTTAGAATAGTTGCCAAAGTCTGGAGATGACATTCTAGTCGATTCCAAGTTCCTCGTATATTTCCAGCTGGGTACGCCCCCGTTCGAGAAGGCCGATAATTCTTATACGTAAAAAAAATCATCGTCTTTTGTGACATAACTATGCGGTTATTGCACTGAGGCTTATAAAACGCTTGCGAACAATTTTACTTCTTTGCCTGTATTCCTTATATATCACTCTCTTACACTCTCGTCATTGTGACGTACTATGGTTTCCTCTGGTTTTTTCCCTGCAATTTTTATTTGTTTTTTGAAGTTGTGTATAGTCATTTTGCGGTGATATATGGGGTCGGGATGGCCTGGTTGGTAAAGCGTTGGACTCGTACTCCTTAGATTATGGGTTCAGAGCTCACCGACCAAAAGATTCCCCGAGTGTGTGGCGGCTGGAGCTCGTAAAATCTGATGGTGGTCGCAAAGTCCTCCATATCGAGAGTAATACCACTGGGGGGGGGGGGGTACTGGGTTCGAGGTGATCGTTCTCAGTTCCAGGTCTTAATTACGATCTGAGATGAATGAATGCATTTGCATGAATGAAGTCCTCCCCCTAAAAAGGGCTGTGACATATGAGTAGCTAAGTCGTACTCTTGGCTCTAGATGGCTCTACTTGTAAAACAAAAAGACGCATTTCTTAGGCTTAAAATCTGCTGATCGTATCAGCGGAAGCTTGTCCACGGTAAGTGCCATTAGTCACAACACACAGACATGGTGATATATGCATTTTAAACTTCAATTCCCACGTGACTCTGAATTATCCTTACTTTATGGACATGAGTGTATATCGCCATTAATTCATCACTATCTGTAGGCCTAACCTTATAATCTCAAGTAATCTTGTTTTTGATCATCTAATTAAAATGTTGGACATATAATGGGACCTTTACTATGTCCATTTAATATTTAAGTACGCACTGGTCTTGTTGGAGTTGTAAAATTTTATTAGAATTGCGGTTTCTAAATCAGAAATGATATTTTCAGAACTTAAAAATCACATAGTAATTTACGAATTTGTAATTTTATTAAATATCGAATCCATGTTGATGTCGCTTTCTGTCAGTGAAAGAAAGAAGTCGATTTCAACATAGAGGTAAACTAGCTTTTACCCGCGACTTCGTATGCTCGGAAATTTTGATGTGTTTGTGTGAGAATTGACGGTCTGATCAGAATGCAAGAAGTTATCAAACCGTATCATTAAGGTGCTTTGAAAACAATTATCGTCAAAAAAATAGTTTGTTGCCAATTTTTAATGAAATGGCCGAATGTGGCGCGAACAACAGCAATAGCGTTTCCAATTGTAGGGTTTCGATGAACAATGCAGCAAATTAACGGAAGTATAGAAAAAAATCAATAAATAAGAAATGGAATGCATGCAAAAAAAAAAATTAATTGAAAATAATGAAAGAAGGCGAAAGGAATACGTACAAGAAAAAAAATCGAGAGAAAAGAATGAATTACGATAGCATTAAAAAAATGACGGCACTGTAAGCACAAAGCGCTACCGAAAAATTACCAACCTCGTATAGAATTAAAGGGTTGTATATCAAAGCTTAGCTCACACAACTAACCTAAAAACAATTTATTTACATTGAGTACCAAAGATAAAACAAAACCGCAAACCAATCATTCAAAATTGTTTTACTGATTAGTCTGGCAAAACAAAATCAAGTTTGAATCCTTCTCGACCAACAACAGAACATCAGGCGTGAATTTTCAACGCCAATTGGGGCAACGCAAATGAGGGGATTTTCTACGCCAGTTAAGATAATGCAATTAGAATTTTTATTTATTATGTTTTATTTTAATTCAAAAGTACTTCAAAATGAATTACTAGCACTACTATCGTCTACGTCGTCTAAAGGCCGGTATAACTTGTTTGGAAGGCGGCGGATTTGTCTCTTTTGGGGTGCGCGTTCGAATCCCGCCGAATACTTTCCGTGTGTGTGGTGGCTGGTGCACGTATAAATCTTTCGTGGTCCCCAAATCCTCTGTGTCGATAGTAATACCACTAGGAGTACAGGTTCAGGTGTAAAATTGCGATCTGCGAATGAAATCCCCCCCTTAAAAAGGGTTGTGACGTGTGAGTAGCAAGTCGTACTCCTGTATCTAAATGGCGCAACTGAAAAAACAAAAGACGCTCATTCGGCTACAGGTAATTGTTTGTAAGCTTGTAAAGCACCATAAGTAACAAAAACAACAACGACGTCATCAAGTATTTGCAATTTTACATGCAAAATTTCAGTTGAAATTGAAAGCGAAGCGTCAGCCTGTCGCGTATAGGAAGAAAAAATTATTGTTTAAATTCTTTTCATTTTTAAATTCTCTACTGAAGAAAGGAAAATGAACACAGAAAGAAATACAATTGAACATTAATTCCAAATTTGTTTTTCATTTTTTATTTTCAACCGTTAGGGAGGGATTATTTTCTTGAATAAAATTCATTTCTTGTAAAATGACTGCTATTTCTTTCATTTTTCTACTTAAAGTGTTTTTTAAAAAAATATAGTCAGAAATTTCATTTTACAGTCAAATCTCCAATTTATGTGAAAACCGCTCAATTTCCCCCATGTGTGAATTGTGAAATTTTTTTTCACTGATTCCCTTTCCCCATATCGTTATTAGTCCCCAAACCGAATTTTGAGGCTTTCCAGTCAATAGTCTCAGCTACAGAGCTCTCTGATCAGTGCCAGTTAAAAGAAACCACTCTACATGTTGCTAGCAATATCCACAAGACGATGGCCCTAGTTTGATAACGGATATTATCGAAATCAAAATTTAAAAATAAAACTATGAAAATAAAATAAAAACGATTTATTTAATTTAAAAACCTGTGACAGAGTTAGCCAGCCATAAACAAGGATTGCTTTCAAATTTTTTAGTTTCATTAGAAAAATCACCACTTTTCTAATCCATCATTAGTGATCACTTGCCTCTCATCACTCTCCATTGTGCAGAGCAATTTTTTTAAAAAAATGCTTTTGACTTTAAATGTTCTAATTTTGAAAATGTCGACAGAATTCTCAATTCAACCATTCATTTTTTCATATAAAGGCTTACAGCTTTCCCAGATATATTACTTATGTTAGAGTCATTATCTACCGTTTTCAGTGTAAGGGATATACATGGTATAGAAGATATCTCGCCGTGTGCAGAACCAATGAGTTTTGATTCCATAATGTTTATTTCCTTTTTGCACAGACCTTTTGTTATAACTAAATTTCGCAAACAATTTATTGATGCATCCTGACTTTAAATTCAATAAATTGTAACGCTTTTTAACTAACCCTGTTTCATTTATAAGATTAAATTCACCTCCCCCCCACTATCTTATTAAAAAGCCTTTCCGAGGAATTAAGATTGCATACAATCGCAATTTGAGAGTTGTCATACAGAGATAAACAAATTCGATAAGATTTTGCGTCCACATAAGAGTCCTACGTCATAGTTTCCTAATTTGGAAATCGCTAACTCTAAAAAGGAACAAATTTCAACAAGGCGGGAGGGTTCTTCAATGACCAGATAAAGAATATATATATATATATATATATATATATATATATATATATATATAAAGGCATTTTGAATGCCTTATTTTAAATTAGAAACTGACATGAACCATGTATACTGTTTCTTGAGGGCTAGTGCGTGTGCACTTCTACGCAATCTGACATTTTGTAGAATGTGCGTGGAAAAGACCTGGAGAAATACGCTTTTGCAGGTGTATTTGGCACACAGATGAAGAAAATGGAGATGAGAAATGTAGGAGATCAAAGATGTAAGTTTGAGGACACGTTAAGATGGTTTGAGGGATTGAATTAGAAAGAAATAATTATTTTCAAAAATTTGAGAAGTTTAATGAAAAACATGTCGGATGCAAGGATTTTAGTATCATTTTTTTGGGAAGAAAAGTGAATACTTTAATTTTTTTTTCTTCAAAATTCCGTAAATTATGTCAGAAGTCCACCTCTAATTTTCTGAAGGTACATTCATTTAATGATGCATAGATAATTTGCTCTAAGATCATCAGAAGCCATTTTATAGGAAAATAAATTCAAAAAATAGTCCGTAACAGCACAAAATATTACATAAAAAAATTGCTTACAATGAATTTTAAAATTCAGACTTTGAAGAGTATTGAGTTCCCAATATAACTACCTATATTCCAAATTTCAGGCTGCAAATGCGATAGATTTGTCCGAACATCACCGATACAAACAATTTCTTTTACAAAATCTTTTAATTGAATATTTTCATAATTTTTGTAAATAATTGATAGTTAATTTTTTTTTGTTTATAAGTGAATATTTTTATTTGTTAGTAAGGAAATCATTAACTAATAATTATTATTAATTTTATAGAAATTGTATTGCTTTAGCTTTAGCCATTTTTTTTTCAGGATAAACATTTTAAATAAATGAAAGTTGATATTTTTACAATGCTGTTAAAATAAAAAATTACACTAAAATAAATAATCAAAAATTTGATTTAAATATTTGTTAAAATAGGAAATTAAATCGGCCAATAATTAAACATAAGACTTAATAATATGCACTGATTGGATCCACAAAATGCCCAAATCTGACTTCATAATTTCAGATTTTTACAGCCTTCTTATTTAACAAAAACATTAATAACTGCCACTAGCGATAATTATATCAATGGTTTTACGGAAAGTTTTAACTTTTAAACATTTTTTATATTTATTATTTGTATTTGCACTTTTAACTATCAATAAAATTTCCTTGCTATTATTACTGTTACATTTTGAATTCTAACATTAATTACATATTTTTTTAAGTAGGAATGCCACATTATTTTTCCTCCACTTTAAAACGGAATGTTATTTAAAATGAACTTACAAAATAGCACAGCCAAATTATACACTACATTAGTAGGATCTATTTCTGTTTTACATTTATAAATACAACCGGGAAAAAAAAGTGGACAAATCTTTTAATTTTAAACATTAATAAAAAATTTCTATTTAATTCCAATAAAATGCAATTTGATAAAACATTGTGTATTTAAATGCACACATTTACACAAAAAAAGTAATCTCAGGAATGAAATTTTTGCTAAATATTGTTATACAAGTTCAAAAATATCACTGTCTAGTAGTGTGTCATGCAAGAAGTGCACAGCTATAGATAAGGATATAATGATAAAATGGACCACATTTGCAATCACAAATCAATTACTGGTCACTAATAAAAGATGCTTCTTTACCACCGTGAAAACTAATAGCATGCTTATACATTTTCATACCAAATTGGATGATTAAACTTTTTTAATA
This sequence comes from Argiope argentata, assembly GCA_026289955.1. NCBI lineage: Eukaryota > Metazoa > Arthropoda > Arachnida > Araneae > Araneidae > Argiope > Argiope argentata. Next base: position 580,920 of record JAOUZG010013995.1, on the reverse strand, counting down.
GACAACACAATTAATTTGAACCAGAAAAAAATATTATAAAACTCTATTCGTTCATATTATCTGCAACCAGTCAATTCAGATGATTGGAAGGAAAAAAAAGTGCAGTTTCTTTGGAAAATTTAATATTAACAATTACAAAATCAATGTTATTTATCTTTTATATACTTAAATACCATATTAAAATGTCAACATTAGAACATATAATTCAAAATGCTGTCTCGTATTAATCAAATGCTGTCTTTAATCAGATTTTTTTTTTCAGATCTCTTTCAAACAACAGAAGTTTTAAATAAATTGTAGGAATAAAAAATTGCATGTAATATTTATATAGTTACCCCACTAAAGTACAAGCCTTCTGAAGAGAAAAAGACAGAAAACCCCCAATTTCTATAAATATTTATCTTTTGTGGCTCTATATGCTACAAAAAATTTAATGCATTTCAGATTGTTCCCTACAGGAATATTCATAAGGAGAGCTTAACCAAATTGATTTGATTCAAAATTAATTTATAAGCTTTTGAATGAATTATTTGTTCTTATTAAACTATTACTTTGAATATAATAAATAATGATTATAAATTCATACTATATATACATTTATAAATTCAATTTGTAATAATTAAGAACCCTTAATCAGTAAACTGCTGCTGAGAACACAGTTTTATGAAAATTTTCTAACTGGCCTCTCTCTACAACATTTCTTAATATTTGGAGTCAATATCAGTTTTTGTTTATTTATATATTTTTAAAGCTTCCAAATAGTAATTTTAAAAGGTGTTTCAGATAATTTTATCTTAGCTATTGAATCATAACAGCAAAAAGCTTTAAAAGTTCTGATACAGATATATAAAATTATATACAGGACGTAAGTACATCATGATTTATGCTAACCATTCAAAGAACTGTAAACAATTACCACTATAAAAAAAGTCCTTTAAAAATTATTTTAATTAAAAATTTCAGTTAAAATTAATTAATTTGATAGATATGCTTTTTAGACTTACAAAACAACAGATAAAATATCCAAGTTGAAAAAACTCCTTATTGATATTTTAATATGTTATAAACAAAAACATGCTTAGCAATGGAAATATTTGAAGTGCATTAAAACTTCTTGAGATACATAGGCTATGCTATTGATTTCATCTGAGTTTATTAATGAGTTTCTATGAGCAGTGAAATTGCCCAGGTAGAAATAAGAATCAATTATATGCTTTGAACTTGCATTATTAAGCTCAAATAAATAAATGAAAGCTACTAATAAATTCAGACAAAGAAAATACTTTTTAATAAAAAGTTTATTAGTAAAGAAACTAAAACTTCATTATAAAAATAAACAAAAGGAAACGAAATATTACTGAGAAAGATTCTTTTAAGATCTGAAAGACTTAAAAGTCTCTCTAAAAATAATTGTTCTTAAACTGATATATGAACAGCACCCATTAGACAGATCATAAAATAAAAACTAACTTTCAGCAGAAGAATTTTTCCACTGGACTTATCATTTTTCTTAACACGGAATCAAGAACACCTTACTTTATAGATTAAAAATTTTTTTTAAAGTATTAATATTTTTATACGAATTTTTTGGATTCATTATTTAAAATGTGAAGCACTGGATAAAAATGTGAATCTCTTTTCTACAAAACGAAAATAATAAAATTACAAAATAGTTTCCTTGCTACTTAATCAGAAAATTCACTTATAAAGAAAATAAACTTTGTTTTTCTGATTATATATGGAAAAAAAAGTCTGCTACAAGTCTACAATTATGAATAATGAACTTTACATTGTGTTTTTTTAATACAAAAGAACTTCTTTATTTGAGTAAAAATCATAGGTGTACATTCAAAATGAAAAGAAGTTAATTTATAGCAGCTAAATAATCCTTGACTTCAGCAGGCAATAGACGCCTGAATCCAGACTTGTTACAGATACCAATCTCAATGTTATCAGCAGTCATCTGACCTTCAAAACCTTCTTTCAAGGTTAAAATGGCATTATGTATTGCATCATCTAATTCCAACTCTTCACTGTATCTATAATCATTAAACAAATAAAAAGAACAATCAACATTATAAACACAAATCAATAAACTAATAAAAAAGTCTCCATAATAAAAAAAAGTGGACAGAAAAAAAAGGCTAGCATTATATAATTCCACAAACCCAAGAAATACAAAAAATACTTAAGAATAACTAAATAAAACCCTCATCCCATTAAAAAAATAATTTAAATTCAGAAAGTAAATAAGAATGAAACAAAAAAAATTATAGCAAAATCTAACTGAACTTTCATGATATTAATGCTGTTTTGATTGGTTGTGACAGTAATTTAATTTTATAAATAACCTAACTGTTTTTATTCAAATTTTAGAAACCATAGCCATGGATATAGGAAGATTCCCTTACATAATAATAATATCAAGTTCAGTATGCTTCAATTTTTATCTTTAAAATTTTGCACAGATTCATTAGCTTTTTGCATGCTGTAAGTAAATATTGTACATTCAGTTCTAAAATTTCTAATCAGTTAACAGTTATCCTATGTCAACAAATTCAAGCAATACCCAATGATATGTATGAAAAAAAAAAAACATTTTCCCTTGAAAACTCAGTTCCAATTAGTAATTCTACTACTCAAGAGTACACAATGAAAATTGGGAGGAATAGATTAGATTTCATTTTTTTTTTTAATTCACTAGTTCAGTAAACTTAGTTTGTAAAAAATTGAAAAGGCTGCTATTTAATTTATTTTTAATAAACACAACAACAACAAAAAGCTTGCATTTGCATTTAAAAAAATGTAACAGTTTTGTTCCACACCCTCTTTATATGAGGAAGGTATGAGATGAAGTTAGAGAAATTCAAGAAAAAAAGATTAAATGAAATCTGCTATGCATATTTCACTGTATCATGTCAGCACAAAATGTCTTGAACAGCCGGGCATCACATTTTTGGGCAAGTTAAATTATATTTTTATTCCTTTTAAGTGTTTCATTGAATTAGTAATTTTGGTATTGCCAATGATCCAAGAAACTTTGTCTTGCATTTATTGTTAAAAACACACACACATTTCCTATTTATTTCATTTCATGTAATTATGTGCTCAAAATGACATTTTCTTAGGTTTTCTTGGCTTTAGTCATTAACTTTTTTAAAAAAAAATCAGAGCTTTTGTAAATTTGATGGCAATGCATTATTAAAAGCTGATATTTTGAGATGCAAGCAAAGATAATAAAATTTTTATTTTTCGTCTACAAATTTTTGTTGATGCCAAGAATCTCATCCCAAATAGCAACATCATGTTCTGATATGATAATTAATAATATATTTAGTATTTTGATACCCTTTTCATTCAATGTTTTATGGTTTTAGACATGCCCAACAAGAGTCAGTTTTGAAATTTTCACTGATGCTGCAATATATTTAAAACTTTTCTTTCCTTTTACAATAATTTCAACTGACTACAAATTATTTTTCTCTTCTTGGAAGCTACCCCCCCATATCAAAGGCATCTTTACATAAAAATTATGAAATTGGTATGTTTTTTTATTTAGCTTCATTTTTTTTCATTACTTTATATTTATTATATTACATGTAACTGTACTATATTTTCAACAGAATTTTCCTTAATTGAAATTAAGTGGTTAATATGATTTTAAGTAAAAAATGATTTAAAAAAAATTGGAAAAGATGCAGAAAAACCAAAATTTTTATTCATTATATACATATAACATAATGTATACTAATTTATATTATTAAGAATATTTATTAATAAATTTAAAAACATCAACATTGTAACATGCCGACAAATAATTTTACTAAACAATAAGATAAACTATGAAATTTAATCATTAGCATATTTAGCTGCTGAAAATATACTAAAGCATAACTTTGTTTAATTTCACCCACTGCAGAATTTTTAGAAAAAATTTCTTATCACATACTGAAAGCATTCTACACTGAAGTTTAATTTGACTGTTAGTTTGCAAACACTATATCTTTGAATTTATTATACATTAAAAATGATTTTATATTATAAATATAAAAAATACAAATATATATCATTGAAAGATAATATTTTGTATTTATTATTGAGGCATAAAAATCACATTTCCTGTTTTAAACACAAATAATATTATAGTTGCTCTATCCAATCGTGTAACTAGAAAATTATAATCTTTTACTTAGACATAAATGCAACTGTCACCATTCTAAAAACACTCTCATACAATTTTAATGATTTGTAATAAAACAAATGCAAGTCTAATGTACATTAAACCAGCTATAAAGAAAACAAAATATTAACAAATAAAAAATTATAAACAATTTAATTTAAAAAATGTTAAAATTTCAATTTAAATAAAATAAAGTTTAAAACACACTTTATAAGAATAAAATATAGATATAATTGTTATATAATGTTAAATAAACTATGCCAAGGCTATGAATAAATACCTTATGTCTCAATATAAAAAATAGCAAATTAATTCACACAAAATAAATATTTTCATTTATTTTGTAAATAAATTCATTCATTCATTCAATTTCATTTATTTTAAGATAAATATTTTCATTTATTTTGAAATCCTTGCCTTGTACTTTAAGAATGAGAGATTTTTAAATTCTTTCATTTATAAAAAGGGAAAGAATTAAAATTAAAAAATAATTATTTTGAAATAGGAAAATGGTTTCAAAAACCAATTGAGATATACATCAGAAACTAATTTTTTTTCCTTGTAAAAGACTGAATCTAAATAAACTAGGATAAGGAATATAAATAACGTACCTTTTTTCCAAAAATGCTTTTCCACTAACATGGTTTTTACCCATAGCAGTAGCTCTCCAAGCAAAATAAGCACCCTGGAAAACAAAGAATATATTTGAAATTAAAACATCTAAACATATAAAAAACATTCACTGAATTTTTTTGCTTTATCTTCTTCTCCTGTCAAGCAACGAATAATTATATTCACCAGCAATATCAATATTAATGTAGGTTATCATTGATGAAATGGCATGATTCTAAATATATCAGGACTCAATCTACGGAGGAAGTAAGGAAGCAAAAGATCATCTTTGTAGTTTCGATTTGATTCAGTTTTATAGAGGATTTAAATCCCTATTTTACAAACATATGATAAATCACATATGTTTCAAGCAAGTAAATATTTATTAATGATTACAAATTACATAAAAATTGTTCATTATTCATTTTCCTGAATTAAGAGTTATCTATACATAAAAAGATTAGCTTTAAATTAAGATCAATTATACAAGCCATTCAATACAAATCACCTATTTATTTATGACTATGAAGTCAGCTGATGAAGTATATTTGGAGGATTGATTTAAAAATGGTTCATTTTCTCAAAAATGCTCATTTTATAGTAAAATGTACAACAAAATGTAATTCCCGTTGTTTTATAAGATATGTGTATGTGAGGGGTACAAAAGGAGTTAAAATTATTTTATTCTATATAACCTGAAAAAACTAAATCCTAATTAAAAAATACTTTAAAGATTTATGAATTTAGCACAATACATTTTGTGTTTGTGTTTCAATGCATTTTAATCCCTCCCTTAAGTAGCAAAGCAATTTCAAAAATTGCTCAATTAACAACAAAGCAAACCAGATACAATAATGAAATAATTAACTGTACAATAAAATGAATCTAGTTTTTTCTCTTTTCTTCCTTCCTTCCTTTTTTTAAAAAAAAAATATCCTATAATTAGTAATGGACATCAATAATAAATCGATATGCTAAATTCAGAGCCTAATGAGGGTAGAATAAAATATTAAGTTAAAATTACACTTAAGGAAATTTTATGTCTGGTTTTCAAAACTGAAAGAAGGTAGATGTGGTCCCTACACATGATTTTGTTTGTAAATGTAACCCACACTTCAACTTTAAATTCAGTGTAGCATAACAGTAAAAATGAATCACTCCAAGTTCAATGAATCTTTAATGGTTAACAGAACCAGTGATTCTGAATAAACTGTATTTGCACATAAATATGTTTCAGGGATGTTTCTATATTATATATATAAAAGCACATATATCTATATATAATTGATTATAAAGCAAAATATATTTCACAATTTTAATAACATGTACATTCTTTCAAAAACGATGTTATTTTTTTAAAAATTACAGATGCTATGCATGAATCTATTAGCACAACAAACAGTCCTGACCTACATATGTCATGCTTTTAACAATTTAATAAGTTTATAACAGATTTATCAATTTGTTGATTAAAACGACATGATTTTTGTTTGTATGAAATAATTCAATAATGCCAATTACTTCATTAAGTTTCAAAAAATTCAAGCAAATTCTTAATTTAAAAAGACTGGATAAACTAATATCTACTGTAAAAAAGACAAAACTGAAAAAAATCAGGAAAACTCTGCTATTATTGCATATATTAAAGATCTCACTCTCTTCTCTTGAAGATAAAGCTGTGTGCTTATGATACTAAGATGATAATGCTATGTGATTTGTTAAAAATTTCACCTTATATATATGTGTATGTGTGCATGCTTAATAAAGGTATTGTTTATGAGAACCATGAGCTAGATCTTAAAACAAAAACAATTTCAAATACTGAAAATAGGGGGCAGGGGATTAAACCTTTGAATATAGACATATAAAATTTTAATATTAAATTAAATGCCATTCAATTGAAAAACAATAAGAAAATACATACAAATAACATAAAATAAAAGTGTCATCTTGTAAGTAAAAACATCATCAATAATTTTTCCAATATTGAATTATATACTTACTGATGGATCACATTGGAACAAATACGGCCTATCACTGTCCCACCCAGCAATCAGAAGGGAAACTCCAAATGGACGTACACCACTATGATAAAAAGAAAGCATTTGGAAATGAATTAGATACATTATTTAAATAGATTAAAAAGATTGCAAAAAGGTCAAGTTTGATAAAATAATAAACAAGAGACTTCTACAATCCTAATACATATGCCAAATTTTGAAGAAAAAATACAATACATTTTTTTAATTCAAAATCTATTATAATATTAAATAATATATGATGAACTAGCAATCAAGTAAAAAAAAAATATTCGAAAGTAACAAAAAACAACACCAAACAAATTAAGTTTGAAAATATCTAGAAACAAATTATTAACAAATTTACAAACATTTGCTTACCCAGATTGAGTGTATTCTTGCATGATATAAGCTACTCTTTGAACTAACTGGCTAGTTGGAATAGGCTCCCCATATCTCATGTAATACTGCTGAGCCAATTTACGAGCCCTTCTGACCAATAAGCTATTAAAAAAAATCATATCATTAATAATTCTAACATGAACATTAGTGGATAAAAAGAACAGACATGTAGCTAATTAAGGCATATATTTTGTTTCTCCTTGAAGTCAGAAAAGCTGTGAATCATGAAGATTTCTTGATTGGTATCATAACCAGATAACATCATCTGAATAAAAAGGCAGAGTAGATAGAGATAAGAATTTAAACAGTTTTAACAGAAAGCATTTAGCTGAAACAACATTTTGGCATGCATTAGACTTCAACACGAACAGTTCATGCAACTCAATAGTAACGCCTTCAGGACAAAACACGCACACATGTATTTGCATCAAATTCTTCTCAGGTCCAAAGGCAAAAAATTAGTTACTATCAATTATAGTAAAATACAATGTTTATTAATAAGTATTAAAAAGCATTTTAATTTATTAAATTATGACTGAAAATATATCTATCATTTTTAAAAACTGTTTAATTTTTAAGTAAAAATATGTTTTACAAAAAATTATGCATACATATAAAATATAATGCACATTAGGTTTAAGAGAGAATATGCTCTGGTTTATAAGTAGAGGCTGAATTTGCCAGATACTGTAGAAGTACTTCTCTCAGTGCACATTTGCTCCAAAGGGATTAAAATGAAGTCTGAGAAATCAGAAAATAGTTATTTTAGGAAATAGGTAAATTAAAATCTTACATCATACGTATAAGAAAATTTTTCATAAAAAACTTTTCAGTTCCTTTACGTTACTAAAACTTTAAATGAATATACATATTAATGAATGGAAATAAATAGCTTAATAACAAATGAAAAAAAAAAACATGATTCATAAAATATATTTTTCCTCACTCAACAGACAGGTTAATATTTACTAAGTAGGCAAAAAAAAAAAAATGTATAACTTTAGCAAGTTAAAGTTTGTTTTACTCAAATAAGTATTGCAATTTCCAAAGACTTCTTTTCTTAATATTTAAAAAAAAAAAAAAGTAAAGAACTGCATGCACACATTTAGAAATCAATTTTTAATTAACACAACAAAAAAGAAAAATACCTATAAAAGCAACATATGCTTTAAATGACATGATTATTAATAATTCATTATATTAAGAAACAAAAGTTATTTGAAGTGATAAGCAAAAATGATTTCTGCATTTTTGAAAACATCTGACTTAGCACAAATTGACAAGTTTCTTAAATAAATCAATATCAAATCTCAATTCTACCATTTTGCTAAGTTCATAATTATACTAATTTCTCCTTTGTAGGAACCTTTCATTACACCAACTATATTTGTATTAAATTTTAGATAGAAAAAGTAAATAAACTTCCACCAATGAATTTGCTTTTTTGCAGGGGGGAAAATAAAAGACAAGCAAAATTACTTACCGATAATCTGGTCCCATTCCACTGTAAACCATTCCAATATGGTCCGTAACCATTTCAACTTTGTGTATGCTGTGCTCTTCATATAAAACAGACTTGTAATTCTTCTCAGTAGCTAATACTACGCCATTAGAAGCTATAAGATAACAGATAAATGAGACACTGAATATTAAAAGAAATTTTTTTTATATAATTATAATAACCAGTATCATTTGTGATTTAATTTTATTAAAATTAGAATTCATATTTGTCATATTATTTGAATAAAAAGTTGTTTAATTTTATTTAAATAAAAGTATTTTTAAACTTAAATAAAAGAACTTTGTTTTATAAGTGCTCAAAATCTTTTATTTTTAAAGATGTAAATCAAGAATTTCACAGATAACATATAGTATAACATGCTATAATCAATATGCACTATTGAAATCCAACTATTAACACAAGCAACTTCATCATAACTTTTATTTAGAACGTAATTACATATTCTGAATCATGCAGTGAAACCTAATTCTTGAAGTCTAGATGAATTATATATAGAGATGCATATTTCAATTAAAAACTTTGGTATGGAACACATAATTATAATTGAGAATGTATATTAAAAAAAAGATTTTAGAAAAGGCATAATTTTATAAATAATGTTACAAATTATTATATCACTATTTAATTATTTGCTAGGAAACAGCAAATTTTGAATTTATTTTGTAAAAAATTATAATGTATTGTATTTCATATAATGATTATGCTATTTATTGCTAAATTATATTCATATCCATTGTCAATTCTGATAATTAATTCTGAGGCTTACAAATTTAAGGAACTGTATTGAACAAAATGACAATTCTTACTTAATAATAAAACCTCATTTGATAAAGAATAACAAATAAAAGAAAACAAATGGCTTTAATTAACAGCTTCTACTGCCATATAAATAACATAGAGCAATTGTAATAGCATTTTACAAAGAAATCTTTCAAGGAACACAGAAAATGGGATAATGTATTAAAAACTTCTTTTATAAGAATTCCTTTGTTAATAATATTCACAGTATGTGGTTAATATCAGATACTCTGCTAGTTATTCTTTTTATGTTAATGTTTTTTTAATCAGCTAAAATAGTGGTTTATTATATTATCTATTAATTTTTATATATAAATATAATTTATCTTCCAGTCTGAATAAAAATTCAGTATACATTTAAACAAATTATTATTAATGTGCCCTTTAAACTAATTATTATTAATGAACAATGTCCTAAGAAAAAATCAAGTTGATAAAATTTAGCAATTTTCCTTTTAGATTGTTGGCACTGCTTTTCCACTTCATAATTTCCCAAAAGATTAAATATATTGTTTATTAGATTGTATGCTTAAAACAATAGATGAAAGAAAGGTAACTTTCTTTCATGTTAACCATATACAGTAAATATTATTTACAAATAAGAGCACATTTTTTGATAATTAATTGATGGTATGGGGTTAATATAAAAGTTTTGAAAGAAATTAAAATTAAGAAATGCAGTGAACTGGAAACTAATGGCTGATAGGCCAGCCTACCAAGACACGTGGGCCCTTTTCATTTAAGAAAATATTGCCTTCAGGAAGTACTCCAACTCAAATTATTATAAATTAGTTAAGATGCAGAATGAAGCATGGTGAATGAAGATAAAATAAAAACTTTTGCAGAAAGTTATATTAATTTGAAAAAAGGTTATGGTCAAATTCAAATCTGAAGCAGATGCAGATTTTATTTATAAAATATTCAATACTAAGTCTTGAAGCTTTAATTGTATGAAGTGCATTCTAAAAGTTTGGAGAATAAGCCGAGAGACTATTTTGATGAGTGTGGTCAAGTATTCAAACTGATAATTAATTATTCTCATATTTAACCGATTTCTAAACACTGTATTCATCAGAATTTTGGTTGAACTTTTCATTACACATATGCGAGTTTATATGCCAAATGATTATGATAACCATTTGCCTACAAATGTATATTTATGATGACAAATGATAAAAGGATGTTTATGTATATAGATATTTTATTTAGCTAACAGTCTTAATTAAATTTAATATACTTTTTCTGTAATGTCAACAGAGAAAGCTTTAGCTTTTTTACTAAAAATTTCTAATTTTGACTTCCCATGTATCTTAATAAGACATGAATAAAATGCAAATACCAAAATTAGAGTGACATAAAAAAATCACATTTTCGTGCTATAATTACAGTACAAAATTTAAGAGAAAAAATTTATGATATACTAAAAAATGTTAAATTGCTTATTCTTTCTCTTCTATCATTTTATATTTTTTATGCAATATATTATTTGCTTATGCATTGTGTATTATAATATGATATAACATAGTATGCAGACTTCTATTTCAATTCTTTTATGTTGTGACTGCTAGTAAGATATTTTTCTATTTTTAATTCACTAATATTTGAGCAAGAGCATTTCTCAGCAGCTTATCTAAAATTTCTCCAAATAAGTGCATGATATACAACACCCAAAGAGAGTGTAAGCTTCAATCAAACAATTAAACCTATATTTTCTTTCTATTTGTGATAATATATCTATAGAACATATGTACTCTAATTAGCAACATTTATAACATATTTTGAATAAATTACAATAAATTCACTTTAAAGGTACTTATTTTTGTATATTTATTTGCTGATTGATACATTTGTTACTAAGCATCATAAAAATATGTTTTCTGTTAAAACAAAAACTATTTAATAATCATGTAACTTTATTCTTTTAAAAAAATGCAGTGTGACAAAAGCTACAGTTATCAAACTAGTCCAGTTATTGTTAGGTATGTAGTGTAATCATTAGTTTAAAGGAATTAAAAATAATTAAATTACAGTACTTAATAAAATATCAATGCATATATAAATAAATGAACTTTTTTTTTAAAAAAAATTATATGGAACATACTGATATATAAAATAATTCTAATGTTTTTTTAATAAAATTTTTCATCTTTTGGCTTCAATGCCAGCATTTTTGAAAACTCATCTATTTGTTATAAAAGCTGAATGACAACATTGTAGTAAGAGGGGGCCTACAAGAAAGGAATGAAGGTGTGTTCTCCGGCATATACTTCAGAAATGCAGTTCTTAGCTATCTTTAATTAATATTTGATATAAATTACTAATATATAAGGAAATTTTTTTAAAAAAATTCAATATAAAAACGACAATGTCAATTATTTTGTAATAGAACCATGAAGGTGACAATACTTTTTATCTCAAAAGCTATTAATAAAAAAAGTCAGGGTAAATATTTTTTTTTAACAATATAATATATAATAGTCTATAAAATATAATTTAAAAAAAATTTAATGATGTAAACTAAGTGAAAACTCATTTTTTATGAGAAGAAATCTTTTAATTCCTAATATATTAATGAAGACAAATCTTTTAAACTTACACTTAATTCCTACTGAAGGAGCTCCTGCAGCAACAGAAGCTAAAGCATATTCAATCTGCACCAACTTCCCTGAAGGACTGAAAGAAACATTCTAGTTAGTTCAAATTTCTTTTCTTATTCAATATATACATATACATATTATATACAT
>JAOUZG010013995.1:528584-568244 GCA_026289955.1 Argiope argentata | reverse complement strand
GTATAGATTTATATTTATTGATTTCAGCTTTGATTTGTAAAGTCTTGATATATATATATATATATATATATATATGCTTTTTGCAAACATTTCAATCACATTTAATTATTTTGAACCTAAAATAAATATAATATTTTTTACTGAAAGCTCTTAATTTTTAGAACAGTACATAACAATATAAATATTTTATTGTTTTAATAAGAATTTTTAAATTTCTTTATAAAATAATTTTTTTTCCTTTTTAAGGATACAGTAAAAAGAATTTTACCAAGACTTTACAAATCAAAGCTGAAATCAATAAATATAAATCTATACCTAACAATAAACGTAATCAATCATGACATATTTAACAATCACACTTGTTTGAACAACTTAATACACAAACCTTCAGGATATAGAAGTCAAGATTAAAATTAATGATTTTTTAACACAACTTCTGTGTGATTATCAAATTGTATCAGTTATAATTTTATTAAAATATATAAAAATAATAAAAATTGTAACTTCATTCAAACTTTTAAAGAAAATAAATAATTTCAGTAACAGAAAATAAATAACTTTTGAAATTTAGTTCTGAGCATAAGTGTTATACAAAGGAAAACAAGGTCATACATGGAAAATTAGACATGTGGCAGTATTGAACAAAGTAGTAACCCCCCCTTTTTTTAGGCAATAAGCTGTTAAATACGGCAACATTCTCTAATAATTGAAACTTAATGTCCCAAAGTGATAAATCCCAATTTTAATAAGACTAAGTTCTTCAGAGAAGGAAGTATCCCTTTATCTTTATTTCTATCAAAACAATTTTATCCTTTTTAAAATTTATATTGCAAAAGCTATATAGAGGAACAACTATCAAATCCTTTTTTTAAAACCTTTTTTAGAAGAGAAGTACTTTTCTCACATTTGTACCACGAAAAATAAGGTTTAGTGACTTAGTTTCCCCACCCCCTATATTCATGAGTTTTCGGTTTTTGCAGTTGTTTTGTATTAAGTTTTCCTTGACTATTTTTATATCAGATTTTTGTAACTAGATTTATTTTGCCATCATTTTCAGCATGATAATAATTTTGAATTACTTGTCTCATGTAAAGATGTCATATTATTTCTGGATTTTTTTATGTGCGAGTTAATTTTTTTCACCACCATATTATGGAAGCCATTTTTAAAATTAATATCATACATCTTCTTATAGCCATACAAGATGGCAAACCTTTGGAGAGTATTATGTGCTTAGCAAGAAACTTGGTAATGGAATTTTTCAGTTTTATCTAAAATACAATAAACCTATTTCCAGTTCTTTTCTAAAATAAAGTTAACTAGTACAAAATAAACAAATGCATATAATCATAAGAGGAAAGGCTAAAATAAAATGAATTAGCCAAGAAAAATGTTATTTTAGAGTCATATACAATATAATACTATACATGATTTGGAATTTTCATTTGAAATTATTCCATAATTAGCTTAATGGGATAATTATTGAAATTGTGTATACAGATTATAAAAATATAAGCATTGTTATATATAAATGAAATTTAAGCAGACCCTATTTAGAGTATACTTTATTTCAAAAAGTAAAAGAAATCAATTTCATACACATTAAAAATTCTTAAATAACACCGAATTAAACATTTTAGCGATTCATAAACAAAATAATATAAAATATTAATGAATAAAAATTCTCTGATCCAAAAATCTTTAAAAAACAATGAATAAATATAAAAATGTTGTCTTATGCATGAAAATAAAAATACTAGAAAAGTATGCAATAAAAAAATCAAGTTTTTTTTTCGGTCAATATATACATACATTTAAAAAAACAATGACTCGACAATTTTGAGAAACATACTCCTCACAAGAGCATATTTATAAAATACTCAGGTGAAAAAAAAGTGTATACTAACCTAAATGTCGTTAAAGAAAAACTATAACGTTCAGAAGCCATCTCAAACCTTTATAAATATGAAATTCCAAAACAACTTTTAGTAGTTGAAAGATGGACCCGGTAACAATCGGATAGTTTGGTTTGTCATGTAGAATGAAAGTAGTAGTTTCTAATTTACTGAAAGTAATAGTGTTTTTTTTTTCCATAAAAATAATGCTTGAAGAATTTGCATGAACAAAAAATCTGTATTCAGTTGCAGTGCAATGAAGAAAATGCAATAACCCATCTTTCTGTGGGCATAATTTTTAGGATTGAAGCAAAAAAGAAGCTTTTATTATTTTTAAATATTATTCAACATATTCAGAGTTCACAAGAAATTAATGAATGGCATACATTTCGAAACAAATTAATTTCTTTTGCTTAAATATATAGCTTTGAAATCTTATTTTCTTGAGATAGTAAATAAGGAAAACATTCATTTATTTTAATCTTTAAACACCCCTTAACTGTTAGCTGCTATCAAAATATTTTTGTTGATAAACGGTAACTGCTTTCAAATGTTGTTAGTGACAGGTATTTCGAAGAGGTGACAACTTGTTTTATTTTTATTAAACATGCCATGAATTGATTTAAATTTCATTTGCACTTTGAAAGGTGGAATATTTTTCAAGGTGATGAAATTGATGAGCACAATGACGCCCATTCAAATAGCTTCTAGTGTTATTGAAAAGTTACAAGAAGAAAATAGGATCGCATTAGAAACTCTTCACAAATCTCAAAGCAACATAAAAAATTTGGAGCACCAGTTATTAGAGAAAGAGCAGTTGATTAAAATACTACAAGACAGACTTCGAGCTGGTTCAAATAGTTTCCTTGAGATGAGCAACAGACAAAAAGAAATAACGATTAAACATTTAGAATTACAAATTCAGAAATTACTTCAAGAAAATAAAGAACTAGAATATCAAATAAATGCTCTGCAGTCAGATATTTGTGCTGGGTGTGAAACCAAATATTTAAGTGTTCCTACTGAAAAAAAAGTAGCACCCAAATCGTCTCAGAAAAAACCAGTTACAAAAAATGTATCAGGAAAATCAACTTCTCTATCTGAAGCTGAAAATCGTGAAAAAATGTTACAACGAATCATTGAACATAAAGATAAGAGAATCCGTCACCTGTCTAAAGAAATACAAAAACTCTCTCAAACTGAAAAAGAATTAACCAATAAAATTTATAGATTAACTAAATTAATTCCAATGTCTCATATGCCTTCAGAAATTTTAACTGAATGTTTATTGAAAGAAATTCAATCTCTTGAATCCCAGATTCAACTTAATAAAGGAGAACGTGGGAAATTGCCTCGCGAAAATGATGTGACAAGATTTAAAAAGTTTGATTCTGATCCTGTCCTTACATTGAAAGGGTCAGGTATTACAAGCCAAAATGATAGTGCTATATCTAAAAAGGTGGGTGAAAGATCTAGTTCAAATTTAAAATGGAAAGAAACTTCATACAGTGATGTTGGAAATGTGCAACAAGAAAATATTACTCTTGTGTCAAATTTACATAAGTTGTATAATGATGTTTCTGATTTGAAACAATTATTTGCATCAGAGAATGAAAAATTGTATCAAACTGTTACTAAAGACTCTTTGCGAAATGATATGTTAAGGACCCAATGGAAAGAAATTATGAGTAGATTGAACAATATTGCTGAAAGTATTCAGAGTATAATAACAATAAATCCAGACTTCAAACAAAATGAGCCAACTATTTCTAATGAGTGTGAAAATATTATATTACGTTTGCAAGATAGATTAAGAGATTCTTTAGAACTAGCAACTCAGTATGAAAATGAAAATGCAATTTTGAAGGAAAATATTTCGAAGTTAAAAGACCAGTTATCACAAAACAAAGAAAAGCAGGTATTTCAAAGTTCTACAATTCAATCATCTGAGGAAATTACTTCATCAAGAACTGTTCAGAAGCCTAATAATAAATTTGATGATCTTCAGCAATTAAAGAGTTTGTTAAGTTTAAAACAAAAACAGTTAGATGCTGCAGAGAGCCATCTGAGAACTTGTCAAAATTTCATTGAGGAATTGCAGCGAAAGCATTTGGATTCTGATTGTATTCCTGATAAGAAGGATGTCTCAACTTATATAAATAATCAGGTTGGCGAACTACCTCTTGGAGCATTGATGACAAAATTAGAAGTTGCTGAAAAAAATATTAAAACATGTGAAGGGGTGATTGAAGGTCTGCAAAAAGTGATACAAAATTTGGAAGAAGAAAATATTAGATTAGAGTCTGATTTACATATGGCTAAATTTAAGAAAATTTTATTTGAAGCTAATAATAATCAAACTGCTTGCCTGAAATCACAATTAAGAGATGCCGAAGATGAAATGTCAACTTTTAATAATGAGAATAAAGAACTGAAAATTAAAATTAATTCCTTGGAAACAGAAAATTTGACTCTTCAAAATAATTTAGCACATGTTAAGGAAGAACTTGCTTCTTTACAGTCTGCAGTTAAAAGTAAAGTTAATTCCTTGGAAAAAGATAATTTGACTCTCCAGAATAATTTAGCATGTGCTAACGAGGAACTTGCATCTTTAAAATCTTCAAATGAAGAAAAATTTTCACTTCAGTCAAAGTTACACATTGCAGACAAGCGTATTGAATCGCTTGAAAATAATATTGTACAGGAACAAAATGCTGTGGAAAAACTCAGACAAGAAAATGCTGAATTAAAAACCAAGTTACAGTCAATTGAAAGAGAGAATGTTTTGTCTAAAGCATATGAGGATGATGTGATGTCATTGAAAAATAATCTTATCTTAAAAGAAGATGAGATTCGTAATTTAAAAGATTCCCTCCATGCATTTGAGCGCAAAGCATATGAAATGAACCATTATCGAAAAACCTTACGTCAAGAAATTGAAAAGTTATGCGACATATTGTTAGAAAATACTGAAAGCAGTAAGAGTGCAGCTAATCGAAAAGCCATTTATAAAGCTGCTGCATTGCATTCTGCACAAGCATTGCTACGCTTCGATGATGATTTTAATTTGCAGTCAGATAATGACGAAGAATGTGATGCTTTAGAAGAGATGAAACATCAAGTTTCAGTTTATTTAACTGAAGTATCCAGGATTCATGAATTACTAACTATTAAGGAACAACAAAGAGAAGATCTTCTGAAGCAGTATCTTGATATGAATGGTCAAACAGATGTTCCAGGATTTGAATCCAGCCATGAGGTACATTTTCAGGAAGGAACTCCCATCTCTGGAATGAACTCCAGACCGGTTACTAATTCTTCTTCCAGCTCTTGTGGAACTATCCATGGTTCTTCAGAATCAGGTGTACACTCTGCTGATAAAAACGTTCAAACAGTAAAAAACAAATCTGAGCATGATATTCTTATCTGTTCTCCATCTGAAACAGTACTTAAAAATGTTCAAGAGGAGTTAGAAACTTCTAAATCAATTACCACCTATTTGTTAACAAAATGTTCCCAATTAGAGGATTTATTAGAAAAAGAAAGGACGGAATATTCAAAGTGTGAGAAGGAAATTGAAATGTACAAAAATACAATAAAGGATTTGAAAAATCAATTGTCTGTAAAAAGTAATGTAGCTAAGAGACTTAATACTCTAATTGAGATGATGCGTTCTAAGGAATGTAACGATGAAATTACAGTAGAACAATTGAAAAGTGAAATTAAATGGCTTGTTAATGAAAATCAAAAAGTGTTTGAGAAGATCACTGCAACGCAGGCTGAACTGTGTCGTTGTAAGGAAGAAAATTCGAGGATACAAAATGATCTTGATTCTTTAAAAAGACAACTTATTAATGAGAAATATGAACATGCTAAGGTTAATAATGAATTAAAACATTTACGAGTGCAAATTTCTAATTCTCAGTCTTCCACTTTAAATGATATTTGATTTATAAATAGAGCATGAAATTTTAGGTAAAAAATTGGTATTTTACTGGTTAATTCTTGATTTTACCTTAATACAAATTTTATGAAATGAGAATATAAATATTTATTTTTGATTTTATTTTAAAATTCAATATAGAATTATTTGAAGGTTTTATTTCTTATTTAATTTATGTAATTTTTGATAATACATTTACTTGTAAAAAGGTATGTTTTTTTTTTTGCTGTGAGTTAAAAGTCTTCCAATATTTTTGTGTATATATAAGATACCATTTTAATAATTTTTTTTTCTAGATGCATAATATATATGATGTTTTTTTGGTAATTGTTTATAATTTTATCTCCATTTTTTAAAAAATGAATATAAAATTGCTTTTGAATTTCATAGCTTTTGCTTTTGAATTTTATTTCTTCTCCCCATTAATCCAGTAGTATATTACTCTTTTTTGTTTTGTCTGTCATTAAAAGGAATTATTTGTAATTGCAATTTCTTTTCATCTGTAGTTATTTAAAAAAATGGAAATTAATTTAACTGAGTAAAAAGAGTATTTCAGAAGAAAATAAGATTATTACTTTTATAATCGTTATTTTATAAAAACTATTGTATTTTAAAGTTTTTATACTAAAAATTTTAATGATGTGAAGTGCATGTTAAGATACTTGATCATTCAATTTGTGAATAACTTTTTAATTCTTTGTAAGTTTTCAGTTTTAGTCCTCCAAAAACATTTTGAAGTGAAAACTGAATATACTTTTATTGACTTTTTAACTTGTGATTTTTTAAAATTTATTTATTTTATTTAGTTTCTTAGTATTTATTTATTGTAATAAAGATTTTTAGTTTGTTTCTCACAATTTTAAGGAATTCTCACAAAATAGAATTGAAGTTTTGCTTGAGAGTTATTCATGAAATAATTTTTAATGAACTTGATTCAGCATTTATCTATCTTAGGTAATATAATGACAATGACTGGTATATAATTTTCATTATTACTGATCATCAGTGGTATTGTAATGAAAATAGAGGAATGTTTACACCCTGAGTGTCAGTTTTGGAAGACACTGTCAAGGCAAAATGTTAGTGCATTTATATCACCTTTGAAAATATAATATCCTGAAAGGATGCCATTTATCTTTGCTGAACCACTAATAGTGGCTCAGTGAAAGATTGTAAACGAAAAACTAATTTTGCATGCCAGGTACCAATTATATCATATTTAGTTTTTATTATTAATGCAGTAATTTTTAAAAAATCCTTTTATCCCCAAGATTAGCACTTAAAATAGCTTTACTCTTTCCGATCTAGCTGTTACATTACCAATGTAAGAAGTATTAATTCTCCATTTTCATAATTTATCTTACATGTAATGGTACTGGATGTTATTAATGTTTTTATTACATAATTAGGAATTAAGGCATTTGCTTGTAAAACTAAGTTTTGAGCAATATTTTTAATTAATATTTGTTAAATTTTATGAGATTTATTTGGAATTGTTCATGCCATATCCTTGTTAATACTATTAAATCTTCTTCTTTCTGAGAGATTTAAAGAAATTTCTTTCACTCACCTGAGGCTGATAAATTTAGGAATTAGTTTCTCTGTTTTTGTACAAAAGTAATGATTGAATGTCTGATAGTGTTACATTTTTTACAATCATATCCTTAATATTAACCTCTTCATTGCTATAAATAGTAATAGTGGACTTATTATACAATGCAATAGTAATGCTCTGCTTTAAACTGAGTTTCTTTATATTGCTTGATTTTTGAAAATTGTCTCATAGGTCAAAACTATCTTCTTTTTTTTTGTTTGAATGTTATGCCCAGAAAACATATTAGCCAAATGCATTTGATTCTCTGTAAACCAATTTTCTATTAGTTTTTAAAATCTATCATATATAATAATATGCATGAAAAAAGTCTTGCTAGTGTTTTGATATTTTGAAACTTAGCATATTATCTGTAGCAGTAAGTAGAAAGTTTAATTATTAATCTATATATTTGTAGGGGTTTTTTTCCCCTTCAAAAATGGTTTTTTTAAATATATTTGTATACAGTTTTGAAAATGACTTATTATAGATGAAAATAGTTATACATTAGAATGTTATTTTGTCATATAGAACAGCCGTAGCTGCAAACGGGCGTTAATAAAATGCACAGATTTGTGTAAGTTATATTTAGTAATTAATTCTATGAAATTAAAAAGAAAATTGATTGGACATTGGATACAATGTCTTTTGAATAAGAATTGAAGGTTCACTTAAATAATAGTTAGAAACTTTATTAATTTAAAGTCCATATTTTCTTCAAGAAGTACAAAAATTGAATTATTATTGAATTTAATAAATACTCAAAAAAAAGTTTTTATGGTATAGATGAAGTTAAATTATATCTTTTTACAATTTCTTCAATTTTATTTTAGAGCTCAGTTTTATTATTCTGAGTTTTAAAATGTATTGTTTTCTGAGTTTTTAAAATCCATTGTTTAAATTTTTTACAAAAAGATGAAAGTGTTTTATATATTTACATATATGAAAATGAATTTAATTAAATTTTAGTTGTGAAAGAACATTTCAAAGTACTTTTATAGTGTTAATACTGTTCATATGATTAGTTATATTGTGCTTTAATTCATCTGGTGTCTTCAGAAGTATGCTTACTAGAAATAAGTAACAGTATCTATGCTTGATTTGTAAAGAGATTTTTATAATAACTAAGCCCATTTTATTCCATTGATTTTAGCAAATATTAAATCTTAGAGATTTTAGCTCTTTTAAAGTGAATGTAGTCTAGCCATAACTTTTTACTGTTTAGAATTTTTAATCATGTAAATCAGTATTAATAAGGAACTAAAAATTCCTCTTTTTTTGTAAAATGAGCAATTTTTTTTAAGAAGGTGAACTTGATTGTTGACTTCAGATTCACATTTTGGCATTTATAGAGTCAGTTTATGCAATGAAATAATATAAAATTTTTATTATCTTTAGATTAAAATGAAGTGATGCACAGATACTAATACTGTCTTTCCAACACTGCCTGTTGGAAAGTTTGAATATTAGAATAAAATTAGATTTCTTAAATTGAATTATTAATTAATTACTAGTTCATCGCACAATATTTCCTAGACCCAAATTCTTGAAAAGTCTGGCATTTCTATTAGATGTATCCAAGGATGATTATAATCTAGATATATCCAGAATTCTGGATTTTTTAAAACATTATTTTCTTAATTCTGTGATTTTTCAACTTTTTAAATTTATTTACTATCATTTGCAAAGTTTATTTTCAGCAACTATATGCATCAAATGTTAATTGATATTATTTTAAAAAGAATATGAAATATCCTTTAATATTTATGACTTAAATATTATGGAAAGTACAAAATATTTATTCATGTCAAACAAACAAAAAGTTGTGTAACTTTTAAGACAGGAAATCTTTTAAGAGGAATTCCACCTATAATAAAAGTCTAAAGAAATAATTTGTTAAATATCTGGGTGCTTAGCCAAATTTGTTTGCATTTCATGAACCATTATCTATCTGCTGTCAATTCATAATTTGTAACACTAATTGATATTCATAATCTAATACATATATAGTGAAGTGGTAACAGTCGTTTCTATAAAAATTTTCAGCTGATCACTCCAAAATAAGTACCCAATCCTTCAAATTTGGATTTGGAGATCTTTTACTTAGATTATGAACATCCTTGTGTATCTTAAGTTCATTATACAAGTTGATTGCAAAAATGAAAGAAAAAAATATTTTTTAGTTATATTTTATTAATAAAGAATAAATTTTAATTATTTTCTTTATTAAATAAAATTGATTTGATAAAATAATGCCATCCAAACTATAACCAACTCAACATTGATTGATATGTTTTACTGAATATTATTTATGGTTCTGATGAAATATTTTCTATAAAGAAATATGCTTTTGTTCTTTGAATATATTCTGATCCTGGAATTTCCTTTAAAATAATTTAGCACATTTATGTTCCACTTTAAATTATTTTATGCATAACTTTTTTTATTGTTAAATAATTAATGTTTGTTAGGGTAATTGTTCATAGTTGCGCCTAGCAGAACATTATTCATATATTTTTTTGTTATGACTTTTTTCTTCTTATTTTGTATTGCTTGAATAATTTTATATAGAATGAAACTTTGAAGTTGTTATAGGTGTATATGGATTTAAAACTTTTAAGATAATTTTTGAATAGGAATAAGGTTAATGCTGGTTTTGTAAATCTTATTGATTACAATGGTGCTATCTATTACTTAGTTTTAGATTCATTAATATTCTTGCATTAATACTTTTTCCAAATTCATTGAAAAATGCTTTAATGCTGATAATGCTTTTATAACTGTATTTTAATATACAGATAAAAAATTTTGTTGAGAAGTTAGATATTTATTTCCCTGCAGTATACTAAATTTTCATTTTTTTTATTTGGTATAATTGAGATTTTAGATCTCAAGAGTTATCAAACTCATTGCTTAAGTTTTATGTCTGAAAAAGCATGTGTTCTGTGATTCATAACCCTGGTAGCATAATAATATCAAATATTGTACAATATTATGTTATTCAGTATTATGCAATATTGTAAATATCGTTTAGAGTCGTATAATATTTTATAATATATGATCTGCTAAAGAAATGTTATAATTAAAAAAGTAATGTCTGCCTCTGCTGTGTTATCTGGTTGTTATTGGAGCAGAAAATTGCAGCAGGCAACTAATAGCTTTCATTTGCACTATTATTATGAATTGTGGATAAACAAATACTGTCCATTTAATTTTTATTTATTTTATGCACTGTTATAATTTTATTTCTTGTAACTTTTGTCTGTATTTATTGATTGTAAAAAGTTTGTATAGGTGTAATAAATAATTATGAAGCAAAAGACTTAACTTGACAGTTTTTTTTTTTCAAATGGTTTTACTTTTAATAGGATGGTTCAGTTAATTGTCTAAACCTTATATGTTACTTCCTCAATACATTTATAAACTGCATGATTATGAAATATTTTAGAATTATTGCATAAGGGGAAAATTCTAGTAATTTATAAACCAGTTAAAAATAAAATATTTGAACCCTGGTTTCACATTATTAGTGTGAAATCAGTATGAGATTCATAAGAGTTCATGTAATAAACAGTTGTTATTGTTTTTTGTATAGGAACAGGATAATTTAAAAATATAATATGCTAGATGAATAAATATTAAAATATGGCCGTTCTTTAACAGTAGATATATGCCTAAATTATTGAAAATATAGATTGCCTCCTGTATATGTGATCATAAAAACAAATACACATAAAGTAAGATAATGGAAATTTAATATATAATGTAAACAGCAAAATTAACTTTCACACCATATGTTTTGTGCTTAGCCCTCTAATAAAATTAAGACAGTCAAATATCCATTCTGATCGTCTTCATATTGATCAATTGAAATTTTGGAATCGAAGTATTGAAATTTTCCTGAGTCCTTTTATTCAGCTTAAAGCCTGATAAAAGGATATCCATTTTATTTTTCTATAGTGAAAAATAAAGTTTTTTTTAAATTTAATTTATTTGAAGTTTTTTCATTTTATTTTCTTAAACATTTTATTTTATTTTTTATATTAGTATAAATGACAAAATATTTGAAAACGGTGAGGTTTTGTGTGTGTGTGTCCGCGCGCTATAATTTCTTATTTCTTTATGAAATTCGACTAGTGGCAAGGTCTTCCTAAAACTTTCTCGTTTGCTCTAATAAATGCACTTGTATATTATTAACTATACGCCATGGGAGAAATATAGTTACAATAGTAATAGTGGGGAATCCTTGTTGATTAATCGCAGGAATAGGGTTATAAGAGTAGCTGCTGCGGTCTCTTCGAAACTTACTCGCATTTTCTCTAGTTGAGGTTCCTCTTGAGCGAAAACTGCGAATTTCTCGTATGGTATTCGCGAAGATAGTTACGAAATATCAATCTAGCGTTTTTATTATATCTCGTGTGAGTATATTCTTCGAAAGTCCTTTTTTTCTTTTTTGGATTATTGAAACTAAAATTTTATATGGAATTCAGTTGTAATCAGAAAACATATCGAAAAATCGTTGGTTTAAATAATAGCACTTATGATTTATTGCATCTGCATGCATATGAAAGTATAGATCAATTGATAGTCAACATTTCGGACAGATTTGATTTGAAATTTGATTTTAAAAATTAGCATTTTAAATTCTAAACATGTGTGCTTAGTTTTATCTAACTCTTTATGTTTTACAATTATCGAGTTCATTTGTACTAGAATAGGAAACTGACATATTCTCTTTGAATGGATTTCATTCAAAATTTGATAGAAATCTACAAATTTGGTCTCAAGTCCATACACCAAATTTCATGCGTCTGAAAGAAGTTTTCAGTCACTTTGTTCATAAACAAATGGAAAGACAGATTTATTTATTTTTTAATTAGGGAGGTATGAAAATAGAAATTCATTGAAATCACAAGTACGAATTTTGTGGCGATTTCATTATCTATACTACTATTATAAACGTAAAAGTTTCTACGAATGGACGATGGTAGTCAATCACGCTAGAGCAGCTGAATGAAATTGGATGAAATTTAGCACAGAGATAGATCATAGTCTAGAATAGGACATAGGCTGCTATTTATTCCGGTTAATTGAGTGGTTTTTATTAATTAAAAACTAATTTTCTCGCCAAAAATCTTAATTTCTCCACCGCCAAATGAGTAAGGCTTAACATGTTTTCGACCTGCTATATCAATCAATTCTATTCTTGTTAGTGTTTGATGCATTTAAAATAAACATTGTTAATCAATCGATCTTTCGGATTCATTCTGAAATATTTTTGAATTAAAATAAAAGCACCTTTCCATTAGCCGAGCGCAAGTGAAAAATCGCCTAAGAAATTTGGCGGAATTCTACATTATTTGGCGATTTTTCTCTTGCACCCGGCAAACGAAAAAGTACCAAAATAAAACATAATAAAAGAAATTAAAAATCTCTAATCCGTATTAATCCAACTGGATTAGAAAATGCACGCATTTGCTTTGAATTGGCATGAGCAGTTTGTTCTTGATTTTATTTTGGCCAAACTAATCAGTAAAACAATTTTGAATAATTGGTTTGCTTTAAGTTGGCTGACGCTACAGTACTCCCCTACCAGTGAGTCGAACGATTTTGGAAGCGCCAAGCGTATGGCGAGCATGCAAGTTTGTTGGTGCGTCGAGTTAGCAACGGCTTTGGTGTGTCGAGTAAGAGACGGCTTTGTTGGCTGGTAGATGGCGCCATGACTATTGCAGAAAGTTGCGTTGTCAAGGTCACCAATGTAGCTAGTAAAGGTCGCGGTACGAACCTGCGACGTTTGGGCCAGTAGCCGAGTATCATACCGAACAAGCAAAAGGGGCCCTTCAGCTCGAAGGATATTATTTGGCTTTTAAGGATGACGCTACAAAGTCAAGCACATACTGTGAATAAATTGCTTTTAAGCTAGTTGTGTGGACTGCTCTTTAAAATACAACCATTTGGTGCTTTGTAAGATTGATAACTTTTCGACATCTCTTTGTTTGGGTTTATTTTGCTGTCATTTTTTATGTTATTTAATTCCATCTTTCCTGTTCATTTCCCTTGATTTTTTCCCTGCTGAACGTATTACTTTCGCTTACTTTCATTATTTTCGTTGTTGTTTTTTTTGCGTGCATTCCATTTTTCTGCAATTATTGATTTTCTTTTCTATATTTTTGTTTATTTTCTGTGGCGTTCATCAAAACCTTATGATTGGAAATGCTATTGCTGCCATTCGCGCTACATTCGGCCATTTCATTCAAATTTGGCGACAAACTTTTTTTTTTTGGCGAAAATTATTTTCAAGAGCACCATAATGATACATTTACATTGTGATCAGACCGCCAGTTCTCATACACACACGTCAAAATTTCCACGCATATGAAGTCGCGGGTAGAAGCTAGTATTTTATAAACGAGAAAATAAAAAATTTACTAATTCAAACCTCATGCTAATAGATAGTATTTCGTTACAGTTTAATGTTTGTACAGCTATTAAAGCTTTATTTCAGTGATTTAATTGATTGTTTCTGTAAAGAGAGAAGACATTTTTTAAATATAAAATTAAAACGATGTATAAGCACTTGTATTGTTACAAATTTGTAATACTGCTTTCCAGCTTAATTAGTTCCATCATAGGAAAGACAGTTTTACGGACAACTCTATTGGATGTTCGGATACAGGTTCCAAGTTACTGAACACTTGGCGACAAAATGCATGATTTGGTGGTTGAACCGACAAGAGGCGAATATACCAATCTTTCAAAAATCTTCTGTGACCAGCTCCGGAAGTTATTAAAGGCTGACAGACCAAGCTCAATTCAGTGTATGCATACAGTGAAAGTGGAGTTGGCGACGAATTAGTTTGGTTCAAGCGCAAACTTGTGTGGATTTGTCAGCTTCCGTCGTATCTTCTTAAAATACACAAAGAAACAAACAATTTATATTTATGTAAAAAAATTTATTTCTAAAAACGGTACACACAACAAGTATACTTATTGAAAATGATTGATCAGAATTATGGTTTAAATTTGTTCTATACTTTATATAAGTGCACATAGGCGTGCAACTAAGGACCAACTGTTATTTTATTGGTTTTGTTTGTAATATTCAACTGAATGTATACAGTTTGCCTAGCAAAATTTAGCCACTATATAACAGGTTACTGAAAATGGCATTGCTCATTTTGGGGAAAAAATTATTAGATTTGTTTTGTGAAACAAGATTATCTCAACATGTTTAAGAGTGAGTTTCGATTTGCGTTGCTAGATCCAATTAAGAATTCATATTCTTTAGAAAAATTATCAACTGTTCTTTCTAATTATAATCATTCGATAATTATTTTATATGTATGTTGGCTTTTTTTAAAAAAAATATTCTAAATAAAGTATAGCATTTTTCAAAAAGTGAATACTTATTTAAAAAAGGTTTACTTAAAATATTTATTTTCAATCTACACTGATCAGAGAATTTAATATAAAAAGAAGGATAGTAAAAATTCCTTTTATAATTGTTTTAACAATATTGTTGTTTTTCAGATGAGGAAAATGAGCAAGACCTTCCACAACCAATCTAGTGGATTTAAACTTAAAATTTCAGATTTAAAAAAAAAAAAAGGAAATGAAATCTTTGCTCGTAAATTTCAAATTATCGTGTGAGAACATTATTATTTTTAAGTCATTATTTATTTTAATTGATTTAAGTCATTCCTTAACCAGTTTAAAACGGTTTGAAACAATCACTTGACTTCTCTATCGGTCTCTATCCCTCTTTCTATATATATAGGTATAAATAATGATTATTTTTTTGAGCTGGCAAACAGTTTTGGAGTTTTTCTAGCTGGCAAACAGTTTTGGAGTTCGACCGATTGTGAGATGGAATAACAGCTATGATATCATAGCTCTGCGTCAACCTTTTAGAAACGCATCGGCTGTCAAATAGGCATACGTAATAATAATGCAATACTGGTAAAAGCAGGTCAACCTTTTAAAAACGCATCTGCTGTCAAGAAGCATACATAATAATAAGGCCGTACTGGTAAAACCTGGTCAAAAGATTTTTTTCCGTAAATTTCGGAGACATCAAACCTCCTAACCAAAACAACATTATGTTCTCACATGATAAAAAATATAATCAATTTTTCTTCATTGTAATTAGACTTTTATTTGAGAACTTGAATGATTTTATCTTCATTCCCGAATTCATTCTTCTGATCCTTGTGTTTTAACAATTATGATGCATAAAATTACCACACTGAAAAATATCTCAGAAAATGTTCTAAAATCCGATAGAACAAGCCTTGCAATGGCATCAATTCATGCTTATACTCGTCACACGCACATTTTAAAACCCAGAGGGCTTATTGCTATGGGAAAAATGTAAGACAATTAGTATCGGAGTAGAAAATGCCAGCGCATTTACTGTTATCCCATGACTGAGACAACACGTGAATTGACACCATTTTGACAAGCTCCATAGGATTTTAGCGGTTTATCCATGAGGCGAAAGGTGCGATTTCAAATAAATAAGTGAAAAGTAATAATAACTCTAGAGCTGAGTAGTTTGCAGTCACTGATAGCTTTTTCATTCACTAGTGTCGGATTGCAGTTAGTTTGTTGCATTTTTGATCTTATTAGTTTGTCCAACCACACTTCTCGGTACCCAGTTCCCCTCCAGTCATCTAAATAAGGCGCTGAAAAATATCACAATTTCGATCTGATCCACCCTCAGTCGTTGGAAGTCATTTGATTTCAGAAATTCGTTACAGTCTCTCAACTAAGCTGGGTATTCGTCAAACATGGTTTCTAAAGAAAGAGAAAAAAAAGTTAGGTGGTAACACTTAAAACAGAGAAATATTTGCAGAAATACAGCAATATAATATTTAACTTCAAGGACAATAACTAGCCTGGCACAGGGGTCTTCCCCGTGATCTAGACGTCCTGGGTTCGAGTCCCGGTTCGAGTGTGGTTGTTCGTTGTCTGTTCTATCTGTGAGATGTATGAATGTGCCCCCCCCTGTAAAAAGGGTTTGTGCTAGCGAATAGGGTGGGTGAGTATCTAAGACGTACTCTTGACCCTAGTTGGTGCTACTTAGAAACAAGAGACGGCTTAAAAACGCTGATTGCGTCAGCCAGCTTGTCCATGGCAAGTGTCATTAGAAACAACAGCAAATAACTGACATATAATAAATATAAAAAGAAGATGAAATGCACTAAGTTAATAATAATTTAACTATTTTGTTAGAATTATGTAATTTAAAATACATTTTAGGAAACAGAGGAAAACTGTGTTCAATCAAATGGAGAAAAGATCTAAAATAAAAACGGTGAAAAAGAATTAAAATAAAGAAATTAAAAAAAGTTTTATCTTAAAATATTTTTTGTAGGTTTTGTTTTGAATACAACAAACTTCCAAATTATTTGCAGGTATAAATTTTTTGTTGAACCTATTTATTATTTTTGAGTTTCTTCTATTCCTTCGAATAATTTAAAATTAAAAAAAAAAATCAGTTTATAAATATGGTTATCATGATCTGTTTCAGCCAACTTCGTGCATGTGAAGATACCTCAAAATTACAAGGAGCTAGATGGATGAAAGTTAGCTTGGGATTTTGCTTGGGTTTGATGATACATATTGAACAAGGGTTCAGGATAGTCTGGTTGGTAGGGCGTTAGATTCGCATCCCTTGGGTGGTGAGTTCGAACCCCTCCGGCCGAAGACTCTTCTTGTGTGTGGCGGCTGGAGCATGTATAAATCTGTCGTGTCCAATCTCCAGTCAAATTAATTATCGCACCTAATAATAGTTAATATTTACTAAACTTAATCTCTACCTTCATGTAAAATTTCACTAAATCCAAAGATAGTATACCCCCACATCTCTAAAAAGCCAATCACAGTGCGGCCTGAAACTCACCACCTCACCCTCTTTTACCACTTGGCAATAATACTTAAGCGAAAACCACCAGAATCCAGAGCACATTGCTGAAGATAATAGACAGACTAGGCCTCCTGCTGTTTATCGTTACTGGAAATAAGCCCCTGCCCGAGTTAGGCGCCCCGTCAACCCAATACATTGCCCTCCAAGCCACAATACATAGCTCACAATACCACTGAACGTACTGGTTCAGAGGTGATCGTTCTCTGATTTAGGTCTAAATTACGATCTGTAGAAGAGTGAAGGAAATGCAGGGAGGAAGTCCGCCCTATAAAAAGGATTGTGACGTGTGTGTAGCTAAGTCGTACTGTTGGCCCTACATGGTGCTATTGAAAAAAAACCCCAAAACACTCTAGGCTTAAAATTGCTGACTTCGTCGACGGGTTTGTATATGGCAAGTGCTATTAAACACAACATATTGAACGGCAAAATTTGTGCGAGTTTTATTATTGACTTTCGATTGTCTGTTCTTGTGTATGTGAATGGATTAACGCAAAAAGTCCACAAGCTAGATGAAGAAACAACTTACCCGTAACTTTCGCAGGGAGGTCCCGAGCACTTTCTGGTCATGGGTGGAGGCGGATTGGAGCAATACTGGCTCTGCACCATTGAATAAATATTCTGTGAAACGTGTTGCACGCAGACGACATCTCTGTTCTGGAATCCTTGCCCGCAAGTCACAGAACAGGGCTCCCACAAGCCTTCTTGCCATCTGTTACAGAATAAAAAAAGATGACCATGCAGCATGCAATGTTATTTTGCTGAGTAAAATTAACAAGAGTTTCTAGTTAATCAGTTATTTTAACTTTTTTTTTTAGCATTATATACGAAAAAGATCATCATCTTTGTACTTGAACAGTGATTGCATGCTTTAGTTGTAGTAGAAAGGCATGCATTGGATTCTCCACACTCAAATAATGAGACGATAATACGAGTTGTTGCATTTCCCTCATCAATGTGTATCCCTCCAGGGAGCACCTCGAAAAGAATGAAACGCTTTCGATATAGTAGTTGGATCTCACCACCCTGGACGGCACACTAATAGGTGGGAGTCTGAATCCTCCCATCGATGACGGGACTTACTTCCTACTGGAAGGGTTGTGCCATGTCCGTTGATGGCCTTTTAGACCCATTAAACAGTTCCAGCCCGTGTTGCTGTTGTGGGGTTCCGGACATTCAGTTTTATGTTTTATCCGTGTACCTTCGGGTGGGTCGGAGAGTCATTGATATGACTCTCCCTGTCAGTGTACAAATATTTTAGAATCGGCATATTTAAGATAATTAGAAAAACAAATAATTAGCCTCCCGGTACAAATCATTAGTCCAATTTCGCCAATTTTCATTTCATAAGAAAGTTCTTGACCCCTAAGTTTGCCATTTAAGTTAATATGATTACCTATTTTATTGAAATATTTCAAAATAAAACCTTGATACGCATTAGACCTCAACAATTGGACTGATTTCGCCAATTAGATCCGTTGCTTAGTGGGCAAACCATAAGAATGCTCTGTATTAATAATGCAAGTATAAGTTAAAATATCCTTTTCATTTGAGATGATAAAATATAGCTAATCAAAATTGGTTAAAATTATAACAAAAATTTGTTATTTTCAGCAAACTTTAGATGTCTATATTAATAACATCAGAAGTTTTGTTACTTTCGAATGAGTCTTCCATCCATAATATTCGAAACTCTCAAATAAAGACTTATAACTAAAATCGGATTAAAACAAACAGTGAGCCATTAAGAGAAATAAATGCAATAGTGAATACAAATTTAAAAAAAGATACGAAAGTATAAGCACTGATCTTCAGTTTTGTCCTTTGAAGATAGAATTTGATGAGTTGTGCCGGGTTTATTCTCAGCCGGTTGTAAGATGGCAAGTAGGCTAAGTATT
The DNA here is from genome assembly GCA_026289955.1 of Argiope argentata. Lineage (NCBI taxonomy): Eukaryota > Metazoa > Arthropoda > Arachnida > Araneae > Araneidae > Argiope > Argiope argentata. The sequence continues at coordinate 548,992 of JAOUZG010013995.1, read as the reverse complement.
GCTGTTCGGTCGCTGGAAACTAATTGTCCCGACGGGACAATTACAAGCCACTGTTCTGAACCTTTTCTTACTGCGCATGCGTTTGTAGAATTTGGCGGGGGGGATTGATGACTTATCAGATTAATTTCGAATACTGTAGGAAGCCAAAACGGCAATTTACAGCCAAGCATGGAATGTCTAAATCTATCTTATGAAATTATGGCAAACATAAATCAATCCATTTGAGCTCATGCGTTTCTTACTGGCCTTCTTATAAATAGCCAAGTGTAAACCCGACATTAGAATAAGTATTAGGGCCGGGATGGCCTGGTTGGTAGAGCGTTGGACTCGTATTCCTTAGATTACGAGTTCGAAACTCACCGACCAAAAGATTCCCCGAGTGTATGGTGACTAGCGTTCGTTAAATCTGTTCGTGGTCTCAAAGTCCTCCATATCGAGAGTAATATCACTGGGGGTACTGGGTCAGTAGTGATCGTTCTCTGTTCCAGGTCTAAATTACGATCTGAGATGTATGAATGAATTTGCATGAATGTAGTTCGCTCCCTAAAAAGGGTTGTGACGCGTGTGTGTGTAGTTAAGTCGTACTCTTGGCCCTAGATGGCGCTACATGTAAAACAGAGACGCATTTCTTAGGCTTAAAATCTGCTGATCGTATCAGCTGAGGCTTGTCCACGGCAAGTGCCATTAGTCACAACATACACGCAGAATAAATATTATTTATTCATGATTGACGTCAGAACAGATGATGGAGTCTGTGCATCGAATAATGACGCAGATAAAAGAGGCTGGGATATCTTCAAACTCCGCCCAACGTTACAAATGGCGGTGGATGATTATGCGTATAATTAGTGTGACAATAAAATCAATCAAAAGTTAAATCTAGTTATATGTTTTTTAAAAAAAATACTCACTTTCCCGAACATGGTTGAGTATTGCAGGGCCATATTCCCGTTTCGCCTGGCTTGTTGATGGAGGCACAAAATCCATCGTCCACCACTGTGTTGCCTGTTTGACACACCACAGTGATATTCTTAAATCCTGAAAAGGGAATAAACTTTAATGATTAAGCTTTCAAAAACTTTTCGTAGCAGACTTCTTAATTACAATAAAAAGGATTCATTAAGACAATTGATAATTCTTTAAGTTAATGACAGCAATATATTATTGCCTAAAAATTTCATTCAAGATTCTAAAAATTATGTTTTTAATATACTATTTTAACCTGTATCTCTCCAACATCTAGTCTGGCAATCATTGCGCAGTATGCATCGTTTACACATTCTTATTGAGTAATGATTATTATTAAAATGTATGATAGGCAAAACCTATCACATCAATTTTGAGGAATTATAACAAACCTACAACTATGTCAGAAAATCTAAAATTAATTCTTATACTATCCACAAGTGTATAAAAATGTATCTCATTACTTGTCAGAGTAATAAGGATTGTTTTTTACTTTTTTTTGACGAATTTAAAACGACAGATTGCTCTATTAATCTTGAGATTCAAACCATTTTTATCTTTCATGGGATATTTAATAGTGTGTTTTTCTTCCATTGTGGAAGGCTATAGAAGAGCGACGTTTTTATTAAAATCCGCTCCTATTTTATAAGAAATTAAGAAAACAGGCGATCGTTATGAAATTCAATTAAAAATAATTTTTCTGAACAAAAGTAATAAAATATGCATTGTATTTAGAGAATACTAATACTTCTACTACTAAAACATAGATAAACTTAGCCAAATTAAAAAAAATATCAAGTTTAATGCAAAAAAAAATCAAAATGTAAGAAATGACGATTCCGGCCTGAAAGGTCACCCTCAGCCAGTGATTTAAAATAGGAATTTTTACTGTGAGGGGTCTGATATTTATTCCAAAATATTGACTTCTTGTAACCCGAAAATCCCCAGGCATTGAGGTCTGAGAGATAAAAAAAAAGTACCGCAAAAAATAAAAGACAATAAATTATACTTCAAATCTAAGGAAAACCACAATAGAACAAACACAAATTACAAAAGACTTCTGAATCATAAAACCAAAAAGGTAATTAAAACAAGAAAGCAAAGAACGCACCAGTTGCATGCAAAACTCCAAACTGCTCTGTAAAAAGGCAAATCAAAACTATCAAAAAGCAAGAGTTTGGAGGGACTTTTCTAATTTTGATATTTTTACAAGATGGATAAAAAAAGAAAGAAAAAAAGAGGAGTTACAATACCGTAAAATTTAGAAGACAGATGAGCAGGACATTTACGTTTTTTATAAGAATATAACGTCATGGGAGCAGTCTTCATTAGAAAGATCTATAGATGGCAGCTAAATTAACGCTTAATCAATTGCCGTAAATGGAATTATTAGCTATTGATAATCTTCGTTTGAAAATTGAATATCAATTTTAATAGCGTAATGATAGTTTTGTAGGCAATAAATGCAGCATACAGGCTGTCGTACTAAGACCGGATAAACTCTACACAGCCAGATTCGTTGTTTGGAAGACATAAAAAAAAGTCCAAAGAATTTTACCTCTAAGACCCACAGTTTCCGAGAAAAACGCGAGAAAAAAGTTATGACATCACATGCAGTTTAAGGATTTTTTTTAAATGCAAAACATGAACATCAGTGGTATTTATATAATTTAAAATAAGAATATGTTCGAAGTGTCCCCCCCCTGCATATGGAGGCATGCATACGCGCGTCGTGCAATGTTTGACTGTACACGTTCTAGCATCGTAGCGTTCACAGAAGTAAATGTACCGTGAAGACAATTGGACTGGGTCCATTTCTGAAGTAACCGGGTACAGATAAACCAATTCCTTTGCATGGCCCCATAGGAAGAAATCTAAAGGGGATCAGATCTGGAGATCATGGCGGCCATGAAATAAAACCCCGACGCCCGATCTAATGGCCGAATAAAGGATTTTTTTGTAATCCAAATATGAGGTCAAATATTTTCTCTCGCTTTTTTTGGAAAACTACGGGTTGTAGAGCTTTATGGGAATTTTTTATGTCCTCCAAACAATGAATCTGGCTGTACATATTTTCTCCGGTCTTAGTGAAACAGCCTGAATAATTTTCAGTTCAAGTTCAACTACAACTGATATACTGAGAGGAGAAATAAATATTCCTATGCGCGATTTAGATTGTTTAGTCTAGCATCGTTTTATTTTCATTAGTTGGTTTCGACAACAAGAAAAACGATTCGAAAACACATCAAGGAAATGATAAAATTACATATTTTTATAGAAAATTCAAAATGGGAAATTTCAATATATTTATAAATTATCTGCGTAAAAATTAAGGAGACTGTAGGTGGACTTTTTAAAACACCTTCTAAAGACAAAATTTACAGAATGAGAAAATTCTGATCAAAAGGAAATATACAAAAATCGATTTTCAATAATAGGTTGAAAATTTTCTTGTCAGTATAATACCATCGGAGCTTTATCATGACATAATACTTTAGCAGCTCAAACGTATTATCGCACTAAATAACAGCTATCTAACTAATAAACAAACTTTGCATACATTTATACTCTTGGTTGGAGAAACAGTGATGTCCCATCTTCATAAGAAGAAGCTGTCATCCAGATAAGATTGATTTTCGAGACTTATTTTTTTTTACTTTTACGTATACGAATCGAAAGTACTTACAGTAACGTTAAAAAACTCGAGTTCAAGTTTTGGCGTATCTCCATTTTTTAGACCCCAACGGAGACCGAAAAATACATTTTTGAACTTTTATGTTTCTCCAAACATAATAACTGGAATGCATTTTAAACTAGACGGATCAAATTTGGTTTATAGTCTTTGCAGATTTTTAGCAGAGTTCAATTGAATTTTAAATGAAATAATTCACTGGAAATTCATCTATTTATCTGCTATCTATCCGATTGCAAATGAACACGATAAATACAAAAGAGAAAAGTTAGATAAATAAAATCGATGCAAAGACTGATCATATAAAGTATAGATTATTCATCATCAGTTTTAACATTTAAAATCTAGATCCGTATCAGATTTAGAGCGAAATCCATCTAGGGGTTAAAGATCCATGTAAATGTGTGAATGTGTTGTTGTTACTTATGGCACTTTACAAGACCGCTGACAGACTTCAGCAGTTTAAATCGAATGACCGTCCCATGTCTTTCAGTAGCGTCAATCAGGGCAAAGAGCAAGACTTAGCCATATATACACGTCACAACCCTTTTTAAGAAGCGATCTTCTTCCATGCAGTTCATTCAATCATCCCCACATCGTAATTTAGATCTGTAACAGAGAAACAGGGAACTACCACCTCTGCCCCAGTAACCCCAGTGGTATTACTCTCGACAGGGAGGACTTTGTGAGCACGACAGATTTAACGTGTGGCAGCCTTCATACAAACGGAGAGTCTTCGGTTGGTGGGCTGAAACTCGCAGCCCAAGAAGCAAATTCAATACTCTACCAACCAGGTTATCCCGGACCCCAATAGTTTCAATTTAAACATAATAACTCGAAAATGCAAACTAATTTTTCTAAATGAAATTTAGTATGTGATCTAGCCATAAAAATTACAATTCTGTATCAGATTTTGTTTTTACTTGATTGAGAAAAAACCTTTAAATTACATATTTATTTTTTTACTATACAACGAAGCATACAGTTATCATACGCGGGACTATGAAAACAACAATATGAGCATTCGTAGAGGTCATGGCTTGATAATGTTATGTTGAGAAAGAGGAAGAGGTTGGCACATTTATAAAGAAGTATGTGAGAAAGTTTTCGGAAGAATTGTTGATTCCTCCATGAGAAGAGACTGAACCGGGAAGTGAACTCACCTCCCCCACAGGGTGCGCTGCATTCGGACATTTCCACCACCCAACCGTACACCAGACGGGCCACATTGTTTCTCCACTGCTTCTTGCTGCTGTACACTTTATTCGGATTGTGCATCCCGTACGCCGTGTACCACTTCTTGTAGGCAACCACCTGCCCCTTGCCTACATTGTTCATCACGTGGTTGATGCCAGATGTATCGCGCTTTCTGATTCGACTCAAGTACCTGCGGATGTCGTACATTTGAGTGGTTTCTGTAAAGAATGAAATAGAAAAAAAAATTAGATGACACAGAAATTCATCATACTTTTCCCATATATATTATTTGTAGTTTTTAGAAGAAAATTAGAGCAAAACTTATACTGGGGTTAAGATGAACTTGTTAATGATCTCAAGTTTTGTGATGTTTAATTGATGTGAGGCTCATTGTAAATGGATTGAGATATTATAACCTGCAGGGATTTATTTTCGTCTAGATAAATATCTAAAAGCCACAGATAGAAAATATCTGCAGTCAGATTGATTTTTTTTAAAAAAATTATTAGATTATTTCAAAATATTTTTATTTGCAAATTACACAAATTATATTATTTAAAATAATAGAAACTTTTTCAAGTGTTATTAGTCAGGCTACTATCTATTATATTAGGTTTTTTTGTTTTTAAAACATTTATAAACGCCGAAGTTATTTCTAAACATATACACGTGGATTCTGAGTAATACGTTATAGACAATAAAGAAAAACACAAAAATTAGAAATAGCATAGGGTATAAAATAAATTTATAATGCGTAGCTTTAGTTAAAATTATGTTGAAAGGGAAACAAAATGTATCTACTGTTTTATTAAAATAGTCTTATAATGCGCTACACCTAGAATAGCTGAAATACGCCTAAAATACTGAAATCCAACACGGATAACCTGGTATGACTGCTGAAAGTGAAATGTTGGAGGGAGGTTATTGGCTCTATACTTTGGCCCACTTAGTTATTATTATCACAACAGCTTTAGCAACAAATTGCTTGATACAGTGGAACTGGAAAGTGTTGTGTCTTCCTTTCAAATGAATCACACATATCAAACTACTTTCAGAAGAACAACTTACCTTTTTATACAGCAATTTCAAATTCAGAAATATAAGCAAAGAAATTATACATGCTATTTATATCAGTCAGTAAACGAAGGTAAACGAATTATTGTTTAGTATCTCGACTGCTTATAAAGAAAAGTTTCATGCAGAAATATTTTACTTACCAGTATTAAGGGGAATGCCTTCATCGGTGAATTGCTAGAAAACAAAAGGAAAAAAAAAAATGTTTTTGAGATAAGGATTACATTTTAGGCTTTGTAAATTTTATATTGTATAACTTTGTAATTCTAAAAATGTTGATTTACATTTTTTAAAAATCTTATAATCAAACAGAATATATATTGTGTATATAACAGTTTTGACGTATCTCCATTTTTTAGACCCTAATTGAGACCGAAAAATACATATTTGAACTTATATATCTCTCCTTTTTTATTATTTTCTATAAAAAAATTTACTTTTAAATTTCATTTGTATTTTTTTTTATTTTCCTTACCAAACCTCTTTTATGTAATCTGCAATGTTTGTTTTGTTTATGTTATGTTATTATGTTTGTTAATGTTTTAATGTTTCATTTTGTGAAATCTTGTTATTTGTATAGAAATTAAATTAAAATCAATGAAGATATCTGATTTTGAAATTAGAAGGATGGAAATTGAAGGGGAGCGAGACTTATATTCTTCAAGAATTCTTCCCTCCCCTCAACATTCACGGCAACTTATTCTAGTTCTGATTAGTTAATATAAATTATCTGGATATAATTTTTAATATTTTCTGCTAAAACTTTACGGACAGATAATGCAATGATAGTTAAATATCCATTAAGTGGGGGTATTTTCGTCACCTCTTAAGCAAATTGAAGAACTTACAGATGAGAGTAATAACGGTACGTTGATTTCCTTTCTTTTAATTAAAGCTTAACGGTGCATCTGTCGTCGTAAGCAAGGATTCTTACCAGACACCTGCCGTTGAGGCAGTACGCTTTCGTGCGGTGATCCGGGCTGCAGTCTGTCCCGAATGGAAATTTACCATCCTCGTACACGTCCATCTGGTAGTGCGTGTCTTGCCAGACGCGGTCCTGGCAGGCGACGATGCAGGCGGAATGCGGGTTGCCTACGAAAAAAATATTAATGTCCTTTAAGTGTTTTTGATTCATGAAAGTTCTTTTATGCAGTGTGAAGCTTTCATAAAGAGAAAATTAATTTAATAAGTAAATAAAATACAATTTTATTTAATCTAACGGCCTTTTCGGAGACCAAAACATTTATTTTCGAAAATCTTTAAATTTTTGAGATGTTTGGTAGTTTATTTAAATTGGAGCAATCGTTTCTGTTAAGTTATTTAATAAGTTGCAGGTTTATTTTTCATGTTTCATATCTACATAATTACCTGTGCCCTTGCAATTTCTTAAACAGGGGCCGACTTAACCCAATTGTGGCCCCGGGGCAAAGGCTTCTTTGAAGGCCTCTCCTATTTCATATTTTAATATTGAAGAACCGAAAATTTATGATGGCCCAATTAACTCAATCAGAAGCCCGTATTTTTGTAAACATGTCGCATTTTACGATATATAAAAATACAGGCTTTTGTTTGGCCAGATTGTCCATTGTAATTGCGAAAAAATAGCCGAATTCCACCCTAGAAAGCCATGGATTTACAAAATATATATTTCTTTACATTCATGATTAATGACGAAGCAAACATAAAACTGATGAATTTTACAAAGTGCTAATATTTTGTTTAAAAAAAGTTCATTAAAGAATGAAACGTAAAATAAACTCTCTATTCGATTTGGGGGCCTCTTTGATGCGGGGGCCAGGGGTTACTGCCCCATATGAATCTGCATTAGTCAGATTCTGTTCCTAATTTCATTCATATCAAAATGTATCAGTGTTTTGAGATGTGATTTGCTTTCTTCACTTAAGAGTATCAATGCCTCTTCACCCTTATTTTTGCTTCATTCCCCTTAGAAAGAAAAGTATTAAAGACCACATCTTAATCATCATTCTTTTAGATGCGAAATCGATGCTAATACATAAAAGTATTTTAATTGCCTTATCTTATTTGTGTTTCTCAAGTAAAAAAGTTGAGTGAATGCCTTGATACCACTGTATACAAAACGAATTTAAATAAATAAACAAATTAATTATGTGGCCAAGGAATCTAATTCGAAGTAACTCCAAGATATATTACCATATTGTTTTTCTATTTTTGAGAATTAACATTATAAAAGTTTACCTGGTTGAGGTGGCAACTGTCTTCCTTTACCACTTAAAACAGTGGGATACTTCACTCTATATCGTTGACAAACTTCATTTGCATATTGATCCACAGATTTGATGGAACCACAGGTCTATATAATAATAAGTAACATAAATTTTTTAAAAGTCAATTCCTACTTAGATCAACAAAGAAAATTTTTATTTTAGCTTTTGTGCGAAAAATATGTAACTAACATAAATACAATTTAATTACAAAAGCACACAACTAATACAAAAGCAATTTATTTACAGTTTGTACTTGAAATAAAACCAAGCAGTAAACCAATTAATCAAAATTGAGTCCATATTCGTTAAAAATACAATTTTCAACTATTAGAACACTGCGCATGCAAAAATTTTTAAAGCCATTTGAAATAACGGTATGCAGATTAGAAATTTTTAATTTCTTTTATTCTGCTTTATTCAAAAGTATTTCAAAATGAACCCGAAAAATTAATGAATTAACAATGTGTAATTTTAAATGCATTAAACACTAAGATAATAAGCAGAATCGTTTGAAATAATTGGTCGAAACACGTTAAGCCTAGCCTCATTCACGTGGGGGAAAAATAAACTTAAGTCTTACTCATTTGGAGATGGGGAAATGAAGATTTTTGGTGGTAAAAAGTTTTTTAATTAATTAATAAAAAATTAACCAAATTAATGAATTAATATTTGAAAAAAAACTATATTAACATCAAGTGTCACCCTCTAAAATTAAAAAAAAAATGTATTTGAACTTGAATGGATGAATAAAAAGTACTTTATTAACGATTGAAAATTTATACAAGATTTATAAATATATATAGGAAGAGTTTGAACTAATAGTAGTAATTGAAAAATAAAATTGAGTTTTTGAAATCAATCTACACATGAAGAGAATATTGAACTTGAAACATTTGCTTACATTTGCTGATGTAGGTGCGTCACAGAGTTGAAAAGTGTCCCTCTGTCCAAGACATCCAGACCTATTAGACAAAGAGCATGCGTTTCAAATTTCATATACTTTGAGATTTATAAACATTATTAAAAATGATTTCCTGAGCTATTTGAAATAATTAAAAATTATTTAATAATTCCTACGATATGAAACTTGCTTCTAAAAGAAGAACAAAAAAAAAAAAACCCTTGCTAAAAATGTTCGGTTTATTATTGTGTGAGTGATTATTTGAATAACTGTATGAGATGGCATTATGAAAAAAATATTTAATACAATTCTTGCAGTTTCTTTTTTTTAACTTAAAGGGCTGTATATGCTGTTATTAGTCAGTTTGATTAATTTTAAAATATTGATAAACTCTATATCGACTAAAATGCTTAGTAAGTCAGTTTGTTTTGAAAACAAAAGGTTTTGAATCATAAATTTTATACTAGCAAACTAATTTCTCAATATATTTTTCGGCTAATGCCAGCTCTACGTAACTAATAAAAGTATTATAATAGCATATTTATGAAGCTTTGCGATGAATAAATTTAAATAAAAGTGTTATTTAATCATTGTTCATTTTGTGATATCGGAGTTAATCACTCACACATGTGTAATTACTCAAGAGTTCTCTTACACGGAATTGCATTCGCGGGACACCAGCTGGAATCCTTTTCCTTTGACCATGCAGGATGGCCGGCACTGACTGACCTTGTGCCACGGGCCCCAGCTGTTTTCGGAGATAGGAGACTGAGGGGCAGGAGACAGGGCAGAAGCTCCAGATAAAGCTGTTCAGGACAAAGAAAAGAAAGTTGCTTTAGCACATATTTTTTAGTTTAAATGCAACAAAAAATATATATCATAATAGTATCAAAAATATATATCATAGTAGTATCAATGCTTCTTAAACTTTTTTTCTCACGATTATTCCTTTTTTTTTTGTCAAGAAAACTATTTTTTTTTTCATTCGGGGTTCAGAATTGGAGGGTTTCAGGTTCGAGACGGAAAAAACTGTCGAATCTGAAGCATGTTTAATCCTTCAAGGCCAAAAGTCCTCCCGATAGCGGGATGGAGAAGTTTGGAGAGGGGGGGCGGGGTGCCTGCTCAGATGTCGTCCTCTTCATATGACCACGATTTAAAATTACGGGGTCCGTCCCAAAATAACGCTAATGTTTTTAGAAATGTTAAAATAACTAAACTTAAATCAATGCCTCCTTTTAGGAAGAAAACTACAATAGAATTCACAAGCCTACCCTGCTGCGCCGATTTAGAAAATATTATTTCATATAAATGCTTATGATTCTTATATACGTTCTTATTAGTTGCCGGTCTCCCATTATTCTTAGTTTTTGGGAAAAGTTACACAATACTACTTTGCTGTACTTCTCTTAGGGGAAAAGTCTTGAAATTCTTTAGCCGTTATCAATATAACGATTTCGCCGATTTCTATTTCATAAGAAATAGAAATCTATAATTGTATAACTATGCCTATTATATAATCCATAAATGCATAATCTCCATAATGTATAATCATGCTATCCACTCCATAAATGTATAATCATCCCTAAATATATAATCAATGATTGCCTGCCTTTTTGTGTTTTTCAATTTTGACAAGCATCACAAAATAAAGCTCTGATAGAGTTTCAGTCTCAATAAATAAACGGTCTTTACAGATTAATTTTGCTAACTGCTGACATTGTTAATCGATTTGAATGCTTAGTGCATAATATTCGTTTCATTTAAAATAGTACTTTCTTTTCTTCAAATAAAAAGAAATATTTGAATATTTTTTGATTAATGACTTTAATATTGCTGGTGGAAGTTTGTTGCTGAAGGAAGCTAGTTCGTTATTTATAATTTATTGGAGTTTTTCTTCCTTGAGCATATTTGTTCTTATCTCAAAGTTAAAATTTTCAATTGTAAGATTCGTAATTAGTTTGAATTCCCATTTACCAATTATTATTCTGGTTAAGGGCTCAAAGCATAACAAACAAAATAATTTCCGATTATAATAAACTTCATTAGCAATTGAAATAGGGCGTAAAATGCTTACATAAAAAGAATGTGTATAAAAGCAAAAATTTACCAGCAATAGCAATATTAATGGCTGTAAAAAGAATACATATTTCGTTTGAAATTAACAATAGCAACAAAACTTACTCGATGAACAACGAACATCATTTGCGCTGTCTGTGCTGTAACCGTTGCAGTCAAAAGGCTGGAACAAAATAAGAAGCAATGAAAATTTCGGAGATAAATTTACGAAGATTTCAGAGTTCAATCTATATAAAGTTTTAAAAAACAAATGGATTTCATAACTAAAAAAAAACAAAATATGATTTTTAACCTCCACATTTTGCTCCTTCAATTGAGAATATAAAAGAGAAAATCGAAAAGTGCTGGTAAAATGCTGAAAAAAGTTTTTTTACCTGACATTCCCCTTTCACGCAGTACATGTTCTGATTGTTGTAACCCCGCCAGCAGGGCGTTCCGTCTGGTATTGTCCAACCTTGGGTCATGTAACCTCCCCCTCGCTTGTGGCACCAAACGTAACAAGAATGCGAATCTGAAAGGATACAATATCTAATATTTGGAAGATTATACAGAATATTAAAAGTAAGATTAGGCATTCTTACAATTCTATTTTAACTTATTGATATGATTTCTAAGGTCTCATCGAATTAAAATGTTGGCTGTTGGTATGTTAGTATTCCTCTCAAAATCCATGTCGGTAATACTGAGAATGAATCAGGCATATTGGCTAAGAAGGCAACAAAACCGAAATTTGACAGTATAGTAAAATGCCCTTCCCAAGTTTTGGAGTAAATATGTTATGGAATTAAAGATGTTGAATTCATATTTAGAAGGAATGATGGAAACATAGAGGCTTATTCAATATATATTATTAAAAGCCAGGCTGAACGAGTTACTGTTTCACAGGGCTTGGATCTCTTTCCTCATATCCCCATAAATTCAATCTCGATTGAAACCTCATATTGCTTTTATGGGATGATGGGCATATTTCCTCATTACGGTATATAATGTATTTTCATCATCATTTATCATTTGGTACCACAGAATCAGTCAATCTAGTTAAGCAAAACATTCAACAGCTTAGCATAAAGAAGGAAGGTACAAAACATGCTTCACTTATTTTGGAATGATACGCCTAATTTCAGACCAGATGATTGGCTAATTTATCTTAATAGTGTTCAATCACATATACAATCCAGTTCTATTAATATTCGTGCTTAAATTCTTAATATCAATCAGAATACAGATACATAACAATATTAGTCCATTACACTTTCAATTCATCGTCAAACCCCTATCTTCTTTCTCTACAGATACGTTTAATGTCAATTGTTTATTTGTTGGAGTGAATCTTCTTTCAAATATGACTTTCCTTGGTCATAAAATCTGAATCAACAACCTAATATAGAACAGTGAGCTATAAGTTGAATACATGACCAGTTTTTCGGTGTCTCTGACACTTCATGTCTCCAACACCGTTTATATACTCATAAAGGTTATAACTCCAAGAGCTTGAAATGGTGTTATACAATTTTATGTAGGTATCGATAAGATCATAGTTCTGGGATCCATAAAGGAAAAACACACAGCAATTTGTCTTTCGAAGAAAACACTATTGAAGAATTTCTCATCATTTTTTCTCAAATGATGGGAAATTCTTCAAATTTTTCTCATTCTATCTTGAAAATCTTGTAGAATATCTCAACAAATTAGATTCATCCAACCATTTTCAGAATTATTTGCATTTATCCATTATTAATTTAAGTCCTTAAAGGCAGTGGATTTCAGTTTTTAAATTGCATGAAAAATGAGCAACGGTTTCGTAGAGCATTAAATAAAAAACAACCATAATTGTTTTTGAAAGTATCTAGCTCCAAAATTAATCTGACAAATCTTTTAATATATGGTTAAATATTATCAAAATATAAATACACAAATAAAAATCAAATTTTTGAATAGTTTTTCCTTTATAGAAATCCTAATTATTCTATATAGTTTCCTCAAATTCTTCTCATGAATATTCTGAAGAAAAAGGACGATTTTATTGAAATCTTTGTGAGATTAATTTAGAAAATATTTTTGTTGATAAAAAAAGTAGTAAGTCGTAAAGTAGTATTCACATTCAGTTTATTTACCAGATAAATGTCAACTAAGTACCAATTTTATTAGACAATAGTAAGGATAAGATCTGTTGCATTCGTTTCGAAGTTAGAGCTCTCTTTTAAAATATGCCTTCTGCAAATGGGTAATCTATCACCAAGTGATAAAGTCGTTTAGTACTCTTAGAGGTTTCATTTTACTGCCAAAACATTGTTAATTAACTAATCACAAATATTCAAACTTCCTCAGCAGGTAGGTGAATAAATTTAGAAACTCTCTGAATTTTTTCTTTTAATTTCTGTTTGAAGAAATAAAAGAATACATACATAATAAAATAAGATTTTATAATGTAAATATTAATTTTTTTGAATACCCAATTTATTCTTTTCGTAAAACTGCCTTTAAAGAATTTTTATCTAAAGATGCATTTTTTAGGCTGTGCTTTAAGACAATCATTTTAAAAAGCAATCTAATTTTTCTTCATCTTAGTTTTTTTTCTATTTACTGCTTACATACGTATATTCTGCATTATAACTTTTTACTGGATAATTAAGCTCTCAAAATTAACTTCAAAGTCTAATTTAATCTTGAAAAAACGAAGAAAACTCACTTTCTTGACTAGGGAACTGAGTGCCGGTTATCTCCAAAGTGTTGTCCCTCGAAGAAGCTTGGCGGCATGTATCGCTGATGAATTCGTCCAACATTAATTTCCGTGTAGACAAGGAACAGATCTGACGAAAAGAAAAAGGCAACAAACGAAAACAATTAAAAAATCAAATTTATACTTAAGAAAATAACTTCTATCATTATCATTAATATTGTTATAAATGCTGTACGCACTTTGTCTTTATGACGAGGTTTTGTGAATCAAATGTAACGATTAATTTGGAGACATTTTTAGAGATTTGATGTAGCGAAATTTCTATTCGTCTTGAGAAAATCTGGGAGTCTTGCAAGAATGAATTAAATGTTGTTGCAATCACTGATAAATTGGTTGCTGTTGCAGATTCATTAAATAAATGAATTTATTTTTACATGGTATTTATACGTGGTGATTGATACAATCACAAAGTTACGTGAACATCAGTGTTTTGATTGAAATGAAACTGCTGAACTTGGATAAGATTTTAAATCGATTTGCTGTGGCACAATTTAATTCTTTTCCCTTTGCTTTATAAATGAGCTAATTTGAAGTATACTTGCGTGTTGAAGATTGGATTGTTTTTGACTTTATTAACTGCAACTATTTATAAATGGCACCTATAAATTAAATTCTACTTTTACCGTCTTAATTTAAGTCCATTTACTTCACGAAGAACAAATAAAAATAATATTTCTGAAAGCATAAAAGCGAAATGAGGATTCCAAAGTACTCTTCGTATGATTATGAATGTTAGGAATGTTTAAAGAAAAATTTCATTTATTTTATACGATACGCCTACTAATAAATGAGTCTTTACATTTTAGTTTATTTTTTAAAAGTATCTAAAGGAATATATCTAATATGATAATATTTATTAAAAAAGAAGGAATGCAAATAAAATTTTAGAAAGAATTATTTGAAAAACTGAATATTCGATTTAAATTCAATTTCATAGAATAGATTTATAAACGTGGAATAACATTTTAAATTTCAAAGATTTAAACTAACTTTTCAAAAGAAAAAATTATTACAAAATTTAAAATCATAAATTAAAAAATGAATAATTCTAATTAATTAAAAAGATTTCCATTAAATTTGAGATAAGAATATAATAAAGAATAGAAAAAAAGATAATAAAAGATTCAGAAATGGAATAAAGGACTAGAAAATAAATAACGGAAAGTGTAATAAGTAACTAATTAAAAATATTTTAAAGTTGAATCATTTTTATTTTTTAACTACTTTGAAAAATGTACTGTGATTAATTAAGCTAAGAAAACTGTTTTCACACAAAAAATCTTTATTTGCGATACATTCAAAGCAAAAATTCAATTGAAAGAGGTAAGCCGAGATCATTCGAATTAAAAATTGTTTTGAAAAACAATATGAGCTTTCGACTAAGTAAAATGATTATTTTAGAAGCTTTAATTTCTTCATTTAAGATTGAAATTATAATTTAGTTTTGAATAAAGTAAATTTAACCAAGTTCGATATATTCCGTATTTAGCCAAGTTAACTTTGTTACTTGTTAATTAAATTAAAAAATTTCTCCTTTGTCTTAAAATGCGTATCTAAATTAATTTCTTAATTTATATTACTATTTTTTATTTATCATGCCTATTTATTAACTGTACAATTCGGAAATGCTTCTGTTTAAAATCCGTTTCATATTTGATGTAAATGTATAACTGCCATTTTTCTAACGAATATTTTTTCAAAAAGAAATGATTTTTATGTGAATAAAATTAATAAATATTTTTTAAAATCTAAATGAGTTTTGTGTTGATTTTTTTCCGTTTATAATTGCTTTAAATTACTTTTAAAACTAATTTCCTAATTTTTTTGGGAAAAAGAGTAAAAATACATTTATATGATTTTAACGAGAGAGAAAGTACCGTGACCAATATTAAAAAGAATTGGAGAATAGGATGATAATGATTTAACATTTTAATCTGGTAAATTAGCTGAAAATCATGACTTTTTATGAGAGTGTAAGAAAGTATATTTTTAAACGGGAGTTTTCCCTTCCATTTTTGATATTTCGCATTTCGTTGTTCAGCTTTGTGAGAAAGGTACAAAATGTGATTGGAACAAGGAGAGTGGCTGTAAGAGTTGCAGAATTTTTTAAATAAAAAATAACGAAGCATTCGTGCTGAGTATATTTCTAAACTTAAATTCAATTCTTACCCTGCTTGCGTCACACGTGAGAACTCTTCTGTCTTTTCCCACACAAAAACGTCCGCCGTTCTGTGGGCTGCCATATGAAAAGAGAAAAGAAAATTTCCTTTTAAACAGAAAGCAATAACGTTAAAACATAAAAACTAATTTGAAAGTCCGTTATTATACAAGATAATTTTAAAAAATGCTCTGAATTAGTTGAATAAAAAATAGCACATAGTCTTTATAAATCTCTGACAAATTTTGAATGAAATCCTTTCAGAGTGAGTTTGTCTAAAATAATAATAGCTACTAAACTAAGAGAATTTTATGAATAACATTTGATAGACAGATTTAACATTTAAAGAGCAAATTTATGTCAAATTCGAAAATAAATCTGCTAAAGGGTTCACTCTATATGATCTACGATTTTACAAGCATGGAAATACGATAACTCAAAAATGTAATGATTTAAACATAGGAAATCACAGATGTATTTTTGTGGCTACAATTGTAGTTCGGTGTATTATTTTCAATTGGTTGGAAAAACGGCACTCAAAATATTTATTCAGTTTTTTTGTTATTTGTGCATTAATATTATTCCAGCGTTTAGTCAGCAAATATGGCAGTATAAGAAGCTCTGTCATAACTATTGTTTGTTCATAGTCATACGGTTAATAATTTTAATGTTCATTTATTAGAGAATAAAGTTCATTTTTTACAGAGAGACCACTTCCTCCAGTTTTTGATCTTAGAGACCACTTCCCCCTATAATCGCACATTTTAGAAACTTTTTAAAAATGTGAGAAGATCTGAAAATATTGTATACATGTAGAATTGCGTATAATGACAAAAATTAACTCTTTTTGTAACATCTAAACATTGTTTTTATTTGAAATGTTAGAGCAACAGAAAACAGATTTAAAACAATATTGCGCATAAAATAAAAATTTGGGTTTATTTCCAAAGAACAATTAAAAAATTAAATAAAAATCTTATAACTTAAAAAAAGATTAAAAATACATTATATATATTATACTCGAACCATACGTTGTTTGATTTGATGCAATTCTAAAAAAATTCTATATGCTACTTTATTATCATAAATAAAAACCAGTTCAAATCGAGCTGTCTTTTCATTCGTTTTTCTACCATGGTATGCTGATCATACTCGTTCTGTTTTCGATTCTTACTCGCAATTCGCACTTGAAACCAGAGAGTGCGGCTAAAAGAGTGATAGCAATGCGATTTCAATAGAGTGTCAGGTATTCCATTGAACAAAAAATACCTCACAAAAATGCCACTCACACTTTTATCAAGATAAAGTATATTGAAAAAAACCTCCCACTTACCGGGGGTTGTCGCATCTCCTCGTTGCTACCATGATGCCCACTGCTGGGACTGAGCCTCTGGCGACGCAGTCTGAGGTGCAAGGGCTGTAAGAGGACCAGGCACTCCAACCACCGTCGATTATGCCTCCCCGTAGAGTTCCGGCGGATCTTTGCATGTGGGCGCATACTCCACCCTGACACCACTGTGTACAAAATGAGTTTAAATTAAAAATGAACCAAATTAATTAAACATGAGTAAAAGATTACAATTCTTTGGCAAAAATATATGCGAAAAATTTCTGTATTCTGTACTGTGCAAGTAACAAATTGCGTCTTGTACTTAATATAAAAACAATTATTAAATTTGCGTTGAGATTTATAGAATTTTAAAAGCTTACTATCTGTCAGCGATTTAAGCCGAGTGAGCGTCTATTTCTTTTCCAATAGCGCCAACAAGGGCTAAGATTACGTCTTAGAGACTCCCTCACGTCACAGTCGTTTTTACGAGGTGGACTTCATTCAAGCATCTTCATTCCCAGATTATAATTTATACCTCAATCAGAGAATGATCATCTCTGAACTAGTACATCCAGTGGGGGCTTTGGGATCACGACAAATTTATACATACCTCAGCCACCATACACCCACACACTGAGAGTCTTAGGCCGGCAGGATTCGAGCTCGTAACCCAAAAGATGCGAATTCAATGCCCTACCAACCAGATTGTCCAGTCATTTTACAGTTAAATCTAATTAAATGTTATTTCAAGTAATTTTAACAAATAAAACATTTAAAAAATACCTCTTATATCTTATCTAAACTTAAATAGATAATAAAATGAACATGATTTATTGTCCTTTTAGCAACATATGGATTCAAAGTCATTTTTTAAAAAGATTTGTATTAAAAGTAGTTTTCAAACTTCGTTAAAAAACACAGATTATGGAAATGTTATCAAATATCCTATTAAAATAATATTGGGGGGAAAATGTAATCAATTATGGGCAAATAATCAAGAGGATCGTGATAAAAATAGTGGATTTGAAAGTTTTAAAAGATCTTACAGCCACTACAATGTTCACAATTCTTTTAATTCTAATTAACCCTTTAAAATGACGATTGCAAATTGGACATTTCTATTACTAAGCATTATATGGGAAATAAATTTTTGATAGAAAAATGAAAAGAAACTGGATTATTCTATATCAGTGGTCGGCAAAGTGTGACTCATTGGCTCCTTAAGTGCGGCTCTAATTTCGCATTAATAAATATTCATTAAGTATGAAATTTAGTTTCATTTAGTGCAATAAAAGTTTACTAAACAAGCAGATTTGGCTTCCAATTTTTAAAAAAATGTAGTATTGTTCATATTTGGCTCTTTTTCGCCGACCACTGGTCTATACTATATATATTGGTCTATACTATATCCAATTCGCTACCAACCACGTATATACTCGTGGTTAGCAGGATGTTACCCATGGCCAGCACGAATATACTCGTGATACTTTCACTATATTATAACGTACAGCTTGTCTAACTTGCAAAATTTTTAGGTCCGCAAACATAAATGTACAAGTGCAAAAACTTGAAGAAAAAAAAGGTAAAAATAAATTGTTTTTACAACAATTCTACTTTATTTAACCCATTCGCTGCCAAGCCTAAATTGTAGGAGGTTATTCCCGTTGCCAACCACGAGTATACTCGTGTTTGATTTTGATACATGTAAATGATTATTTATGATAAAATATATTTTTTATTTTGAAATAATAAAACTTAGATAAACAATAACACTCAAAACAGAAATGGCAATGGTAATAACCTCATACAATTTAGGCTTGGCAGCGAATGGGATATATATTTAACTATTATAGAAATATTTAATTTACTAATATTATTAAATTACGTAAATTAGTATGAAATTTCAAAATTTTGAGCAACCAATCTTAAGAATTCATAATAATATTATCTTAAGAATTAATTTAGATAGTTCGTTTCATATATGAAATTTATAAGTAATGTTTAAAAGTTGCGTCTTCGAGATGTGACAGAAATCAGCGGTCTTACCTTGTCTCTGCCACAGCTGGTACCTTCCAAAGCTGGATGCGCGGCGAACGACACTCCCTTGCTCCCATAGCCAGTATCACATCTCAACATTCTGCAAATTTCCTGTCACGAGAAAGCAACGAATGTTACTTCACACTTCATATATATAATATAAAATATATATACAAGCAAAAATACATTTTCAAAATTAGTAATGCCCAGTAGAACAATGAGTAGAAGTAAGAAGAGAATAGTACAGAAAATTATAAATAGACATTTATAGACTAACATAGCTTACACTACAAGAAATTAAATTTGTATGCCAATATATCTAAGTAAACAGGAAATCCGCAATATTGCATTTTTTGTTTCAAACAAATTTTTGACAGAATGCTTGTTTCTCGTTTACCCTGTGTGCACTTAAAAAAGCCATAGGGTCGAGTTCTCTCTAGTCTTATGATGGAACATAACCACATTAGACTTAGAAGGAAATGCCCCACAACTGATGATGGCTCAATCATAATAATTTCCATCTCCGTGTGATCGCGACTTAGATAATTCAGCTACGAATGGTGCTGGAGGATAACCCTGATAAGGCTTTAGTTTCTTACACTGGAAGAGTCAGAGAGAAAGTTTGGTAATTATTACAGAAATCGATCACACCGATGAATCTTTACATTCGCTACATAAAGCAGATACGGATTTATATCTGCCTATCTACCCACGACTTTTACTTCAAAAGTTTTGTTTGAGAAGAATCAGTGTTTTTGCAACAAATGCGTGTGACGTGTATATATTTATACCATTATTATTCTAATTCATGCATCGGAGTTTTAGACCGTGATTGATATTGATGGTTTCTATTTGGAACCTATTAAAATTGCATGTAGCTCTGGTAAATATCAGACATACACTGAAGTGACAAAAGTCAATGGATAGCAATATGCAAATATACAGATGGCAGTAGTATCGCAGCGAAAAAGTATAAATGCGCAGTTCGTTT
>JAOUZG010013995.1:503806-523584 GCA_026289955.1 Argiope argentata | reverse complement strand
TATATATATATATATATTTGAAAAACTCCCACCTGATTTTCGATACATTTCAAAGTATAATTTCATGTTTATACCTAATACTTAACTGTGCAAATATCCTTGTTGAATTCATTTCTATTTTTTATACTTTTAATAAATAATATTTTTTCAAAATTTTTTATAATATTATTTTTTAGATGGTAGCTTGTTCTATTTTTTCCTATCTTAATAGTTGAGTGAAAAATTCATATGTTTAAAATTATCCTTCTAGTTTTATTAAAATCTCAGCATTAAACTGTCAGAGTTGCTTTCACTATTTATGAAAAGTCGCATAATTTAATTATAAATATTTCAATTTCACCAAGCCGATGAGTATGTCTCACACTAATCAATATTATTGTGACAATTTTGAATCAGCAACATTTTCGGAGTTGACTACTGAATTCGGCGATGAAAAAACTTATTCCAGAAACGCAAAGTCTCAAAGCAGAGAAACTAGGTTCTTAAAATACGGAAATTTTTCAAAAACTTCGATTCCTCCCTTCAGCAGACTATATAAGGTGGACAGTTCTAAAACAATTCTTTCGTATGAAATTTGTAACAGTTCTTAACAGCAGGTGAACAACAATTCTCGCGTATGGAATTTAGCTTCATACTCAAGAATGAATAATTCGTATCAATGTATTTGAAAACAAAGACTTCATTAGAACATCAGCATCAAAAATTAATATGCAAGAAGCTAAGCCCTTTGTCAACCATATTCTTAGTTTAGTTCGGCTTGAAGTATTGGTCAAACACTATGTAATGACGACGCCTAATGAGCTTTATAATTCATTTTATAATATTATCATACAGAGTCTCTCAGTTAGATATCTAAGAAATTCTGCACTGCCAGTTTCGTTGTTTGGAAGATATAAAAAATGGGCCTTTACGACCCCATAGATTTCGAGAAAAATGAGAAAGAAAATGTATGACGTTATATTCAATTTACAAAAAAACCTACATTCGGTGCCTGAATTAGATGTCATAGTTTCGTTTTATGGCCCCCACGATCTCCAGATCTGAACCCTTTAGAAAATTCTTCCTGTGGGGCCATGTACAGGAATTGGTTAATCGAGACTCATTTACTTCAGAAATGGAATTGGTCCATTCCTTTTCCGCAATGCGTTTATTTTTGTGGACACTACGATGCTAGAGCGTGTAAAGTCAACCATATTATGACACGTTCATGCATGCCTCTATATGCAATGGGGGACATTTCTAAGAACTTTCCATTTAAATTTATGCAAGTACTGATGCTCATGTTTTGAATAAAGGTTTTTGTCGCAAGACCAATATGACGTCATGCATTTTATCACATTTTTCTCAAAAACTATGGGTCATACAACATTTTTCTCGCTGAGACACCCTGTATTACGCGCTCTATTGGCAGTGAGTTTTGTAATATATTAACATATCTTTACTCACATCTGTATTTGTGATTTTTTACTGTAAATTAAATTATTATAATACAAGGAACCCATTTCATCACTTCCTTTCACAAATGATAAGCGGCAGAATGTGCAATATTATTAGATTGAAAATTCGAGATGCAATCCAACATACTTTACTTTTAATGAATATTTTTACTCATGCATTAAACTGGTAGAATCATAAGAAATATAAAATACAATTATTGTATTATTTACCATTATTGGATTACAGAATTTACAAAATAATAAAAAAATGAATATTGTGATGAAAAACAATAAGGATATATTGTGACACCTGTGTCCCATCTCATGAGCAGCGACGAGCACTGTCTGAAAACTGGTCCCTTCGCTGATCGTGCAGCTGTTTAGAGGGTTGCACATCCCACTGACGGGAGCTAAACCTAGAAATGAATTGAGAAACAAACGATTTATCTTAAAATTCGAACATATGTTGAATGCTATCAGTACAAAATGTATGTAGTTTTTAATTTTCTCTAACGTTATGTGAAGTGTGTACGTTCACAGGAAAGATAAATCATAGTCATAGCTAGACTTTCTGACCCACCAATAAGACACACGGATTTAAACCATAAAACTGAATGACCGCACCGCCGCGATAGAACACTGGCGGGAACTATGGTTGAGTCCTAAGGGCCGTCACCAGCCAGGGTACAATCTTCCCCGTAGGAAGTACGTTCCGTCATCGATGGGAGGAGTTTAACCCCCACCTATTAGTGTACCCTCCAAGAGTGGCTGGATCCAATCACTTCCCGGAAACACCCCATTCTCATTTCAAGGTGCCCCCCGGGGGATTCACAGGAAAAATAAAAAAAAATGTTTATATAATAAATATAGATTTAAAATGTTTCTAATTTAATCTGACAATATATATATATATTTCTTCAAGGGATACTCAAATCATTCACATTGAAAATTTTTGAGTCTTGAAAGGAATGTACGGAACAGTAAGACAATCTATGAAATAAATTTTTAAAATATGATTTGATGATGCTTTTGAAAAATGAGAGTTCAGGTAAAGAATTTAACTGCTGAAGAGGTGAAATTTCTGGTCCCTGCCTACCTTTATCGATCCTATCTTTATAGTTTTTAAATTAATTTATAGGAATCCTAAGATTTGAATTATATTAAAAAAATATTTTTTAAAAATATCTGTCGAGTAATTAGAAGAACGGCAGGTTAGTACAGGCTAGGAAGGATTAAGCTTAGTGATTTAATGATTGAACAATTATATTAGCTTGTGCATGAAGAAAAATATTTTTGATGGAATAGCAACTCCTCTGCCAGTTAGGAAAATATTAAAAAGAGCCTCATAAGAGAATCTTTAAGGCTAATATATGAACTATTCTTAAACAGAATTAATTTATGAAGAAATGATATTAATTTGTCAGTTTTCATAGACTTTTTTTTGAAAAGCACAGAATGAACGTTAAATATAACCTTTTCTTGAAAATAATACAAAATGTATTTTACTCAAGTAAAATTAAAAATGTATTTGAATCCATTTAGGAGCCAAATTAAGGATGTATTTTAGGATTAAATTCATAATTTTGAACTGGAGTCAACCCAGGAGAAAGATATACACTCTTCAAGCTTCCGCGCCACACTAATGGTACCAAATCCATGAAAAATCATGCTAGGATTTGATATTCAATTACTTTCTATTTTCGTGAAAACACGATATTATTTAAAATATTATAAAATTTAGTTATTTCAAATTTCGGATAACTAAACTTTGGATTTATCCTTGCCTTTCTTAAGAATCTGGGGCCGTGACAGTTCGATGGCTGGAACTAAGGTTGAGCCCTAATGTCATTACTGGCTACATTACGAGTCTTATTGAAAGAGATATATCCACGTATTGAAGATTTCAATACATTATGATGTTCGCTAAAGAAGTGAGAACAATCACTGAATTGTAAGTTTCTCTTCTCCAAAATTTAGAAAGTGCCTGCCATTGTGGAAAATTTTCTGTCTCAATATTTGAGTAAATACTTAATAACAGATTAGGTTTTTAATTGAATATATGAACATGGAAATTGCAGATTAAATGGCAGTTATGAATTTGCAATGTAGGATTAAGCAATAGCTTGTTTATTTATGAGAGAAATATTACCGTTTGAAAAATATATAATAAAAGAAATATTATATGTAAAGCAGGTAAAAAGTAAAAAAAAAAATCTGGTTTATACTAACCTACAACATGCCTTTTTCTTCGTCCACTTTCATCAACAACATACATATTAATCCTGAAAGAAAAGGGTTCAATGCTTAAGCAAGAAAAGGAAAGCATATAAAATTGAACATGTATTGATGTTTTAAACATTATTGAGTTCAGAAATTTTTTTAACCCATTTTTATTAACTCGCTTTTTTGCTTCGTCTATTCGGTGCAAGTTTTTGCATCGATTCTAAATTAACGACTTAATGAGCCAGAAAATTGTAAACCTTATACGTAAGTCAGAAATTGATGGACATGTGATATTAACCCACTATTGTTATTATTTATTTGTCTTTGTCTCACTCTTGTCTATTTGTTTGTTTGTCTTTTCATAACAAATTTTACAATTATAAACTCTCCTAACGAAAGCATGGTTCATACCAAAATAATTAATTCACTGGTAAGTTAGCTTAAAATCCCTTGCGAAATTCGACACACACAAGATTGAAAAGTAGAAAATAGATATTTAAATAACTTATTTTTATATACGTCAGGTTTTTAAAATTGATTAAAAAATATAAAATAATTTCTCCTAGCCCCATACAGATTTATAAACCACAATTTGGGGTCAATTATCTTGATGAGAATATTAGTTTGACAGATTCGGTTAATGTAAGGATGGACATTTCTACAGCCCACAGTCGGCCACAATAAATCCTACCGATACTGCTACGTTCAGTGGTGGCGGGGTGGTCGGATGTACAGAAGAAAAAGCCCCGTACTGATTTATAAACCTATATTCATTCAAGATCATTTAGATAAAAGAAATTTATATTTTAAATCTATTTTAAAATGCGGCATATTAAAAGAATTTATTAAGATAAATTTTGATTTTAATTCTATTTGCCTGTGATTAAAATTGTTTTAAAATGTAATAGAACGATGAATGAAAGTAAATATGATCTTTTTTATTTTATGGCCCCTTTTTTTAGAGCTGCCCACAGATTTTTGTTAGAGAGAAGTCTGCATTATCTTCGTGTGTATCATGTGAATACAATACTCCTATCCTGGGAGATAACGAAAACATTTTATTTTTGCTTTTGTAACTTAATTTTTAAATAAGTGTAAAAATTTTCTAATTAGAAGTCAAATAATTTTAGTACTACAATCCCCAGACAATCAAATGATAGGCTCATATTATTTCGAATAAGTTGTCTATTCGAAAGCAGCAGATCCGAAAAACATGATAATCTAAATGAATAAAATTGAACTTTTGGTTTTTCTCCACAAAAATTTCAGATTTGTATTAAAATTTAAAGATAATGAGTATAATAATATACTTTCATTTCTCTGTACTATGAGTCAAGAAGAGAACTATCCTATCAGTTTCTAACAAAAATGGTTCGAAATATAATTTTGAACATACCAAAAAAATAAATATAAAATAAAAGTGTTTGTCTCGCGTTTCTTCTGTGATCATAAAAACAATAGAATTAATTGGAGTTCTTTATCTATGTAATCACATGTTGCCTTACATGTCCAAATTTATTTTACTTTTTTTATTCAAGCTGAAAGCCAAAGAGGACCCTTTTTGCGTGCAAACCACGAATTCACCATTTTACAACCTTAATTTGTACTAATTCACGACAAATCTCCCAAGAGAAAACACTTCCGCCTTTCATGGGCCACGTAACAAAGGTCGGCTCGTTTTGTGATTGCCAACAGACTGCAGTGGCGGAAAATTTTTTTTTTCAGAAGAATCATCAATTTCTGTAGAACAAGCGAAAAAGGTGAGTCTTCCAGTTCTGCTTGACCTTGGTCAAACACAAGAAAGACTAAACGCTTGGCCACCATTTTCACACTCAGTTTCACACACGATGATAAACGACCGCAAAAATATCTCGTGTAATACACGCGCGGGAGGCTGATCGTGGCATGCTTGGCGACAATTCATCGTCCCTGTTTTGGCAGATACAGGCTAATTCATCAACAATTTATTTTGGTTCCTTAGGAAACAGCGTGTTCTAATCGGGAATCCACATTCGTTTGACACTGAAAAGGGTTGCCAACATGCATTTCACATGTTTGATAGAATCTAAAAGAAGCTGATGCAGCATAGGAAGATACTTCAAAAGTTGCAGTAAAACAAAAGTGTATCTTAAAGTGATTATAAAATTTACATTTTTAGAAAATGGATTTGGTTTAATGTGTATTAAATTTAAATAATTTTATTCAAATGAAGTAATAATATTGACAGTTTCTAATCACCTAAACTTGTCAAAATATCATATTTCTGTACCTATCTTTTTATAGATTCCTTAACCACTTCGCATACAATGGCGTGTCTGATACGTGCATCGAATGACTGAATTTTTATTTTCAAGTCTGCAATTAAGCCACTGAATTAAGTATTTAAACACGAAAAAAACATTATGAAACGATTTGGTATTCCAAAGGCTCAATATATTATTTAAAAAAAAATCAAATTACCAAAATAGGATGAGTTATCTAATTAGAAAGTTAAATAAATTCGTATGTCAAGTGGTTCAATCCTCACAGTTTCTTTCAAAATATTGAATACATTATGATAGAATATAGCTTACAATTAACTCAGAGTTTCGTGTTCTGGATTAAACAATTTTAAACTATTAAACAGAAATAAATATATGTAGAAAGATCAAGAACAGATCAAGTTTAATTAAATTAATGATCCATTCATCAGTTACCTGAAAGTTACTCTAGGGTGGATCTAGTAAAACTGAATCGTAGCCTAACTTTGAACTTATATTTTCTCGTTGACATCAATCAGAGAATGCTTGATTCTAATGATTTTAATTTTCACTTCTCAATTTCGCGAAGCGAAGATTAATAAAACGTTTTTTTTCCTATTCATGACATTGCAATTCCCATGTTCGAAGTCAAAAATCTGTTGGCAACTTATATTATAACTTATATTGCAGCATTTTAGATTAATGGAAAATTGAGACAATGCTTATTAAGAAGTTTTAAAAATGATTTACAAACCCAGATAACAAAAGTGCATGGTCCCATCTTGGCGACTTTCCTCTGCCGTAGTGTCGGCGATTGTGCTGCCATATACAAAAATTGGTGAGGTATGTATCAATGTTATCGGAAGGGCGAAGTTCCTGAAAAAAAGATTTCATATTTTAAAAAAAAGTTCCACATCATAAAAAAAATGTGCATAAAAAAACGTTTCTTTCATTTGGGAAATTCTTCATAAAAATTCCATTATAATCTTAAAATCATACCTGAGGCTGAGCTTTTAATGTCTCCATGAGTACTAATCTTATTTCTGGTGATTTCCCCAGCGAAGAATGTTGGAACAAACGTTGTACCTGAAAAGTAAATATTAAGAAGGGATCAATCGATAATCAAGACAAAAAAGCTTCAAAAATTGTTAAAAATATTAATCTTATAAATGGAAGAATCTCTCTATTTGATTGATTTGAATTTAATAAAGGCATTGAGAGATTAATCTTAAGTAAAAGTTAATCTTTTTTTTTACATTTTTAAGATTATATATTATTATCTGAAAAGAAATTATTTTACTTTATTAGCTGTTACAATTGCTAATTTTTAAATTATTTGGAGATGGACTTGTAGTCTTAGACAGAAAAATATTTCAAGCGTAAAAATTTGTATTATTTGTAATGTTTTTTTCTATTAATAAATGAATAAAACTGAAAAAATGAAAAAACCTAAATTTTGGTACTTTTATCTATATTAATTAAAATATAAAATACTTTTAGAACATTCATTAGAGACTTTAAAAATAATAAAGGTACTTAGTCCGTCCCTGATAAACCGAAATGTGTAGTTTTGAATTTAATTATTTTAGATTAAACAAATGATTGCCTGGTTAATACAGAAAATATTTATTGGATGATCTTCCTTGAGACAACCAATGAGAAGATCTAAATTCCTTTAAAATTAGAGAATCGAAATCTCACAAGTCTGCGAGTTGTAAGCTTGAAAAAAAAAATGTTTTTTTAAAGTGTAAAGAATGTTTTATTAAATAACAATAGTAGGACAAGGAAGCTATATATATATATATATATATATATATATATATATATATATATATATAGACGGATTTTTTTGGAAGTATATATATTGATTAAAAACAAATATATAATTGTGCACAGGATTATAGCATTTTCCTTATTGAAACTAGATATTTATCCCAAACAGTTAAGAAATTAGCTATTGAGATACGATTAGAATGGTTGCCTTTTACAAATATTTAATTTTAATTAACATTAAAATTTACAAACAATTTTTATGTTTTTTATATAAATATTACTTTTAACAAATTTTTCATGTTTTTAGTAGCATGGAAATTTTACTACCAGGAATTTTTAATGACATTTTATGTCAGCATTATTTCTGATATCAGATTAAACCATTTCGAAAGTGCTGCATATTTCTTTAAATAAAGATTTAAAAGGTCAGTTTACGCTTATTAAAATGTTTTTATACCAATCTTAGATGTGTTTTTAAATATATATAAATTATATGATCAAATAGTTCATCATATACAAGTTACCATATGAGAGGAATGTTCGTGAACTACTAATCAAATATGGCACTTTTATGAGACATTTATATTTTTCTAAGAATTTACTGATAAAAGTTCCTTTTATGAATCATTGGGGTTCTATTTCATTAATTGCAGAGTCAATATGATTCACACTGTGGAGAAAATTACAGATTGAGTTAAGAATGATACATCTTAGTTATAAATAGCGCGTGGTCAACAACTAGTTCATCACTAGTGAATGACACAATAAGAAAGCAGATGATTTTTCTCTTTCGTTTGGAATTTATGTGTGCTGGTTGACTCTACATTTCCGGTTTGCAGGTTGGTATAGTATGATACTAATATTACGCTTCGGTTCGATTTATAGAAATAAAAAAATTAGATCAAAATCGGGTAATCCTTTCGTGAAACCTGAAATTAAAATTACGAAAAAAATGCTATCGTAAATAAAAAAAAATAAGAGATTTTTCAAAATTTACACAAATTAAATATTTTCAGAGGAATTTTAACAAATAAAAAATATCTACAAAATATTCTTTTTTTAGAAAAAAGTTATAAAAAATTTCGAAGTATTTTAAAACGAAAGATTACACAAGCATTACTGTTGGCAATATAAGTATCAGAAGGAGCTTAAAAAGAATTTATCCCAATTCTTTCTTCATAGAATACGTATTTAATCTGCATACAATAATAAAAAGAATCTGCATTTGTACAAAGAGTTCTTACTGCGTTCATCATGGTCAGCACAAAAGTGGTCATCTGACGATCGGTGTCGCTTGGAAAGGTTCTCCTCATCTGATCATAAAGCGCCTGGTCGATAAAGACAGCTGTTTCGATGATTGCCGGAGATTTAGATGCCGTGGATCGTCGCTCTCTGGTTCTGTTTTCAGCCGAGGTTTCATTCATTTCGGAAGCGAGAGTTTCATTTACGGCTTCAGGTACTGGTTCTGTTTTTGTTGTCGAGTTCTTAAGCAAAATTTGATTGTGTTTTCGCAGAGCTGTTGAAAAAGAAAAGTTTTTATTATTTTACTGAATAGTTATACTTAAAAATACTCCAGTTATATAAAAAACTGAATATAAAAAACTATACTATACTTAATTATATTTAGTTTTGATTTCTGTCGAACAGACTTTTTATGAAAAGCAATCACTTATAAAAATAATCCCGATTAATCCAAATTATCGGATTTCTGCTGTAATTACGATTTTTTTGAGAAATTAAAAAAATCCTCTTTTTACTTTTATCTTGCTAGATTATAATTTATAGCTGGCTTTCTGGCACAGAGGTAGCGCGTCTTCCTCGTGTTCTGGGAGTCCCGGTTCGGGCATGGTTGTTCTTCTGTGTGCTATCTGTGAGATGTGTGACTGTGCCCCCCTGTAAAAAGGGGCTGCGCAAACAAATGTGTGGTGAGTATGTAGCTAAGTTGTACTCTTGACCCTCGTTGGCGCTACTTCAAAAACAAGAGACTCCCCTTTCGGCTTAAATCTGCTTCTGTATCAGCAGGGGGCTGGTCCATGGCAAGTGCCATAAGTAACAACAACAACATAATTTATTAGAATTGTTTTTCATCTGCCTTTTAGAGCGGAATTAAAACATACATGTTGGATATTTATACATAAAAAATGTATTTTCAGATATTGAAATATTGGGAAACATACAGAGTGATCATGTAATATTTCTTTGATATTAAATATATATAAAAGAGTAATGGGGTATAATTAAAAAATTTTACCATGGAGAAGTCTAATTTTTTATTATTATTTCAACAGACAACATTACTGCAGAAGTAATGATTTTGCATTCAGATGTTATCAAAATGACGTCAATGAAAGAAAGAGTTCGGTGCATTCTTTGATTCCTTGAATTCAAAGAGGCTATTAAGACTCATTTTCGATTTTGAGGATACACAAAGGAGAAAGTTTCTGCAAAGCTAATTACGGATATTGGTACGACTTACTTTTCTCCTCCCTACAATGAATAATATTGCTAAACTTTGGTCAACCCTTGGTGAAACTTGGAATACGGATTCGAAATTTTTCAAGCTAACGAAGATGCTCATATTAACACTTTTTAAATATCGATAAAATATATCGAAATACACCAAATTCAAGTTTCTTTATTTCTTTTCTTCAATTAAACTGGGAACAAAACAGGAACTTTTTTTGTAACTATTTCTATATTGAAGTGCTCTAAATGGAAGTTTAAGAAGAATCAATTGTCCCAAAAAGTCTGCGCAAAATTCTTTACCTCTTCGTAAAATGTGATTGATCGCACCCTATAACTGCGTATTTTCTTCATTATTAATTAATTTTAGTTCATTCTGCGGAATTGGCGGTTTGGTTAAAAGTCTACAGTATTTCTTTCATTCAATCTCCCAATATTCATGGGATAAGCCCGACTTTCTGGTACAGAGGTAGCGCGTCTTCCTCGTGTTCTGTGAGTCCCGGTTCGGGCATAGTTATTCTTCTGTGTTCTATCTGTGAAATGTGTGAATGTACCCCTTTGTAAAAAGGGGCTATGCAAACGTATGTGTGTTTCATCCTCATATGAGCTAGCTTCTGCTCTCGGGTGCTCAGGAGTCCATACCCTCAAAAGCTACTGCACCCATCTTTCCGTGATAACAAGCGGACAAGACATCATCATCATAAGCAGAGTTTCATTTTTTAAATGAATTTTTAAGAAATAAAATCAGTTATTGTAGCTTTAAGAATTTTGGAATTTCCCTTATCAATAAAAAAGAAGAGCTCATGGTTTTCAATATTCTGAGGCTCTATTATAGCCAGAAGATTGATTCTGCTCTATACTTGTAAAGAATGATTTGATTGAGGAATGATGGGTTTACTTGGAATACTTGATTTAGAAAGGATGCTTTTTAAACTTTTTTTAGATATCATTAATGTTTAAGAACGGAAATCAATCATCCGATGAATGCTTAAATAATTGTATTTTTTCGTGTTGATCTTTTTAATATTGTTTTGAGTTCTGAAGTAGTGTTTTTTTAATGCAAAATTCATTAGTATGGTTAAAAATAGAAATTTTTCTTATGGATGTTTAATAGGGCACAGTTCTGTCAATGATTTACAATCCTGATGACATTCTGCGATGTTAGCAATAAAAATGAAAAATCTACAGAATACAAGAAATTATTTCAATATCCCTATTAGCAAGTAAGATTCGAAGATTCTAAAAAAAATCAATGCTCTGTCAAATCTAAATCCAAATAAATTCTAGAAGATAAAGCCAGCCTGTAAGTGAATTCTTTCTTTCGAATTTTGGTTGCAGGGAGAGGCAATTAGTTGCTTCAGCCAATTTTTTTTCTATTAGCAATATGCTACCTATTTCTGTTATTATCATCTACAAGTCCTATTCTTTGTGTACTAGTTATCTGTGTTTTTTCGTGGCTTTTCCAAACATTAACCACTATGAGTTTG
Organism: Argiope argentata; assembly: GCA_026289955.1. Taxonomy (NCBI): domain Eukaryota; kingdom Metazoa; phylum Arthropoda; class Arachnida; order Araneae; family Araneidae; genus Argiope; species Argiope argentata. Next base: position 511,962 of record JAOUZG010013995.1, on the reverse strand, counting down.
TTGGCCTTCTTGCACCGCATATTACAATATACTGCAATAAGACTAGATTGTTTACTTTAAGCGACTATTCATTGCAGTAATTCATGTACTTACCATGAGGACAGAATGTGTCTGGTGATATCTCTCTTCTTACGACTATGTGAGGTTTCTCATATTTATTGTTCTTCATTCTTTGTTTCAAATGTTCTGGCAAGGGATGAATAACGTAGGATGCGACAGGTGTCTGAATGTAACCTCTCTGCAAAAAGGCAATAAGAATACAGACTACATTTTGCATATGAGTCAACCGATCGAAAATATCAATAAGAGTTTGAACACAAGGGGTTTCATATTTATATATTTTAATTTTCAGTTTTGATTATAATATTTTCCAGTTTAGAATTAACATGACGACTGTTTTCCAAAGAATCTCATAATAATTCAAGCATGACAAAGATGACACTGAGCTAGCATCCAACGCCCCTAACAACCACTTCATATTAGTAGGTGGATGTTCGATTCTTGAAGTCATATTGAATGTGTTCAAATCTCACAAATTGAGCGTATCTTTAATGAAAACAGGTGTCGAACTGGAATTACTCTGCTCCGAAACTGAAATCTTGGTATTAGTCTACGCATGCCCAAAAAGCGATTCAAAGCTCAATTCAAATGACACATTAAAATATATGTATCAACCATTTTCTGGTGAATTATGTCTACAGATATGAAGTCTAATTTCCGAAAGTTAATTTATACGTAAGGTTAACATAAACTAGAAAAAGCTCGAAAATTATATATTGACATACAAATTGAAGGGATATTATATAAATAGCTAAATTAATTAAACTAGTGACATAACTTGGTAAAAATTAATTTCAAGTTTGCAAAATGTAATTAATTCAGCAAAATAATTATTTAAAATTTTAATATATAGATATTTTATTTAAAAATTTCTTTTATCGGTGATTTCATGAACTAAATTTCCTTTCTTCGAATGTTTTCATACGATAAGATTTAATTAATTAAAAATAAAAGCATACAAAGCATTTCAAAACGTACACTATAATTTAATAAAGTTTAAAATAATTCAATTAAAAATATATTTTACAATTCATTAACGATTAGAATAATTTAGCCAAAGCGCCCATCACAATCCAATAATAATCAGAACAATAAAGGCAGAACATTTAGTGAAAATTCTATTTTAACAAGAGAAAAAAAAGTTAAGATTTTTTCATCTTTCTTCTTTAACCCTTTGCGGTCCAATGTCGAGTGTGACTCGACATTCAAGACTGTGCATCATTTTGACGTTTTATTTATTTATTTTTCAAATTTAATCCTTAAAAACGCCTACATAATGGTTAAGAGATGTAGATTAATTAAAAGAATTATACATTCGACTTAAAGGAATTATGTATATTTATTTTTCATAGCACAAACAAATCTTTGTATCAGTCGAATAATTTTGCATCTAATTATTTCTCGGACTGCAAAGGATTAATTGAAGGCTGTAATAAAATATGAATGTTTAGCTTTTATATAGAAGCTCTGATCTCTGAATCATATATAAAAAATATTCTTGACACTCTAATATCTTAAATAAAAAAAGAGTCTTATTTCAGTAAAATAATCTATAAACCAACAATAGTTTTACAATCCCTGATATTGTCACTTAACAATCCATAAACAAAATAAACTTATTACTATTTTTTATTTTGACTTCTAATTCAATAAGATTGATTGATATTGACGATATTTTAGCATTATGATCAGAAAAAAACTTAATTAATAACTAATTCGAATTAAATAATTTTGAATAACCAAAAACCAACAATAAAAGTTACTTACAACGCCATCACATAGGGCAATAGCCGCGGAGCTGTCTTCGTGTTCGACGGATTTTCCGTGGTAGAAACAAGAGTCCTCTTGCTTCGATTTCTTTGGTTTCAGGAGCGATGTGCTCAGCGATGGGTTCTTCCATAAGTCTAAATAAAATTTCTCTCCTAGAGAATTAAGGTGCAGTTGAAGTTTTCTCCTGTTCTTGTAATTTTCTGTTTTGTTTGAATCTTGGAAGTGTAGTATAGGCGATTCTATGATTTCTATGTGAGAAAAATCTGCAATAATAATAATAATACTTTTTTTTAGATGTTTAAAATATTAAATCAAAACAAAATCTAATCTAGTTGAATTCTGATTAAATAAAATGTTGCAGCAAGAATTCATATTTTCGATAAATAATTGTAAAAAAGTATATATATATATATATATATATAATATATGTATGTTTATGTGGTTGCTATATTGGTGCGCTACAGTTAGATCGATTTACTTAGAGCTACCAAATTTCGCACATGCATACTAGAAGCATGCAGCTTGGAGTGAAAAGATTTAAAATGTTGATTAGCTAAAAATGAAGTTACATTTTTGCACTTTCTCTACCAAAACCGTCGAAAATGTTACAGCGGCATAAAAAAGATTTTAACATAATCTTGAAATTTTTAAAAAATACAATAAATGGAATTACCTAAACATACAAAATTTTATAATAAGTAATATTATGAGAATTTTTTGCGCATTCAGCATTATCTTTCTTGTTCCTATTCATCCACAAACTATATGTTTTTTTTTACATTAGATTTACATTAGATGCTAGGGCGAAATCTTATCAATTGCTGTAAATCTGTATTCGTTCAAGTAAAGAAATCTTGACGAAGGAATAAACATATAATAATCAGAACTGAAAACAATATCTTATTCATTGTTGTTTCGATTTACGGACCGGAAACATAAATAATATATTTTGAATGATTGAATAATACTTCAAAGTGCTTCATCATGTCACCAAGAATGCCAACGTTGCAAAGTCATTAAAGTTAAAAATCAAGACGACAGGCATATTCAGTACAATGTTGTTCATAGAATGCTAGAAAAACTACTGAACTTATTTATGCAAAAGAAGGTACTTATTTATTTGTGCTTTTTTTATTGGTGAAAGACTCAAAGAGCATATTAAAAAAGATTTCAACCTTTAGAATAATTTAATAACTAAAAAAATGAAAACACTATTAAGATTAGATAAATTATCCTTGACAGAAAAGCATTTTTAAAAACGCAAGATGATCTCTTTTTCATTAATAACCTTTTAATTGTTAAAGCTTAATTAAATTGAATTGATGATTAAAATATACAAAATCTAAGAACTAAAAACGTTCACGAACTAAATAGTTAAAAAATATTTGTTTTTCAGACAATTTTTTCTTTTTATTTAAATAACCACATTAAACTTATATCTTAAAATAATTAATTTGGAAAGACCGATTAAAAAATTTTCTTGCAGATTAAATTTGTTGATTAAAATTAAATGAAAAAAATAGTCCTAATCAATATCTCAACTTAGACAATTGTAATAGAACCAAAAGATCGAAATTTTCGAAATTTCATAGTGATTATTAATTGTGATTTATTTATAAAAGTGAAAATTACAGAAAATAAATTAACTTATTAAATTTACCAACTCAATCAATTGAACAATAATGCATGCATGTATCATTTATAATTTTGTCTTTTTAATTGTTTTTGAATAAGTTAACATTCGAATAACGATATAATTCATTTAATTATAATTTCATAATGGGAATTTCATTAAATAAACGCAGTTTTTAATTTATGTAATTAACAATTAAAAATAAAATAAAGATATTTAATTATTTTCACATGCATTTGTATTCATTTCTGAAAATTCAATTGAAAAAAAAAATCTTAGGCGGTCTAATGTTTAATAACTGTCTCACCTGAAAAGTTATAGTCATATTTATTCGAAAATCACCAATTACTCATTAAAAAAATATATCTGTTCCCGAAAACTGTCACCGAATGTCAAAACAGTCAACTCATCAAGAAATCCGCCATTAACGCGACCAATCCTTTGTTCTGCACCGACTGGACTCATCAATCTCCGAAAAAAGTTTACCGACAGGAAATCAGCAACAAGATATCATTTGGCGGCGTTCGTGTCATTAGAATCACAAAAACGGTGGGGGTGACGGCTGTTATGAAAGAATGTCACAGTTTGACCGTGCGAATTGACAGTAGTTTTGACCCGCATGACACAAGAACGGATGCCATAAAGTTCGAAAGTGGGACAGGGGTCTAGGGCGCCAAGTGGTTTCTCCCAGCGCAATAGGCCATGAAATCCGGTGAGTGCTCACACATGCAAATAGCGCCCTTTATGCCGATATAGAATCGGTCCCGAACAGTTAGGAATATAGTGCGAGGGTCAGAATTACGATTAACGGTTTCTATAAATCTTCATTTATTAAAACGTTTTTATAGTGGATGTCCAGTTGTTTAACACATCCCACCAAAGGATTGGATTTCATATCAAAACGATGTTTGTGCGCTGTTAACATACGCTGTTGCATAATATCTCCAAAATTTGGTTCAATATTCTGTTGTTGTTGTTTCTTATGACATTTGCAATGGACACGATCTCTGAGATAGTCAGAGATTTAAGTCTAATCAGCTTTACTTGTTTTGTAGTAGCACCAACTAAGACCAAGAGCATGACTTTTGCTACTCACTCATCACATTCGCTTGCACAACCCCTTTTTATGGGGGAGAGGGGGGCACATTCACACACCTTACGGATAGAACACAGAACAACCATGCCCAAACCGGGACTTCCAGGTCACGAGGAAAACGAGATACCCTTATGCCAGGACGCCGGCGGTTCAATATTCTGAATGTCTTGAATATATCGTAAAAATATTAAGCATTTTATCACCGAGTGGATAACGAAAACACTAGTATAAAAGTCCACATAATTTCAACAAATGTTTTCTTTAATTTTCCATCAGGGAAGACAATTTTCATTTCTCTAAAACAAATTTATCTTTTCGACAGAATAATTTCGAAAATGTAAGAAAGCTGATAGCGTCAGTTAGATGATGAAAATAATTTATGATCAGAAGTTTCGTTTCCAAGCTTACGCATTCGGCAAAAGCATTCAAATCTACTGGAGGATTTGGTATATATATTAAGTTTCACATTATAAGCGGTAGTCAGATGATGGACCAGTTGATCAGATTGAACAATCGTTAGATTAATTAAATGCTACTTAATAAACTTCTAGATTTTTAAGGAAAATCTGTTTTGGAGAAATAAACTGTTCACTGACGGAGGCTAATAATACAATAATTTTGAGAGATATTTAGTAGTTTTGTTATTTGAAGGAACATTAAATTATTTTAAAAGTTTCGGAAAACTTAGTTTAAACAAGTGTTCACAATATTAGCTGTAACAATTTTTTTTCTAAAGTAGTTTCTTTAAAATTGGCAAAAGAAATGAATCAGGTGGTTCAGAGAGCATATTTTTTCGAAATTTGATTCCCAACAAGTAATAAAATTGCATTTGTACTAAGCGAAGGTGCTATTAAACTTCGGAGTGAAACCTCAGAATGAAGAAAAGGTGCTAAAATCTCGGGATTTGTTCTCATGACTTGACCATTACTGGAAATTGTTAGACCTGACACAATATAGATTTTGTGCGGTTTACCAATTCAAATATTAATATCTTAAATTGTAGAGCATTACAAAAATTAATACAAATTTTATCTCAGCAGATGAAAAAAGCGTGAAAACTACGACAGAACTCCGTAATAATAAATTGGTTCATTTATATATGAAATGAAAAGGAACTGAGCATAGAAGCTTAACGATATTTTCTGAATATTACAAATAATATTATACATAGCAATAGAAAAATATGCCATTGTATAATAGAGTGGAACAAAATAAAACAATTTTTAACTTGTAGTAGAGTGGAAAAGTTGCCTTTTGGTATAGATAAAATAAATTATAAATATGAAAAATATTGGAGTAGGTCTTGAGGTGCCGAGAGAACATTAAAGTTTAATAAAAACACACTTTTTGCAACTTTTTAACTATTTTTTCGTGATTCAAGTAGGAAATAAAAAGCTTTAAATAGGCGTTGTCATATGAATAAAAGTATAAAAATAGTTTTACTATTTCATTAGCATGGCATTTAGTCATCACTGGAGCGGTCGTCATTGAAATAAGGCGAAGATTTTTCTGTTTCCGTTGACAAGGACAGAGCTAGTTTCAAATCAGTAGCTTTACCGAGTTCTAGACGGAGTTTCTCCACTCTGTCCATTTTGTAACTGACTTGTTAGTTTGTATGCTTGTGTGCAGTGCTGTGAGTAAAAATGTTTCTGTCTAAATTAACGAAAAGAAGACAAATATCGGAGTATTCCATTTTTGAGAAATTTAGTGATTTGCTTGACGTTGAGACCACTAGTTACGAATCCAATGCTCTAGTTATATTAGACTTAGTCTAAAAATTATTTCAGGGAAGGATCCTTCTGTAAGCGAAATATATGACACTTTAGTTCCCATAACAGAACAAATATGATCAAGAGCTTTTATTACCGTTGCTTCTAGCAAAAGAATTTCGCAAATGATAAAAGATTGTGTTGTTAAATACAGGAATTTATTAAATTCTAAAATCAGAAAATGCTCAGATAATTTTGATTCCAACATCACAGAATATAGAGAAGTAGCTAGTCGTTTATTTGATTTTACTGACGAATAAAAGAAGAAAAAACTTGCTAGTTTTTGACTAAAAAATCCTAAATGATCAACACTGTAACAGGGTTATTGTTATAGGTAATATTGATATTACTACCAGAAGCGCTTTGTGGAAGAAGCAAGAAACAGTAAAGAGCTACTAGGAAATAGTTAAGTTTAATTAAGAACGTACAAAAAAATATTAGGGCATCAGAAATGATCACTGGCGACAGTGACAATGCTGAAGAACTACAGTATTTAAAAAAAGAAGAAGAAAATCAACCAGATCTATCAAATAAGCAAGGAGAGATATAACTACCAGGTGCCTGTGTTGTTTAATATTAAGTTCCAACCTTCATTTACTTAGGGTCCCAAACAACTTTTTAACCTTATCTCGTAATCACGCTATCTTTCTGACGGTCTCAAGAACGTTATAAACCCGATAATTTCAAAGAAATGGGTACTTTGCTGCTTCAGAAAATATCCTTTTGTCCAAGCTAAATGATGAAAGTAAAATTCAAAGAGAGCTTTGTTTACGACTTATTTTAAAAGCAAGAACAGAAAGTAAAGACAGATTTAGGAATTTTGAAGTACCAAATGCAAAGGATTACATCTACATGATCTCATGGCTTGAAGACGACGTAGCGGAACTCTCTTCTCCCATTTTGATAAAATATGTTTCTAGTGATTTTCTCAAAGACTTTATGCAAAAAACATTTGGAGCTGAACCGGGATTCGGTTATCGACTTTCCCTTGCTTTCTTGTCACATGAAAGAAGTGGAAAAACTGTGAAACTGGTGTCCAAATGTGTGGTTCAGTCGCAAGAAAAAGATACATAAGAGCAAAAATCGACTCTCGGGTTGAATATGATAAAATTTAATTAAAAAAACTCAGTTTAATGAAACTATGAAGTAGAAACAAGCATTCTGCAGCTGTAACATTTGTAATCATTAAGAATAAGTAAGTAAGAAATGCAAAATTTGACATAAAAATATTTTTATTAGTACCATACTTTGTAATCAATAATTTTTCCCAATTGTAATGCTCTTATATGTATTTAAAATCCTTTTTTGTAACAATATATGAAGGAAAAACTCTTAAAAATTTTTAATCCAAGATTATATTTTTTCAATTCTTTTTACAAACTTTTAACACTTTGCGGCCCCTTAAAGTGATGTAATGCAAGGTGATATTTGCAAACAAATTTTAAAAATTAGTTTTTGAACCTAAAATGCAGCTTTCGCGCACAATTAACAAACTAAAATGAGAGAAAAATTAAGGCTATTCTAATTACACCCTATTGTACAATCATTTGATAAAATTATTAATTTTTTTCGTCCAATTAATCATTTTTTCCGTAATTTAAAAAACTATTATTGATATAAGTTCTATCTTCACATGGTGCATCAAAAGGAAAATATTCAAAAGTTTTAGGAAGTATTGGTATTTAAAATGTTTATAAAATATGGAAAACAAAAAAATAATTAATTAAACTTGACACAGGTAAAAAGTCATTAGAATATTCGTAAAATCTATTAACATTAATCAATGTAATGAGATTAATCAGAAAAATAAAATGTTTGTAAAATGCAT
>JAOUZG010013995.1:475106-503406 GCA_026289955.1 Argiope argentata | reverse complement strand
TATAATGTTTATAAAAATTCTAAAACATTGAAAAATTTTAAAACTTTCAGAAAGATTATAAAATACTTGTTTGTAAAAATATTTAAATTTCTAGAGAAGAAGAGACGTATTCAAATTTTGTTTCTCATATAATTATTACTTTCCACCAGTTAATATATATGTACTCAGCTAAATTCAATTCCAAGCCAAAACTCGCAATTTCTTTTCACAAAAACGCAAGAACAGAAACACAAATTCTAGGATAGTATACTTCTTCCGCATTAAATTTTGAAATGATTTGCTTTAAAAGCAAGAGTTCTGATTAAAGCGACGGAAAGAAATAAAGAAACTGGAACAAGAGAAAGAGGAAACAATGTCAAAGAAACGTTGGAAATTGCTTACAACCTTTTTAATGTGAAGATCAGAGGTGCGTTTCTCTCCTATTGTGAGTTAACGGCAAAGAGGCAGTATCTAAGAAGGAGGAATAGAAAAAAATACAGTTGAATGCTAGAATCAGAGCAGAAATGGCGAGATTACTTTTGAAGTCTTCAAATTGCCATTGGATTTCGTAATATTCGTGTGTTACACTTTTTTATTATTATTTTATAGATTTCATTTCAATACAATGTGACGATTTCTTAAAGCAAGCTCTTATATAAAAATATGAAATAATTATATTCCGTGCAAACTCTGGTTAATTCTCGAAAAATAATTTAAGGAAATTAAATAATTGAACAGAATAAATAATATTATCATTTTTTTTCCTTTGTTCTGAAATACTAAGCAAAGAAAGTGAAAATATTACAGTCGTAAAAAGAAACTCGGCTTTGAAACTTGAATGAATTTCTGCACATTTAAACATTATTTTAAATTCTGTCTGTTTGCTGATACAAGAAGACAATAATTCAAAAGCACTTTAATCTAGGAGAAGGAAAATTGATGCATGGTTTTCATTTATTAATCCTACATTTCAGTCGAATGTTCATAGTAAGTTTGTTTGTCCATCCACGTACTAGTGAACATGATATTTGAAAAAAGATAGTAACCTGGTTGAATAAAATTAAGTACACAGTTTTATTATTTAAAATACTGATCTGTATCGAATTTTGAACCAATTTTTTTAATTGGTCGTTCATCTATTATTATTTATATTCTGTAGTATGTGAATGATATATTTCTAAAACAAAACAACTTAGATAAAGGAAATTTGGTATATTATTCCCTTGCTAGAATTACAGACATGTCCCTAGTTTGAAATTTCAATTCATCAAAAAAGAAGGTGGCTAAAATGTCTGTGGTTTTCTTCATTATTCTACGAAATGTGAAACACTCAAGTATTGTCCACTGTTATTCTATGTGATAATCGGAAGGGAGACACACTGTATGCGCTGTTCCTTTTTCGTGGTCGACCTGGTCTCTGGTGCTGAGGGTAATTAAAAAACAAGGTACTTGAAGAATTCATGGTCTTTTCCCAAATCTGTAATTTTCATGAAGGGGCATAAAGCCACTACGGATTAATCACTGGCATGCAGTTGATACTCAAGTGCTATTATTTTGAATAATTTTTTTTCTACTGAATAAAACCCAAATTTAAAGTAAATTTACAGCTGTAATCCCAAGTTCACATATGCTATTTTAAACATTTAAATCATTGCCCTTTTAAACTATCGCGTTTAAATGCTAGTGAAAATACAGACCGACAGACAATTACTCGCTGATAGATTTAGGTCAAGATTTCATAGGTATACATTTTTGGATGTTATATATGTATACCAAATTTTATGCATTTGGGTCCCATCATTTTGTAATTACCATGCTAAGTTATATGTGGACAAACTTTTTTCTAAATGGATTCCGTTTAAACTATGATAAATAGAAAGCTGTACATTTGATATAAAGACCATGAATCAAATTTTCACCGTCAAATTTGAAACCTCTTTTGAGTTATCATGTCCCCAGAAAGAAAGTCATACCAGACTCACAGATTCAACCGTAGGCACACGGAATTAGACCATAAAACTAAATTACTGAACTGCCTCAACAACAGTCAAAAATTATGGTTGAGTTCTAAGGGCCATCACCGGCCGTGGTACAACTCTTCCCGAGGAAGTACGTCCCGTCATCGATGGGAGAAGCCTATCCCCCACCTATTATTGTACCCTCCAGGATGAAGAGATCCAACCACCATGCAGGAAGCCTCTCACCCTCATTTCAAGGTACCCCTCCCCCGGAGATCCTAAGAAAGAAAAGTAGACGTAATCCGAAATTGCATTTTCTTTCAGGGAGAACTTAAACATGTTTAAAATTTCGAATTCGAATTTTTTGATGATTACAATATTTTCTTTCGCATGTACTTTGTTTTAGAGAAAGTAAAAAGGCAAAATGCCGGTAGAAAGCAATTTTGTGTTTAATCTTAGCTTTCAAACAGCAGTCTTATTAAATTTTGGCATCGCCTATAGTAAAAAAAAAATCTATTTGACTGCCAAGTCTAAGTTTTTCATCCCTTTTTGGCTGCTAAGATGGACGAAATTTGGCATATTTTTAACAATGAGCTTGTCGATTGTACAATGTCTCAAATTTTAAGAAAAATCTGCCGAGAGGTTGATTGTCTGCTAGTTTATGCGCAAACAATAATTCAATATACTCATACGCCCAATTCAAAACATACATGTACAGCTCAAATTCAAAATTGCAGCAATTGATATAAATGAACTGCGATGTGAGATGTTGATGGTAAATTATACGCCTGATAAATCAATCAATTCTTTACTTGGTACCTAGCCAAATGTTCTCAATGGCATATATGAAAGTTTAGTTATATATAGCTGAGTTTGAAATAAAAGGAACATTCATTTAAATACTCTGACAAATACTACCAAATATACAACGTTAGCGTTATTACTCGTGAATATTTGGTTAGTCGTATTTTGGATATTTTCAGACACCAATTCTGTAATTGAAATAAAAAGAAACCAATTTTTATGCCCTATTAAAATTTTATATTATACTAATATTACAAATAGGATTTTTTTTCGTCAGTTCTTTTAAAAATTTCTTTCTAATAAATTTCTTTAATTTAAACAGAAAATATAAATTTAAAGATTTTTTAAAAAAATAAAATTATGGCTAAGTAATTAAAAAATTTCACAAAAACTTAAAATGTGTATAATGCTATCCAGCACATGAGAGCAATATGATTAATTTTTACAGCTGAAAATGAAAAAAAAAAGAGTTTATATTTAGAAAAATAACCTCTCAAGCAGCAAGATTTTATTCAGAATTTTATACGGACCTATGGATTTTAGGCAATCATACATCAAATTTTATTATTCTTGTTCTTTTTTTATTCCTACTATTAGGTCACACTTTCCATATATATATTTTGTTCACATTTTCAATCGTTAATAAAATACTTTTTATTCATCCAACTCCAGTTTAAATATATTTTTTAAAAACTTGTAGAGGGTGACATTTCATGTTCATACAGCTTTTTCAAATATCAATTCATGAATAAAATTTAATCAATTCTTAATCCTTTAAATATATTTTACCAGTTTGCAATGAAAATTGAAATCAACAGGCAGTAGCCCAATCGGTAAAATGCGGGGATTTCGGTATTTTTCACGTGAAGATGAAGAGTGCGAGTTCAATTCTCGCATTTATTTTAATTTATATTATTTAATAAAAAAGTAATTAAAATAAAAACAAATTATTTCCTAAGTAGGAATTAACTTTTAATTTTTTAAATTACTTGTTATATTCAAATCATTATGGTTACACACTCATTAACAACCTACACTGACGCACAGAAAGACGCCAAACTAAAAGTCATTTAATAAAACTTCAGAGGAGATTTTAAAATTTCAAGATCAAATTTTTATGTCGTTTTAATGTTCCATACGCATTAGAAAGTAAAAATCTAATCCTGCACGAAGCTATTTCTCATAATCCTTTTATCATCGATTTCCATTAACTGTCTCCAGCAATTTAACAATAATTAAATTAGACCTTGTAAAGTAACCGAAATATCATCAATAATTGAGTAAATATAGATCAGGCAATTCTCTAAAACTTCAAAATTGAAATATTTAACGATTATTATGCTTTATAAGAAATAGAAGGAGAATAATTTGAAACGAACTTTATACTAACGCTTTTTTTGCTTTAATAATTTAGTGATACATTTGAATGTCTCCGCACAGTAACGGAGACACTAATAATAAAATTAGTTTCACTAAAGCCCTTTGTCCGGCACCATTCCTCACCCCGCGCTGCCTCTTCAAAAAAAAGTAAAAATCACGCCTTTTAATTCCCCGAAATCGGATTACGATAGGTGCATTCACCCTCTAAACCGCGAGCCGCTGTCCGTTGACCAACTTTGATCCCTTTCATCTGAGACCCACTAATCGCATTTGGAGCCGTCCCTTTGTGAGAGAAATCGCCCCTTTGTGTTGTGACGCAAGGATTAGACGCTCGCCAGCACTATTGTGCGCGCGTGGGTGGGATTCCGCAGCGTTTTCACCACTGTCCAGATTACGCGAAAAGTTTCGAATAAATTTTGAAGCGACGCGCGGCAGGGCGAGGCTTATTTATAAGGACGGTGGAAATCTGGAACAAACGGAAGTCTGGTGGACAGTATCGAACAATGATTATCAATTCGTGATACGTGCTTTAATCTTGTGTTGTATGCTTTGGAATTTATGATGTATGCTTTGTTGAAAAATTTATCCGTGCAGATTCTAATGATAATAATGATAAAAGAAAGATTAATTTTGGTAGTAACCATTTGGAGTGATGTACTGTTAGCAAAGAAAATCAATTTAAAAAAAGTCCATATAACTTAAAACATACTGTCCGAAAGTTCAACTGAATGTAGTACAATTATTATTACGCACTAGATATACATTAATGTGACTTGTTTTTTTTCTTCACTACCACATTTACGTGTTGCTGAACATAAATATCAATATAGAGTCAACCAGTTTGTGGATTTGATTGAAAATAAGATACAAAACTAGAATTATTATTCAAAAAAACCATATGCCTTCATAAAATTTCCTCTTCCTAAAAATGTATTCCAGTTCTGTGAAAATGTATTTGAGGGCAGATAGAAATAATTCTTAATATGTTTTTAACACTGAGAAGAAATAAAATGTAAGCATTCATAAAAACTTAGAGATGAGATTCTTTGATTATTGTAGTACTTCTCTTTTAGTAAGAGAATAAAAATCTATTTCAAATAATTTAGACCGGCCACATATTTATATCTTATATAGAGAGGAAGAGTTTAAACTTAGAATGGTTAAATTGAAAATAATATCGATAAAACTCATCACTTTAAACTGACTGTTGTTTCCTTAATGGTGAAGCTTTGAACGATATATATATATATATATATATATATATATATATATATATATATATATATATATATATATATATATATATATATTATTTAAAATTATACGCTCCATGCATGAACTACTAGAAGTTTTGAAATTAGTGGCAATAGAATAAATAAATATGAATCAATTTACCAGAAGCAAGAAAAGTGTAAATTGAATGTATGAGATTTATTTCAATATATTGCCCTTTATAAGTTTCTAAAAGTAATTATCACTTTAGCAGCAAAGATTAAAATTAAAATGAAGTCTCTAATCAGCTTTTTTTGTGATTTGTCTCTGTCATCAGCTTTCACTTTTTTATTTTGATATATGAATCCAAAAAGGGACAAAATAAAAATAGAAAACGAAAGTTAGGTAATTATCCGAATTTTCCATGCTCAAACAGAAAAAAAAAGTTGTAATCGAAAGCAGAAAGTTTTCCATGACTTTGCGTGATATGTTGACCTCATGTTCCATCCGATTCCATTGGTAAATGTCAGGTGTCCTTTCAGTCTCCTCCCCCTAATCAAAAACGAACGACCATGGGACAGACAATTTTCTGCAATGCATCCCCTTGCAAAAAGAAAAAAAAAATGTGTTACAAGTGTTGAGCTTCGGTTTCCCATTGTCGATTCGCATTCAAGTAGGACAATCTTTTGAATGACCATCCGCAGGAAATATACAACTCAGCACCCCTTTGCACACGAGCACGAAAGTACAGCTTGGGCGGATAGAGCAGTGGGTGTTCCAACCACCTGTTGCAATGGTTTTCACTGATGGGCATTTCAGAGGGAAAATGGGCATGGGTGGAGGCCTACTGATCGTTCACATCATTTGCATGATTGTTTTGGATGAAAACACTGAACCGATCTCGTTTGCATGTCAGTATTATAAAGGTCATCGGTGTCCGACAAAACAGACGATTCTTTTTTTGAACATGTAATGCACGCCTTCGTCTCATCACATGATTTCGTCTGTTAAAGAGAAGTCATTAAGCAGAAGGCGGTATTTATGTAATTACCATTAAATGTTAGAGCATTTCGGCATTTGTTCGGTTCCACCTACAGAAATAAGTTCTACATATTATAGATTTACAGAGAGAGTGACGTATACACTTGTTTAAAGAATTTGCTCTGGTTAACGTTTTGGCATGCTCCCATTTTTCTTATCAGTGCGGAAATTTTTCGAACTCATAAACTGAAATTCAATCATTTAAGAAGCTATAATTTGATGTGATAATTAAACACAATCCACAAACAGCTGAAGAATTGTTTGAATTCTTAAATGAATCAATAAGACAACACCTGAGCGAAAATGGAGGCTTTCTATGAAAAGATTAAAAAAGTATTTAAGTAAAGATAAAAAAAAGTAGTTAAGTAAAGTTGTTTAAAAAGTAGTAATCAATTAAGTAGTTAAGTAAAGATTAGTTGAAGAAAAAAATATTCTAGTGCAGATTTACATTACGCGATCATCACTTTGTGCCTACTTATTTTTAATGTGTAAAATTCGGAAATTCTCGAAAAAATTTTTAAAGTAATTAACAAATAATATAAAAGAAATTTTAGAGTCAATTCCTATTTAGATCAACAAAAAATACTTTTATTTTAGTTACTTTTTATTAAAAAATTAAAATTAATATAAATAATTCATCGAAAAATGATTGATTTAAATGGCTGAAATTTTGTCATGTGGTATTAACACCATAAGTGGAGATTTCTATCGAATTTTGAAAGAAATACCTTCTAGGAAATTAGTCTGTCCAGCCGTATGGGTATAAATGAGTTCGATAAATACGTTAAAAATTAGAAAAATAAAACTGAATGACGTAAATCCTTCTCGAATTTTGAACCAAATTTGTCGAAAGATTTATCTTTTGTTTTTCTGTATTTTTTCATGCATGTAAAGGCGATATCTCAAAAATGAAATGTAATAATGTGACGTAATACTTTCGAAAATATCAAAAAAAGTGTCTAGTAATTTTCTTCTCTAAAATAAATCTTATTCCCGAACCCAGTAAGTTGCATGGTGAATTTTAATATTCACTGATAAGAGAAGAAAGTTTCAAAAATTTTGTGTTCCAAGTAGTAAGAGGGGAAAAAAAGTAGATATTCGTTAAATATAGGTTTTGAATTCTTTGAAAAATGAAATTTCTCTTAGCCATTGAAAACGGGCAACTACTGAAAACCATCTTCGATAATGTAGAAATATTATTTTGGCTAAAAGATGTAATAAGATTAAGAAAATTGCCAATCTATAAAAATTCTTGAATGTAATTGTATATATTTGAGGTGTTTAGCAATTCAATCCATCTCAGAAATAAATAAGCACATTACGTTAAATAAAATATTTCTAAATTAATAAGAAAGAGAGCGAAAACCATAAAGATTATTTGTAAGATTTATAACTTTTACAAAGCACGATAAAATTTTCTAAACTTTGATGAAAATTCTGACATATAAACTGCTGAAATGTTTAAAAATTTTAAAATTAAGTTAAGGAAAGCTGATGTGCATATGTATTTTCTCTTTAATATTTATTGGGAGTAACTCAAAGGGAAGTAGTTAAATATTTTCAAGTACTACAGAAGAAAGGAGAAAATTTATGTCAGTTTAAGCTACTTACTGATTACAATAATTCAATTAAATTTATGTTTGTGAATCTTTTATAAATTTTGGATTTTTTTTAATAATTGCTATAAAATAATGCATGAATCTCTTTTAATTCTCTTCGACTCATTAAAATGTCAATTCAAGAAATTTTTGAGACGACATCCCGGAACAGTTGGAGCGCGTCTTCCCTTAACATGGGTGTCCTGGGTTCGAGTTCCGGTTCTGGTATGGTTGTTCTTATTCTGTTCTATTTGTGAGATGTGCGAATGTACTTTTGTAAAAAGGGGCTGTGCAAGCAAATGTGATGAGTGGGTAGCTAAGACGTACTTTTGGCCCTAGATGACGACACTAAAACAAGAGACGTATTTCGCTTTAAATTCCCTGACTAGGTCAGCAATCTTGTCCAGGGCAAGTGCCATTTGAAACAAAAAACAACAAATTGTTAAATTTTATTTCATTTAATAACTAAGATTAGAATTATTTCCTTGGAATTTTTTTATATCATTTAAATTAACACTAAAATATACGAAACCATCACGATAGGAAACAACATAAAAATTAAAAAATATATATGGAAAACTATTCTGTTTTGTAAACTGCTATTACTTTAAAATCAAAATGTAAAATACTCACCTGATTTATTTGATCCTAAGAGAACCAATTTTTCTGATTCTGTGAAAAGATTATGAAGAGATGAAAGGGCTAAGCTCTGCAACAGAAAAAGGCATATGTTATAAAAATAAATTCTATTCTAAAGAATACAGATTAATTTTCGGTTTATTAGATTTCATATATCCGTTAAATAAATACAATATATTAAAAAAATATTTTATTCTTTTAATCTCAGAATGAGTAGAAAATTGTTCACCTTTTATTTCGATATAATGAAAAGAACTTAATCACTTCAGATATTAGATCATTGTTAATGCATTGAAAACATAGTATTGCTCATACACGGACATAGGCAAATTATGGCAAAAGATAGCATTTGAAAAATAGAGAGCTTAATAAAGTAATATAATAATTTGCAACATTTTTATTTCCCATTGTATGTAACTTTCAGAAAATGGATATTTAATTTTATCAGTTGGTAAAAAAAGACAGGATTTATTAAGGGAATTTACGTCGCGAAAAAGAAATAATTATATGAGAAAATATTTGTATTAACCTCATCAAATCCTAATATATTTCAGGTACGTCAAATTATTACTGAAATGTAAAGAAAAATTGAAATATTAAATGCATATGTTTCCTCCAAGTATAAACTAAAAGGTACTATTAATATCTTCGAACAATCTTTGCAAAATTTTGTTTCTTAGGATTTAATTTAAGTAAGAATGGTTTTAAAAAATTATTATTTTTCGTTAATATTTGAAGATAAGAAGTAGGATATTAGAACATGTAGGAATATTAAAATAATGAAAATAGTTAGTTTTTTCAAAACCGATAACTTTCGAAAAAAATAATTGGAATCTATATAACATCCATCCAATTTAAATTTTAGAGAAGTTCCTTGAAAAGAAGTAAGAAATTAAAATAATAAGAATAATAGATTTAGATCTTGAAGGGACATCAATGTTTGGCCGTGTTAGATAAAATGTCCTCTGCATTAGCAATCGAATTCTAAAATTATCAGATGATGAAAAGCCTCGTTAAAAACATGAATATACCGTCTTGTTTTTACTTGAAAATATAAACAACAATAATGTAATTTTCTGATTTCAATATCAAAAATAAATTATCAAATATCGATTACTATTTATATTTACTAAAAATTTCTATTGTAAATCTTAAAAGGCTTTCTTTTGAACTAAAGAGTAAATTTTTGTATCCTTTTATCTTTCAAATGGGCCAAATCAAACATATGTGATAAACAATATCTCAGTAATTCACATAATTCCCAGAATATTATTAAATTTTAAGTCGATTTTGATAAGTAAATATGACCATTGTAAAGAAGAAAGTTTTCTTTGTTGTACAAACTATAATACCAATGTACGCTATAATAAAGATTATATACCTCCCCCCGGCATTAAATTGTGGAACTTGGCATTGCACTTTATGTATCATGCATTTTATGTGCAATGTCTCTCTTGGCATTAACGAACAATAGCTAGAAAATATCGATCTTTGGTGGGAATCTATAATTTTTATTGAATCTATCATATGAATTTTCGCAATTAATTGGCAGTATCCGGCTGATATGCGAGTGCAAGGAAATAAAATTTGAATTTCAAATATCTTTTTTCAACTGATTAAAAACAACTTTTAGAAAGAAACAAGATCAAATATCAAATTTCATGTGAGAATATGATGTTGTTTCCTTTGGGTGGTTTGGAATAATTGAAGGCAACGAACAATTGAACTCGAAATCGAGCAGGCAATGAACAAAGCTTAAATTTCAATATTCATCAACATCTTTTAATCGTATATTTATTTTTACCTATTTTTATCAGTATTGCCTTATTATAATGTATGATTCTTTTCAATTACTTGTATTGCTTTTCCAAACCGGTTTAAACTTTTTAATTAAGTAAGACAAATAATGACTTAAAAATAATAAATGTTCTCACATGATAACTTTAAATTTGCGATCGTAGACTTCATTATTATTTTTACTTTTTTTTATATCATTGCGTTTTCGAGTAATTGGTTTTACATTCATGCGAAAGTATCGAAACATACGGTCAACCCTCTGACAGATTTGGCTCAAACTCTGATCAAATTTAATATTTTGGATGCTAAACTGTATTTATTTTAGATTTTTACATTTTATAATTATCGTTATCAATTCTACCTTGATAGACAATCCTCCTCCAAATGGCCCTTGGTAAAATTTGATAGATATTGCTTCTCAAATCGACTACTATGGAAATACACCATTATTTAGGGAAATAAGATTTTTATTCGTAATTCTATAAGCTTATAGTTAATTTCTATAGTGTCGTTGCATTTTACTTTAAATTAAAAAAATAGAAAATGTCTTTAATTTAAAAATGTATGCAATTAATCATTTTCTTTATAATTGTTATAATTCCTTTTTTATACATTCATTAAAACAATTTATACTTTCTTAGTTCATTCTTTTATTCTTAAAATACTGCAGAGTTCGAAGTCTCTAAATCAGTAAACAAAAAACTCTAGGAAAACACACGAATAAAGAAAAGTTTTCTTTAAAAAAAAATCCTCCCTTTCTGTTATAAACCGTCATACAATTCCAACAAAACTATCATTCCGATGCACCACAATAATAACTTAAAGAATGTGAAGCCTGAAAAAAAACCCTTTCTTATTTCCACTTCACGGATTAGTTCATGCATAGGAAACTTTTTCAACGAACCATTACTTCAACTTTTAAATGTTCTTTCGCTCCCTCCTTTATCATAATGATATAACTCGATAAAATGTGCTAACTGTACCCGTAACCACGACATCAGCCTCGCCCCCTGACTTAAACAATGATCTTTATTACGGAAGCAACTCTTGAGCGGTCATTCAAAAAGTGAAAGAAAGAAATGCTTTAATGAAAGAGAAATAAAAAAGAACGGATAAATAAGTGTTCGTGGTCAAGCACTTGGAACGAAAGTTGAAGACCTTGTGCATCGACAGCGGGGTGGTTGTACATGCTTGTGCCTTGAGCACGAAGTATCTGTACATTTGTTGACCCTTGCCAGCGATTACCTGAAAAAACTCCTGTCTTGCATTCTTAGGAGTTAGTGTTATTTGGCCAACTGCGGGACAAAAATCAAAATCAAATTCCCCTAAGGTTAATCTTCATGTCTGGAAATTGCGTCTCTGGGCGAAAGACAAAGAGACTAAAAACTAAAAAAAGGACGTCGGTGTACTGGCCAATTCAAGGCAATATTTGCCCATCATTGATATAAAAATAGAATGACTGAATTTCCTCAACCTATACAACATATGAAACATTATTATTGCACATTCAATAGGATTCCGCTTAAGCCTTCTGTGTCAAACGTTCTTCGGTACAGTATTCCTTTTTCCTCGAATTCTATATTATTTTTTCTTGCTTTTATTCAGCATGGAAATTTACAAATTTATAACAATAAGCGGTTTTTCATTCATTTTCAGAAATATTAGAGATTTCAATATTTGTGAATTATCCATTACCCTTTTTTTATTCTAGTATTTTCCATTTATTCTATTTTAGCATTTTCAGAATAAATTGTTTATAGAGTAATAATATTAAATTTTGATTTAGATCTTTTATCCCTGAATTTTTAAAATGTGGCATTAATAAATTTATGGAAATTAGTGATAAAGGTTACAAAGAAAACATCCACTTTTAATTTCATCTCAGTTTCACTGCGGGCACAGGAACCACGAAGTCAGGTTTGAAAAGTAATGAAAATTAAGAATTTAAAAAAAATACCAGGGAGGGCCGTAAGATTTAATTCTATGATTATGAATTAGGAAAAAACTTACAGTAAAGAAGTAATTGTAAAATATATTAAAAGTAGGAAACAATTACAATAATAATATATACATATTTTTATTAAAACAATTAAAGAAAGTTTAAAACACCTTTCGTGTAAATTTATTCAGTATAGACTATCTGAGGTTTTTCTAACATAACTATCACATTAGTGTATAATACAACATTTTTTCATGCACAAGAAACACGAATTCTTTTTTAAAAATTCTTTTGGGCTTTTCAGAATTCATTTGACATTAATATAAAACGGTTACCAAATTCTCTGTTGTCATAGTCTATATTTATGATAGAAAATCAGCACAATATGTTATTGTGGGGATCGTTAAGGGATTCAGTGAAATAAGAATTAGTATAACAGTTATTTATTTACAAGATTACATTACACACAGAGAATTTACATATAAAAGAAGGAGTGATTTAAGGTATACAAATAAAAGCATGGAAAAAAGCACATAGCACATTCCATTGCCCGATCTGTATCATCTGGAGTCATCGCCTCCAGACATCAGAGGGCGCTATCTCTGCGGTTAGTGTTACAAGAGCAGCTACATTATGTAATTTTACTATAATAAGAATTGCATCAATCAAAATTTAAATTTTATTTCTTTTATGTGCCAATTTATTATATCTCCTTATTACATGCCAGATTCCATTTCAAGCTTTTATTGAGATTCATTAAGATTGCAAATTACACTCTACAGATATAAGCAAGGGAACAAATGCGTTTATATAAATAGCTACATTGATTCAATTACAGGCTTAAATACATTAAATAATTCGGTAACTTGACTCGAATTGGCACTTCACTGTATAACAAAATACAACATACAGCGCAAATATTTTTGATCGACAGGTCAACAATTCTCACAACAATGGAATAAATTTTATATTACATTCGAAGCATTTTACGTTACACTAGATACAACTTGAATGACCTTTCGTGAATTAAATAATCAATGACCAGCACACACACACACACACTGAACATTGGGAAAAATAATATTTGAAAAGCATAAAGAAATGTATATTCTAAACATCATATTAAAAGACATCGAAACATGAAGGATGTTACGTTTTTGTTACTATAAATGCTTTTAAACATGAATTATTGTTGATATAAGGCAACGGAAATGGATAGCAGGCAGACAATCCGCAAACGATAACATATAAAATAAAAACGGCAACATCAGGAAATAAACTTTCGTGCTGGCATGATTCTTCTCATCACAGAAATATTCTGATCGATGTCTGCTTTTGTGTGTGTGTGTGTGTCTATATATATATATAAGGCCGCTCCCTTTTTATGGTCACAAAAAAAGCGAAATCAAATTTTATCCAAATAGCTGCTTGAGACGACCCATACATAATTTTCTTTCACACGCTAGAGTGGATTACCGTGGCAAGTGTAATAACCTTGTATTGGAAATTCGAATATTTGGGTACAAAAACAAACATCAATAAAAGCATGTTAAATTTATGATCCTCAAAGGATATTGCTCGAAGAGATGAAGCTATTCATAAATAAATCATGAAAATAAAGTTACTTTACCTATTTTAAATCTCAGACAATAGGTCAAATCCGTTGGAACAAAAGAAATATCGTTGTATAGTAGGGTTTTTTTTTATATTTTGAAATAGCATCTGTTTGGAAAACAAGAGCTTTTTTTATTATTAAAACTGAGATGGCTAGATAACTGTTAAGCAAGGATTCAAATGCAGCTACTCTCGTGTAAATAAAAACCACTTATAAATGAATTGTAAATAATTAACATAAATTTCTATGCCTCTTAACTTTTATTATTTTTCCCGTACATATTACATATTACAAATATTAGTTTTAAATTTTATAAATTTAGTTAAATGGACATTAATTTAGTTTCTTTAAGATATCTTACATTTAAAAACGAAAGCGCATCGATGAAAAAGATTGAAAATGAGGGCCGAAACCAGAATATTTAAAATAATAAAAAAGCAGCAAAAAATCATGAATAAGGTAAATAAATCCATCATCAAATAAATAATTTTTTCAAGTAAAATAATGAGAAAACCACCATAACATATTAGTCTAAAATTTCAATAAATATCATTTTAACACTGCATGTTACAGTCCTTTTGGATACTATACATACTTGAGATTTAAAACCCATATGATTCAATTTTTTTTATTTCAGAAATTTAGACAGACTTTTATGAGGATTACTTTTATAAATTATGTAAACTAATTAAATTGCATAATTATTTATGCTAAGTAATTACATTGTGATCATGGATAAAAATTTGGAGCCAAAAGTATGCTTGCGATTCAACGATACTCTAGCGGGGCAGTTCAGAAGCTAAGGGTTAGTACTTAATTTGAATAAATCGTTAAGTATGTTCCACAGACTATTACATTACTTTTATTTTTGTCTTGATTTTGTTACGAAATTCAATTATTTATATTCTTTTCATTGTTATAAATAACATATGTCCCCCCCCCCCTGTGATTCTATTTCAACTCCTTTACTATTATGCAGTGCAGCCCATGACAATTTTCTTCAGGAGAAAACAGGTAAGCGGGAAACTCCGAAACATAATTACAGTTAAGTTACAAGCTGAATCGTGAAACTGATAATCAATTAGATAATCTTCTGAGAGGTAAGTAAAAAATCGCCACTACAATAAGGTCTTTCTCGCGTGTGATTTGTGTGCTGGGGGATAACTTCAGAAGGGTTTTATGAACTCATTTAACCTTTTTTCCTCGACGTTCGCCTCGTTCCGAAACGAGAATAAATTTCGTCCCAGTCTGTGATTTGGGTTCACGGGACTAATAAAACGCTAAAAATGTCTTTCAGCATATTGTGCGTTCGTTTCGTCTTTACGATGTGCTGTATTATAAAATAAACTTATTAAATAATAGCTTCGAGTCAAAGAGACTTAAGAATTCTTTTAAGGCATTTTTGAAGGTATTGGTTTAAAAGAAAAATTATATAAACAAGGGCTTAAAAATATATATAACAAGGGTTAATTCTGAAGGATTTGAATACACCAGCGGACTGTAATGTAGAGAATGCGCAAGACTATGCGCGCCGTTCGTTTGTCATAAAACAAAAATAATAAAATAATATGCCTTGTTTTTTAAAACTCCATTTAAAATATTAATTCAAACAAGTATTGTAGGATGTATCATTGTGAACAAAACTTTTAATTGCTAGATTATAAAATGTATAATATCCTTGGAATTATTATTATTGCTAATAAAATTGTGCAATGAACCAGATAATTTCTATTTGTAAGTTTAAAAAAAGTAAAATATCAAATTAAATCTTCAAATAATCGAGTGAATTGTTTTCAGATTCACTTCTTAATTAAATTTAATTATATCTTTTAAATATTAATTTCTTTTAATCTAATTTTAATAATCCTAATAATTTCTTTTTTAAATAGATTCTTACGGATCATCAATTATCATACAGAATTTATATAAATTTAGATGTCATGACTATCGAATGATAAAAAAAACAACGTCGGATTAGACCGAGATGATTTATTAAGAACATTATGCGCGATGAAAGAAATAATGAGGTAGAGGAATGAAAAAAAAAAGTTTCAAGGTTACCGGCTGTGGATCTAAAACAATGTTTCTCTTAAAAGTTATTTCAGTGTCAATCCCCGTTGACTTTGTTTTCGTTTCCCTTTTTTTTCCAGTTCACGATGATTAATGATGAACAGAATCACTTGTGAAAGCAGACTGCAAAAGTAAATTATTATTTTCCATTGCACATACTTAACATCACAAATAAATTTAAAGTAAAGTTTATTTTGTAGATTTAATTTCAGAAATACAAAAAAAGACTAAATTTAATAAGGAATGATATTGGAAAGTAGTAAATTTTTTTTCTATGGCATGGAAACAAATTTATGTAACAAATTCAACATTCTTAAATCAATTGCAAACTTCAAACTTCGCTTTTAATTTTTGACTTAGGTAAATTTTTTGGTTTCTTAACTTTTTCAGAGTCTAATTTTGGTATCCTAACTTTTCGATATGAGCTGCGTTATCATGTGAAAACAAATAACTAAAATAAATACTTACTGCATTAGTTTTACCAAAACTGCGCCTCTTAAATAGCTGTAGTGAATGCCTTCAATGCCTTTTACTTTTCCTGAGGTGAGAGTATATATTATCTGGTCATGGAATTAACAAAAGACTCCTAATAAATACTTTACATGGAAAATTTTTCATTTTAGAGAACTTCCTCGTTCTCTCATTTACCAAACGATATACGTTTAAAAACTCAATTTATGGGGAAAAAATGTGCAAATCTCCAAACATTTATAGAATTGGACATGGAAAATGATTAACACAAACATATATTTAAAAAAATAACGAAAACATTACATTGTGGAACTAAACAGCATGAATGTAAAATTTGGGAAACTAGTCACCTTCGACAAACATCTTGTTTGCTCAATTCATCAATAATATCAATTAAATTACCTGATCCAACTTTAATATTTGTAACTCATATTTATTTTTGATCGGTTAAAAGTGTTAATAAGTACAAATTATTATGAAAAACCCTTGACAGTAAACCAGAATGAGCGATCTTCCCATCATTATCTCACACTTAGCCAGATTAAAGTTTTATCAGCCGCCCTTTTTTCTAGTACAAAATAATGGTTTGAAAAAGGCAGCAAGGACTTTCATGGTATCAGAGAACAAAATTTAAGATATATAGATCTCTGTCGTGATTCTAACATTATTATCAAATCTATCATGCAATTGTGTAATATGAGTGCCTTTTTGCAGACCTAATAAAACCAAAATTTGAATCTTCGCCTTTATGAGCTATTGCTTTTACACGCAAGCAGACAAAATCAGTATACAAATTTCAGTATGTTTATTTAGTTATATTATACTTATAAAAACCAAGTATCTTGTGCAATATATTGGCAAATGAGGTATGGGTGCTCATGAATCACCATTAAATAAATAAATGAATAATAAACAAAAACATGAGATGTATTTTATAAATGCTTGTACGCATCCATAAGTTGCCGAAATGAAAATAAAAAAAAATCAACTAAATGTAATTTCTTCGCATGTTTTTTAAATTAAAATTGGGCTGAAATTCGAAAAAAAAAATCTGAGAGGTTATTAAGAGAGGCTTTACAATATCCATGACCCAAGGCACTAAAATATCTAAATCCGTCATTGAAGAGAATGAAAATAAGCAGAATTTTATGTTCCTAATGATGCATAAAATTTCAGTTATTTAGAAAATAGTTAGAAGAAAGGCTCAGTAAAAAATAAAAAACAAAAGATTTAATATAAATTATTTTATTTTGGTTTATTTTTTAGCTTTACACACTATTTTCATACTTTGCTCCACCCTTTTCGCTCGAAGATATTTTATTAATTATATTAATGGATTACGCTAGTTTAATATCCGAAATACAATATTATAACTTATTTTTTAATTGCTGTTAGCTGATTTTCGAATTTGCAAACATCTTTTTCCCGACCTCCTATCTGATTGCCATGGGACACCCAAGGTGTACACCTATTGCAGGTTGATAACCTAAGTTATAGACACTGATACAAGTTTGCGAAAAATGTACTACCACGTCAGCTTCCGTGTCACTTGAAGACGGTACGCAAATCTAGTTTAACCAACCAATTCCTGGAAAGAGCCATATGGTGAACAGATTTCGGTTTAAAAACAAGGTCCGAATGTCTTGCTTACAAAAAGAAAAAATAAGGCTTTTATCCTTTACGAACTCGAGGATATTGGCCTGATCTGTCATGAAATTCTGAGAACCTTAAAGATGTCAAGAACATTTGCTGAGTATCGTGCCACACCGGATCGATTCGAGTAGTGTTGAGATGTCACTCAAGGTTGGGACATAATTTTCACCCCATTTACCACGTGGTTCTGTCTTCATCTTCCATCTGGTTGTCATTCCGCGCGTCCAGTGTCTGAAGGGTTTTAAAAAGTTTGCGGAGGTCGTTTTCGGAAGGAATCGAGTTCAATGTCTTTAGGTTAATGAAGAACACGTGAAATTGGAGGGCGAATGTCATCTGTGACAGCTGAGGGTTCCCGATCACGAGACCTTTTAGTTGAAAATGGAACACAAATGTCTTTCAGAAGACCTCTTCAAAATGTCCAGTTTACAAACAAGATGGATATAGTATCGAAGCTTTGTTCAAAATACAATACTTCGTATTTCAAAAGTAAAATATCTTAGTGAAGTAAAATATCTTCAATGGCGTGGTTGGATTTTATGAAGGAGTTTAGAAGAGAAACTTATCATCATATTCCTAATTCTTAAACTAACTCATTTTTAGAGATTTAAACACCACTTTTTATAACACAATTAGTTGTTGAAAAAAAACTCACATTTTTCCGAAAGCAAAGACATTGATTCAATATTTATTTAAAATTCCAAATATGGAACAACTTTTTCATTTATTGTGATTTAAATATGTTACAACTGCTTTTGGTATGCTTTTCTCCTCAGCATCTGATTCTATAGGGTGTCCGAGAAGTCTTTGACACATTTCAAAAATTCGGTTTAAAAAAAATAAACGAGATAGGAAGTAAAATCAAGTTACATTTATTACCTCAAATAGTGAAGTTTTTTTTAATGTATCGATATACCTCGATGTGGGCCCCTGATTTTCGGGGGCTACGAGCAAATGACTGATGAATTCTATCGACGACACTTCTGTGTCGACCCAGGACACTCCCAGTTTCCAAAAACTTATTTTTCCATGCAATAATGCTGTTTCGAGATGGAGGGTCTTTTCCCATATTTCGTACGGAAATTAAGTTGAACTTGAGTCAGAGATTTCGATTCGAAAAACCACATAACACAAAACGCGCGCTCACTTGGAGAAGCCATTTTCTAAATAACTCTTTCTAACGTTTCAGTACCGCAATCTCCAGGCCAAAAAAAAAACTTTACTATATGAGGTAATAAATGTAATTTAATTTTACTTTCTATCTCGTTTATTTTTTTCTTACCGAATTTTTGAAATGTGTCAAAGACTTCTCGGACACCCTGTATTATTCAATGGTTTTTCAAAATAGAATGATAAGGTCAAAGAAAATTCTATTAACAGTAATTATGGATTATTCAACTTATATGGTCTTATAAAATATCTCAAATATAAATTTATTAACTTCAAAGTGAAAATATATAAGCAAGGTAAAAGAAACGGGAAAAAGTCATGAAACTGTACACACTTCCCGGAAGTTGAATGATTAAAATATTTAACTTTATAAGTAGCATATTTGCAATTTTCATGACTGATAAAGATTTCTATTTCGAGTTTAACCCTTTGCACTTGTTGGAGCCTCTTGGGTACCATTCAAGACGGTGCATCATTTTGACGTTTTATTTATTTATTTTTCAATTTTGTTAATGGAAAATACCTACAGAATGGTAAAAAGGCAGAGAAATTCAATTTTAAACAAACACAGACACACACACACAAGTTAGGAGCAATAAACAAGCCCTTCTATATTGAATAATTATGCATCGAATTAATTTTCTGAGTTCAAAGGGTTAACCATTATTACAACAGCAGCTACCAAGATTCGAGTCCCTGCTAGTTTGCTACTTTTACGTACCATCCTGCAGTTACACCATTCATATAAATTTTTAATATTTCATATTCATTTTTTATATTATTTTGCTCGTAAAAACTAAAATTTAAAGAATTAAAGTAATATTGACCTTGAATATGTATCTATTCTTTAAATTTAAAAAAAAAGCGAATTTCGGAAACAACAGTCACGGCAGATCAAAATTCACAAGAGTCAAACTTTGACAATGCGGTTTTCAATAGTTTAGCATCTGATAGGAAACAAGCGTGTTACGAAATAAATAACCAAAATAAAGCGTTTTTTTGTGCGTTTGGCGCGTTGTGTTAAGTTTGTATTTTATTTCGGGTACCTGTTCTATTCCTGTGAGTCACGTATATGGGTGAAAAGTCAATGATACGCGCTGAATCCCAATTTTGCATCAGGAAGTGGTGCCTCTTTTCCGCCGACATATTTATGCGAACATTCCGCTTTTTTGAGAGAAAGAGATTTTTGACTGCCTCGTTTTGGAATAGATTTTGGGCGAAATAGCTATAGAATACAACTATCTTCATTTTTAATTAATTTATTGTTAGTTACCAAATGTAGTTCTCGTTAGTGTGCCTTTCCATAATTTTCCTGGGAATATTCGTGTGATGGGCGAAATATCTTATTCTGATCCTTGCACTCTTAATTTTTATAGAGAGAACGATTGTCTTTTTTATAATCAAATAAATAAATCTGTCTCGTCAGGGAGGAAACGTTTTCTTGTAACTGTCGTCGGATGATAAAGATAATAATAATAATAATAGAAACATTCAGCATTATATCTGCAAGCATATCTGTAATAATGTTTCTTCTGCAACATATTTTCCTGTAAAAATTTCAAACCAATATAAAGCAAAATGAAACTTTCTTTTATTTTTATCAAGATCTCAGTAGAATATGTATTTTTTTATAATTAACAGCCAGAACCCAAAGTTTCTGTATTTTGTTATTTCTAAAAAACACTCACACTCCAGTTAAGAAATATTTTTAAAAATATCATTATGTAACCTATTAGAATTTCGGTATTTTTTGATATAGTTATATTAGATAAACTTTTTTTTTACTTTTAAAGGTAATTTACTTTGTTAAATGTTATAGTGGACTTCGATGAATATAAAATTTCCTTTATTTTAATTTACATTACTTTTTAACCCTTTCACACTCAAGGAAAATATTTTTCTCTTCAACAAAAATCGTTATCGATTGTTCAATTATCATTGAATCGATATTTTTTTCACTGAATGTCAAAATAAAACGTATTTCCAAGGCGATGAAGCGATGCGTAAATGGTGCAAAACGACACATAGAAAATAGGACATATAAAAAATGTGTTATGTGAAATGTCCCCTAGTGCTTCGCAAGTAAGCGAAATTGTTTTGTAGAATACCATAACTATTTTTTTTTACTTTTCTGATAATTTTTATTATGTATTTTGTATTAAAAATCAATAAAGAAAATACCAATATAATAAACCTAACTCTTTGTTTATTTACTTTTATGGTCCACAGGGAAAAATATTTCCCATGAAATTGTAGGAAACCTATACACCCTGCTATGTTTTTCTGGTGATATTCTCTTACTTTACACTCACAATAGTTCAAATATTGTATTGTATTGGCATATTTAGTCTTGGACATCTTGCGGT
The DNA here is from genome assembly GCA_026289955.1 of Argiope argentata. Taxonomy (NCBI): domain Eukaryota; kingdom Metazoa; phylum Arthropoda; class Arachnida; order Araneae; family Araneidae; genus Argiope; species Argiope argentata. The sequence continues at coordinate 481,717 of JAOUZG010013995.1, read as the reverse complement.
CCTGTGAGGATTAAATACTTAGTGCGATTCAGCTCCGGATGGGCTTCACAAATTCAAACTTTTTGCTGAAAACAGTTTTCAACACTCAATAAAACCTCAGATTCTCGACACTCAATAAAACCTCAGATAAGAATTGATTTCGAGTCTAGTATTTTTTTAATAGATGTTAAATATTAACGGCAAGTAGAAGCAAAATTATATATTAACAAAATCAGCGACGCATTTCTGATCAGGCGGAAATATATGATAGGTTAGGCAGCTACCTAAGGTTGGGAAGGGATGGATCGCAAAACTTTCATTTGAAAATTATTAATCGACTTGCTAAATAAACGTCTTTTCATGGCGTCCTGGCATAGGGGTAGCGCGTCTTCCCCCCGGGTTCAATTCCCGGTTCGGACATGGTTGTTCTTCTGTAAGGTGTGTGAATATGCCCCCTTGTAAAAAGGGTTGTGCAAGCGATTGGGATGAGTGAGCAGCAAACAGGCAACATTTCCTGCCTGTTTTACATTGTATATGTATACAATATAAATCCATGAGTAAATGCAATAGAAAGCAGAATGAAAAAAAAATGTAGAATCTTTGCTCATTAAAAAAACTTGAAGATATAACTGCAATCTCAGATATCACTATCTTCCTAGCCTTGTGGTTATCATGGCTATACTGGCAAAAGCAGGTTAAACCTTTTAGAACGCATCTGCTTTCAAAGAAGCATATATAATAATAATGCAATAATGGTAAAAGCAGGTTAAAAAATTCTTCACCCGATAATTTCCGGCAGTCCATAATTTTTATTTTTTGCCCGTAAATTTTGGAGACATCGAAACCTCTTAACCAAAACAGCATCATGTTCTCACATGATAAAAAAAAACATTTAGAGATTATAAATGATAATTAATAAAAGCATATAAGAATGTCAGATTTCGATATGAGTCTTCTTTATTGGCTGAAACGCATAAAATATAATTTTTCGGTCCATTTAAAGTTTGTTTATAACTGAAAAATATACGCTTTTCACTAACTATTTAGAAATTAGCTATTGTCTTCATTAATATTATTTGTCTGTGCATTCAGATTATTTTGTTTCGATCAATTTTTGACCAATATTTCTCTCTCTCTCTCTCTCTCACACACACACACACACACGCACACGCACACGCGTGCAAATACCAACTTTCAATGACTAAAACGTCCATTAAACTATAAATGGTGATGCGAAACTCATTGACGCGATACGACCTTAGAAGGAAAATCAGGAGTTCCGGTGTAAGCACGACACCTCTGCCGCTCAAATCACATGCGACTTGATGGTGAGTTCGTCAGCTTAAAATAACACCACAACTGTCGTCCTGATGAAGACATAACAACAAATTAATCTGGAAGCTTTCAGCAGAACTCCGTGATCCGCCATGCGTGACTTGGTGGAAAGAGATCTTATGGTCTTCAACAAGCGTAGAAAACCAAGGCTGTCAAATTATACCACGTCCATCCGGAAACGTGTAATCATCTAAACTTTTGTTTAGGACAGATATTAAGATTATTAGTTACAAGTCACAATTTTGAAAGGGAGAACGTTGCGTAGATCAGCGGAGAGTGTAATGTCTGGGGCGGAGTCGAGTGCCTTGAGAGTGCAAGATGAGTTGTAAACGAGCGCGATGAAAGCAAGACAGGCAGATCGCGTATGAGTTTACGGAAGTGGAGTCTAATAGGGAACATCATTATGGAATAAGATAGTTAAAAAATGCATCCGAAAAAAATTGAAACAAAAGAGAAAGTAAAAAGCTGTGAATGAATACATTTAATTGGATTTAGTGTAAGATTGTGGTGCTTTCATATAAAATAACAAAAAAGAATTTGATAATTGTTTCGCATTAAAGTTAAAAAATATATATCTTTTTGCATTTTTTGATATAGATAGTATACAAAAGTGAAACATTTTTGAACAATTATATATTTTCATTTAAAAAAAACGTTTTTCTTTGTTTTTATACATGGTTTTATTCTTTATTTTCTAAGATTTACGTTTTGTTAATAAAACTGAGAAACTACAGTATAAAGCTATCATTGAAGCTCTATGCATAAATTTGATTGGCTCGTATTTTTAACCAAAACAGCTTTTATTGTGTGCTTATTATTGTTCCTTTCTTAAACAATTCCGCATTGTCATGGGTTTATTATAAATAAAAAAAGAAAGAAAATACCTTTTCTGGATAAGGAAAAAAAATATTTAGCATATTGTTGAAAGCAGTAATTTAATAAAGAAATGGAATTTTTAAAATTAAAACTATCTCGAATAAATCTATCTATAACAATAGAAAAAAATTGGTTTGCGACAACAGCGTGTTTATAAATAGCATAATAATAATATTTTAGGAAATTCAATGAAGTCTTATTTTTTTAAAATAAATTATCAAACATTAAAAAAAAATGGCTTCTAGAAAAATATTTTTTTTTTCAATTTAATTTTACAGTGAAGTAAATGGATACCCTTACTAAAAATGCAAAGTAAAAGAAACTGTAAATGCTAATTTCCCGCATATTAAAGATTTGTAATTGAAATAAAGAAATTAACCTATTTTATTACAGCTTACACTAAATAATTGATAACTACTAAAATTCTACTCTCAAACTAGGATTTCATAGATTTGCGGGAAATGAAATATTAATTATATAAAAGATTAGAATAAAAATATAAAAAATGAATGATTATTGTGTTCATTAATTAGAATAAAAAATTCCAATAAACTGACCAAGTTTAAAAATTGTATTTACTAATTCGTATTGTGTAACTTTAATTTCCTTTAGTATTTCAGTAATATTATTTATGATTGATTTCCAGCCGTTAAGTAATCCGAAACCAACTTCTATTTCATGGTCTCTAGGATCAGTTTTGAAAACTATACAAAGTATGTATAGTTTACAATGCAAAATTGAGAGTCAAGCTCAATCCGTTACTTAACAGATTATTTTAAAGTAATTGATAATTTTTATAGTCCGCAGCAGCAATTAAAAATTTAAATAAACAACAACAATATTTTAAGTTTTGTATTTAACAATTGTTTCTTAATACAATTTTCCCAAATATTGATTTATTTTTTTTATTAATTAATTAAAAACTAACTTTCTCGCCAAATATGTAACGAATTTAGTTTGTTTTTTTCCACATTAAGGCGGTTAGGCTTAACATGTTTTCGGACGATTATTTCAAATAATTCTGTTTATTTTCATAATATTTGATGCATTTAAAATTAAACATGGTTAATTAATTGAAATACAGAATAAAGAAAATTAGAATTTCTAATCTGTATTGCGTTACCTCAACTGGCGTAGAAAATTCCTTCATTTGCGTTGCCTCAATTGGCGTTGAAAGTTCAACGCCAAATGTGTATCTTCTGATTGTGTTCTGATTTATTCTCAACGGTTACGAACTTGATTGCGTTTTGGTTAAACATAATTTTTTGATAAATTATTTATATTAATTGTAGTTATTTAATAAAACGTAATTAAAATGAAATTTTTCATTGTCGACCAAAGTACGAATTGACTTAATTTTTTCTCATCATATTACTTATTTTTTAGGGTTTTCACAAAGCAGAGTCCATACTGTGTGGAGAAAGTTACAGAATCCATTAAGATAGGAAGACATTCAAACATAGAAATTGAATGCCCATTTATCGAACAGTGCCTAAAGATTTCAGGTTCACTCTGGAACACTTCATGAGGGAGGAAGGTCAAACGAAGAGGTGAAGGAGCTTTAAGGAATTTCGAGGCATGTTTGCTTAAAATTAGTAGCAAATGGTCGGTTAAAAGCAATAAGCACTTCTTCCATTTCATGCATGGAACATTCTTACAATTCTGGATGATTAACTTTAACCTTGATGGACAAAATTCCAAAATATTTTTTATTTATTCTTGAACTACGTTTGAGCTTATAATGATAGGAAATAACATTTGAATGAAAATGAAATGTCATTAAATTCATTTTTCATTATTAAAAATGCTGCAAAAATTGTGTATCTGAAATGGTGTATTAGGTGTGGTAAGTAAATAAGCAATTTTTAATTGCTGTCCAGAAATTTATGATCTGTACAACATTTATTGGAATATTACGAAGCCTTTATTCTGAAATCCATTCCGGAAAAAATAGCTTATATATATAAACAAATAATCAAAATCTGATGACATTTTGTCTTTAATTAAAAAATGTTAAAGAAATCATATAAGGAACACAAAAATTAATTCTGCTTCAATATAAGTTCGACAAAAGATTAATTCCCTGATGTCACCCAATATTGATCCAAAAAACAGAGATGCCGCTTCAAAACGAACATTTCATTGTAATAATTACAAAAACTAAAGAAAATATATAACTTATTCGTTATAAAAAGTTCAATGTTACTAAAATACAAGTCTAAAATCTAACGTCTAAGGCAATATAGTCTAACAGCGAAGATAGAATCATTTATTAGGATATAAATGGCCATATTGTTTATTAATATAATATACATACATATATGCGAACAATCTCTGCTAAAAATGTATGCATTGTATAACGAAAAAAAGTTTTAATAATAATTTATAGTCCATCATACCGAAGTGTATTCATGTTAAACTTGCTACTCTAAAACTAGGTGTCTATCTTTCTGTTTTGAAATTCAACTTTGGTTTTAAAGGTATTTTATATTGTCTAGAAATATTAAACACTCCTTTTAGAAAGAATTTACTGAATGGTTTGCGATAAATTAATTTTGTGAAAATCCTCGACTCGAAAAAGACATTCATTTCTACAAGTAAACAACTGGGCAAAACATAAAGGACTAAGTGGAAAAAATTTCAAAGTATGAGGAGACAAAACATTTGAGTCTAGAGGATTTTAAACCACTGCCATGTAAATGTTCTAATTTATGAACGTTTCAAAATTTTAAATGCATTCTCTAAAGAACGAGTTTTTAATAATTCAATTATATAAATATTGTCATATCTCGACTACTAATAAAGGTATCTTAATGAAATTTGTAATTAGATTTGGAAAAAAAAGAAAACTAATTCTGAAATTATTAAAATTTACTTTATCTTTAAACTTTACTCTTTATAAATAAAGAAAAAAAAGAAGAAATATTGTAAAATTATAACAATCAAAAGCATTTCCTGTATGTTATTACTTTTTATTTAACATCTCTCATTTTATTGCAATTTTTTCCCAATTTAATGAAAAATTACATAAGAAAGTTCACGAAATCATTTAATTTCGTTCTATAGGAGAAGCAAATACTTTGTAAAAACCACTTATATAACAAATATACTCCTTTTATATGAACCAAATGGCTTTCCTATAAGTCTACAAAAAAAGGAAATTGTTACGATCCAATCTGCGATTTCTCTTATCGAAGCTAAAATCATCTGTCTCGATTTGCTTGCATTGCATACTAATTTGTTGAATACAATGCTACTCACAAAATGAACCTTTCATTATTCACATCATTTTCATTCATTTCATTTTTTAGTAAGCAATTTTGTTGTAATGAGTCATAACATTAGAAAATGACTTCCATTAAATGAATAATCTGATAAAAACAATTTGAGTTGAAATCATTCAGAAAAATGCGACGCATCAAAATTGTAAAAACATTTTTTTTTAAATGTAGTATCAACCAACAAATTTAATCGTTTTCACAAAGATTGAGATGCAAAATGTAGGAGAAAATTTTGGCCTTCCATCAAGTTTAATTAAAATTAGATGCCAATGAGTTTTTTTAGTTTAAATAAAGTTATTCAGATATTACATTAACTTTTTTAAAAAAATTGAACGAACACTATTTTTTATTGGAGAATTTAAGTTTCAATATAAAATATTTATTGTGATTTAAACATTAGAAACTGATTATAGACTCAAATTGAATTTCATAAATATATTCAACGGAATGTTTTTTAACAAATCAATAAAGGATTAAAAGTGTCTTGATTTGGCAATGATGTTTAATCGAATATCGTGAGAAAATAATAAACGGGATTAATAGACTTGTTTATAATTTTGAAATTCTAAAGAAATGTGTTAGGACACTGGCACGTTAAAGTTTTTAGATCCAATTTATAATTTATTTAATGAAAACTTCTCTTTATCTAAATAGGAAAGAAGATTAGTTGCATCTTGATAAATTCAAAAGAAAAACGGCAGACTTCAAATAACTCATGTTATCTTTTCTGCTAGAATATATTAGTAAGTTTAATTACAAATGTTTTTAAAGTCAAATAAACAAATAATATAAAAAAATTAAGTCTATTATTACTTAGGTCAACAAAGTTAAATGTTATTTTAGTTACTTTTTATTAAATAAGTACAATTAACATAAATAATTTATTTTTAAAACTATTGATTTTTGCAAGAAATGAACTCGCGTTCTTCATTTTCAAGTGAATAATATTGAAATCCTCGCTTTTTACCGACTGAGCTACTGCCTCTTGATTTCAATTTTCATTAGAAGCTGTTAAAACTCTATTCAAAATATTAAAAATTAATTAAATTTTATCAAAGAATTAATATTTGAAAAAACTATATTAACATCGAGTGTCATCCATAGTAAGTTTAAAAGATTATATATATATATATATATATA
>JAOUZG010013995.1:440901-460106 GCA_026289955.1 Argiope argentata | reverse complement strand
TTTTTTTTATTTAGATAAGGTTTTGCTCTTTAAGTTTATTTACACAGGTGTCTTCTATAAAACGCTATTTCACACAGAAATAAAAAAAAATTTTGTAACTAACTATTGACATTTATCTATACATGAACTACATAAGCGTATCACCTCATGTTCGATCCCATATTTTCAATTTAGTTAGATTTCATTTATAACTTAAAACGTGCAAGGTACTTACATATTAGACCGTCGATGCACCAACGGTTGCCAATTTACTTAAGTGACCAGAACTCTTTGATATATTACACCGCCATTGTTTGTCCGTTTTCCCGTATAAATTCATCTCATGTTCATTCAAACACGTATTTTTAGATGGAATAATTCCATGATTTTCGAAATACGTCACTGAATCTTTTTCGTTGGCAGGCAAATCCCAAATGTTAATCATTTTAACGAGTCAAAAAATCATAAAAAGAAAGAGCGCTTAATGATTTTCTGCGAAACCAACAAAATGGCGGACGACATTTAAGGTTTGCCCAGTTTTTAAAATAATGACGATTGTTTGCCGTTATTGGCTGTTTAGCAACTCATTGGTGACACCTTTAAATTTTGCGATAAAGATCGACGGCTTAATACGTAACTATCACGAGTAATAGGATAGGATTTTATTTACGATTTTACACAAAAAAAAAGAAGAAAAGAAACTTCTGACCGAAGCTCAGTCTTCTAAATACTGTCTCAATATGTTTAATGGTGCGTATTTAGCCGCTTAGGGCGACTATCTCTATTCTTCGGGAAATTGTTAGCATTTATTTTAAATTAATTCTTTAATGCATAACTTAATATTCACTTCCTCAAGTTATAACTTAATATTATTAACTTAATATTCACTTCCTATTTAAATTAAAATATTCTCTATCTTTCAAAAGAAAGCATTTAAGTGAATATTGATTTACTCCTGAGTAAATTGATTTAAATACGTGCTCATGAAAACAAATATTTTTTATGGAATGTTGTTATATTCGTATAAATAAATTGCATAAATAGCCACCGAAATTGATCTTGAAATATTTATAAGAAAAAATAATATTTTTAAAGAATATTTTATTAAAATATATTTACAAATATATTAAATAATTGCTTAATTTTTTATTATATTCGATGATCGCAAGCATTTTCAAACATTACTTCCTTCAAAAAATTGAAATTAAATATAAAATTAAATACTGCCTTTTTAAAATATAAGCATGATAATTATATATAATATTATGGTACTGCTTGTAACTTGAAAAATGATAATAATTCTACTGTTTAATACTGTCATTTAAAAATAAATCACAAAAAGAAAATAAACACAATAAGAGAGACAATTTTGGTGTTGAGTCTATTTTATTTTGAGGGTTGAGGGATTAAAAAGATATTTAAATTAAATGCTATTGATTGTGCCTATTGATAGAGTCCGAAAAGAGATGTAATCCAGTAATGATGTTTGAAGCAGTCGCCGCATTTCAGAGATTTGATCTTCAGAAAAGTATTCAAAGTTCTGTCAAGTCCATTTCATTTCTTACAGAAATGCATTTAGTCGCAAGTCGGGGTAACCGCAAGCGGTCATTTAAGTCAAGTCCGGGTTCAGAAAAGTCCATCATCGGTAAAAAAAAAAAAAGCACAAATAGTCCGCAGTGTGGAAATAAATAAATATACAAACAATACAAAATATATACAAAAAACAACAACTATATACACTATATACAAAATAACAGTTCATGACTTCGTTTCTTTTGATGACTGAGGATCGCCATTCCACTTCTGAATCTGGAGGAATTGGTTTGCAAAGCAAGAGTGATGAATATGGAAAATCGGGAAACTTTCGAACTATGATAAGATAGATAAGAGGCCAATGCAGATAATTCGGAGATATTTTTGTGGTTCCCTTAAACTAATAATGACGAATGTTTATAGTCTGTAGCTGTAGAGGACTTCAAATGATGATAGATTCTCTTGGCACTTTTCAAAGTTTAATGATCTTTTGGCTGAAGCTGTCCAGAGTAATGCCGGAAAATGTTTATTGTCTTTATAGTAGAATAGGAAACGGTCTTTGAATGATATCAGATTCTTTTACAGGTTGCTATTGCAGAAGCATTATTGGCAATTTTTATAGCTGTTTTTAGTTAAAAAATGCCTGATGTTTAAGAACCCACTCTGCACATGCAGAAATCCCATCTGGTTCGACGGTTGGGATATCAGCCAGAGGGTCATTGAATGTAACGAATTCAAAAAACGGGTTCGTAAATGGGTTGATGGGAACGGAAGTGAAAGTCGGTTCTGGTTGCAGCAGATTAGCAGAATCACATTCAGTTTCTTGTTCGTTAAGTTGAGTTACAGTTCCATCGACAGAAGTGGCTGCGTCTGCTTTCTCAATCCGTTGTTCGCTATCCAATGATGCTTGGCATCCAACATGATTTCTATTTAATTCCTCCATAATAGCGTTTTTAACCATCAGAATAAATGGCAAGAAAGAGACACACGAAACCCAGTCATTCAACCAGAAGACTCTAAAATAAGTCCAAAGGAAAGTGCACAAACAAGCAAATTCCAGTAAATACATATTTAACAACGCAAGTTTTTTTCCTCCAAGAAAAATCAGTATTCAGAATCGCTCAAAATAAAACACAACACCTCACTCAAGCTGATTCAACTTGAAAATGCCAGTTTAACAATGGTATAACTAAATCGAGTACCTCTGTTTAAAAATGCATTGTCTATTATATTATCACAACACAACAAATTCTTCATTTAATAATGTAACAAACAATACATATAATGATACAGTAAATAATATAGTATAACAGTATATGTTAAAATAATATTTTAATCCTTGTTATTACTTGCACTATCATACAATAATATATTTGTTGTTTAAATTAAGATTTTTAAAGTACAGACTTTTATATTTAAAAAAAATGTACTTCAGATTGATTTATATATTGCAAATCAAATATATTGCAAACCCTTTTAAGATTAACAGCAATTCGCCATTATAATTAAAATTGAATGTTTTTTCCTAAATAATAAATGAACGTAGCATGTTGTTTTCAGATTTCATTTATATTCTTCTACATACTTCAATTATACAGCAAATGTTGGTAAAAGATAAGAAATAAGACAAATCTTTGTAGGTTCCAGCAGTTCACGGCACTTACGTGTTAGACCGTCAATCTTTATCGCCAAATTTGAAGGCGTTGCCAATGAATTGCTATACTGCCAATAATGGAAAAAAAGTTATTTTAAAAATTGGTCAAACTCTAACTGTCGTCCACCATTTTGTTGGTTTTGTTAGCGTCGACGGTTTATCACCGAATTTGAATTCGTCGTCAATGAGTTACTAAACCGTTGACGTCGACGGTCTAACACGTAAGTACCCAGTTCGCAATTCTGAAGGAGTCCCCATCATCTAAATTCCGAATATAATGATACAGTATTTCGTGTTCGGGGGCTCATAATACGAGGAAGAAAACTGAGCGTGCATTTAACGATCTTCTTGCCTTCGTTGTATTCACGAAAAGAACGTAGAGAAAAACAACCACGAAACATTAAAGCTTGATCATTTCTTTCTTATAATTGTAAGTTCTATCAAGAACTTCAATCCAGTCTATATAGTATTCATAAATTATCTTCTGGTCATGTCTTTACTATGATGCACCATTTAACTCAGATTCTAATAATAATAATAATAATAATTTTATTAGTAAACTTAATGGCAGCATTCTCTTGTTATGCCTGTTCTTTAAACGAGGGAAATCCAACAGATATATCCAGTTACCATCCTCGAGCTCTGATTAGTTGTTTAAGCTAACTATTTTAAAAAGAAGATCAGTCTTAGGTTTCTTTATATTTTACAAAACAATAAAATTATTCGTCAGTATTAAAACGTTTTCCGAAGACGACTATCTACTTTAGACAATCTTTTATCACTTGAGATGAATATCCGACATCCTTTATTTGCAAGGAAAACATGCTATGGTCATAGTTTTCGACAATGAGAGAACTATTATAGTGCATGAATATAGAGCATTCTAAAAGATTTGTATGATTTGAATCTAAGGAACGATTTCTCACTTTTTATGCAGAACTTTCGATTATTTTGGAAATTTCAAATCAAAGGAGGTTTAGATATGTTTGACATTCACGTTCAACAGAAAGCCCCCTCACCCGCGAATATATATTAAGCACATCAGTTTTTAACCTAAGAATAAATAGTTGATTAAACTAGACACCCAAATTCATGGAAGCACACCTTTGAGCTGATGATTTGCATATTTCTTTGTCAAAAATATTAATTTTGTGTAAATTAAATATAAATATTGTAAATATTTAGGAATTTTATAAATATTTGTAAATAGTTTAATTGTACAAAATTAATTGTAATGGAATCGCGTGTCAGCGGGTAAAGACCGTTCAATGGAGATTTAAAATAGAAGATCGCCACATTTGACTAATTTGGCGATGTATATGTTCTCAATTAAACCCTTTTTTATTTTGTACAGATATAATCAATTTTAAGAGTTTTCTACTGTAAACTTCTACCGAGATTTCCCCTCTTTTTTACGCTCAGGAGTATCTAGTGAGGCGATCTTACCAATCATCAACGGCACGTGCTTCTTTGAGCAGGCCAAACATCTTTTTTTTAAAAACTTTACAAGTCCTCGTTGTGTGTCATTGCAATAAACACGAAAAGCAACAACGTTTTTCTTTGGCAATTTTGCCTTTCTGATAAACTCATTTTTTGAGCCGAAAAGCATTCTGAACTCATATACTTGCCTTCACAGAAAACACATTTCTTGACTCCTGCAATTGTCAGTATTCCAGCAGTTGGTACTTTTTTTTACAAAGATCAGAGGCATATATATATATACATTTAAATTTGCTACCTTGGCTTTTACCTAAAGTATATTTTTAAAAACTTGTAGTGAATGACATTTGATGTTCATACAGTTTTTTTAAACATTAATTAATTCATTTTTTATTAATTAATTAAAAACTAACTTTCACGCCAAAAATCTTCATTTCCCCGCAGCCAACAATTCAGTTTGTTTTTCGGCACATAAATGAGGTTAGGCTTAATATGTTTCCGACCGATTATTTCAAACGATTCTGTTTATTTTCATAACGTTTGATGCATTTAAAATTAAACATCGCTAATTAATCTATTTTTACGATTCATTTTGAAATACTTTCGAATTAAAATAATACAGAATAAATAAAATTAGAAATTTCTAATCTGTATTGCGTTCCTCAATCACGCATTTTGCATTGTCACAATTGGCTTTGAATCTTCAATTGGCGTTGAAAATTCAACGTTCGTTTAATTTTTGGATAAATTATGTATAGTAATTATAATTGTAAGGCCGGGACAGTCTGGTTGGAAGGGCGTTAGATTCGCATCCCTTGGGATGCGAGTTCGAACACCATATATAGAAAGGATAATGGATATTGCCATAGAATTTGTTTCCTATTTTGCCGCTTAATATTTTGATTCTGTCATATTTATATTAATTGTAATTATTTAATAAAAAGTAACTAAATAAAAAAATTTGTTAACCTAAATAGGAATTGATTTTAAAAATTTGTTTTTTTTTTTAATATTACTTTTTCCTTACCAGATAATAAGTATATTATGGAGTATATTTTTGGACTAGCATTCATTTACTGGAAATGGAAGAGATTAAAATGGATATTACACGCTCTTCATTTAGAAGAGTTAAAAAGTAAACATTTTAATATCTGATACCGAACTACCTGATTTTAAAACAAAAGGTTAATTTTTAAAATCATCTTTAACAGATTGCTCGCTTCTAAACTGGCAACCACCCATTCAAACTATTAGCTGAAGAAACTTTCAAATAAAGCAAAGGTGTCTCATTTCATTTGCACGGCCTGTAGCTCGAAGTCTTCGACATCGAACATAAAAGACATTGTTCGTATCAAATCTGAGCAGGAAGGGATGTTCTCGAATAGGACGGGCGATGCCGACGTAACCACTGTAATGGACACAGCATCGAAGGTCAAACAACTGTTCTCTTTTTTCCCCTCCATTGCGAATGAAAACGAAAATTTCCTCTTTCTGCCAATTCAGGTAATATAGAACACGGCCCATGACGGCCAACCTTTTAATTAGACATCCACACCGGAATGGAGAAAATAAAGGATTGTTAATTTGCTTTTGAGGCTAAATTGTGGGATGTCTTTTCAGCTTTTACCCTTCGAATTTTCGACCAATGGCAGGCCAAGGACCTTCTTTTGCTTTGCCTATCAATATGGGTGTGGAGAAGCGCAAGGAAATAATATTCCATTGCGCACATTCTTTGTCCAAATGTACAGGCATAATTTTCCAGCTTTTCATATTTTTTTTATGTATTTTGAATTGGAATTCCGTACATTTTTGCATCCATTTTGCATGAAAAAAGAATCCACAGAGCCTATTTTTTGAAAAACTATAACAATTAGCCGAGGGAAGCAATTTGCTTTATTTGTAATTATTTACTTATTTACAAATTCTTATTTAGAGGGCAAGATTAAAGGGTTCAGAGCATAAATATTGTGGAATTGTTGTTCATCGTCTTTTAAGATAATGAAATTAATTACCATATGTTGCATATTTAAATCAATCGAAATGAATAATATTTTCCATTGAAATTAACGACTTTGTACATGATAAAAAAACTACTATTTTGGGATGTTTAAATTTTACTTTTAAAAGGAGAGGGAAGATAATTTTTGAGCTAGCCAAAAGATAAACAAAGTTTCGAAATTAAAAATTTAGATTTGTTAGCACTAAACACTTTATAAGGCAACACTTGAAGCAATAATTTCATTTATATACACAATTATGTTGTTGTTAATTATGGCACTTTGCAAGTTAGGATCATCTAAGTAAATCATATGCCATCAGATGAATCGAAATAGCCGACGTATGCTTAAGCCTAAATAGATTCCTAGAGACTAAATTGGCGGCAAAAAAATTTCCACATCCTGCCTTTTGAGGCAGCTTTTGCTGTAAATCATATGACGATCGTCTATCTAAGTCATATAAGCAAATTAGGACCCATAAATGCTCGATGGGATTCCTATCGGGCGATCTAGGTGGCCAGATCATGCGCTGGAATTGTCCGGAATGTTCTTCAAACCAATCGCGAACAGTTCTGGCCCGGTAACATGGCATATTGTCATCCATAAAAATCCCATCGTTGTGTGGGTACGTGAAGTCCATGAATGGCTGCAAGTGATATGCAAGCAGCTGAACATAACCATTTGCTGTCAATGATCGGTTCAGTTGCACCAGATGACCGAGTCCATGCCATGTAAAAACAGCCCACACCATTATGCAACCACCACCAGCTTGAACAGTGCCTTGCTGACAGTTTGGGTCTATGGCTTCGTGGGGTCTGCGCCACACTCGAACTCTACCATCAGCTCGTAACAACTGAAATCGTGACTCATCTGACCACGCCACGGTTTTCCACTGGTCTAGGGACCAGTCGATATGCTCACGAATCTAGGAGAGTCGCTGCAGGCGATGTCATGCTGTCAGTAAAGGCAATCGAGTCGGTCTTCTGCTGTCATAGCCCAAGGAAGACAAATTTCGCCGCACAGTTTTGTCAGACACGTCCCACATTGATTCCTGCAGTTATTAGACGAAGTGTTGCGTGTCTATTAACATTGACCATTCTACACAGACGTCGGCGGTCTCGGTCGTTAAGTGCAGGTGGTCGCCCACTGCGCTGTTCGTAATGGAATGGGATGCCTGAAATTTCATACTCTCGGCACACTCTTGATACTGTGGATCTCGGAATGTTGAATTCACTAACGATATTCGCAATGGAATGTCCCATGCGTCTAGCTCCAACTAACATTTCAGGTTCAAAGTCTGTTAATTCTCGTCGTGCCGCCATAAATCACGAAAAACCTGTTCACATGAATAACTTGAACAGAAATGAAAGCTCTGGAAAACGAACTGCGCATTTATACTTTTTCGCTGCGATACTACTGCCATCTGTATATTTGCATATTGCTATCCCATGACTTTTGTCACTTCATTGTATATATAACAACTTTCATAATAAGTTATTATTTTATGAATGCATGTTTTTGTTCTTAACTTTGTTACAGAGCACTAAACACCCTTTTCATCTGAATGTTCTGTGTTTCGTATCGAACGAGAGAGAAAAGAATGAGTTTTTTTAACGATTGAATGAAACTAAAACTTGGCACAAAAATAAAGTCCTAATAACAAGATCACATAGCAAAGTGATTAACATCTTTGTGCTCTTGAGTTCAAAAATAAACAAACAGGCGAAAGAACTGGTGGACAGACGGTAACTTCTATAAAAAATTTGATTTAAAATTTGATAACTTGTTTTAGATGTTAAATTTTATTTAATTATCTTTTTACATTTTGTAGCCATCGTATTCAGTTGTACTCGGATAGGTAGGCAAGTTTACTATGAATGGATTTCAATAACATTTGGATAGAAGTCTAAATTTGGTTTTAAGATCACAAACCAAAATTCACTTGACCAGCTCAATATTTTTTTGATTGAGTTATGATACTCATAGATAAAGATTATTCAAAAAAGGCTTTTGTTTTTGTTTAACTGATGGATTTAGGGAGGTCTAAAGTATAAAGATTCATCAAAATCAAGAACTTAAATTTTTTGGAAATTACAGTAATTTCAGTTAGTGGACAAGAAAATAAAAATGGCAATTCATTAGAAAACTAAACATGAATAATATGTATCATGTGTCAGTAAATAGACGTGTAAACATATTTACTTTCCAAGACATATAAAAATACTCATAAGAAATCATAGGTTTTCAGATTGCAAAATTGCATAGGCGAAGAATGAAAATTAAATTTTCTTGTAATTAAATACAAATAAGTTATTTCATTATTTCTCCGGCAAAATATCTTTTAACAGCTTATATCCATCTAAAATTCAACAATTTCAAATAATCTTTTTCCCCCTTTATATTGAATTTAGCATGAAGTGTTAGAAAAGTTTCTAGGAAGACAAAGATTTGTTTTTATCAATATCATTTCAAAGATTTGTTCGAATAAATTTTCAAAGTTTTATATTGCATAAAAAGTTTATTTCTGAAAATTTTGTAACAACTAAATTTAAGAAAAAATATCAGATTATATATAGATAGCTTTTTCCATATATTGTGGCATTTTCAGAATTCCAAAGGTACAGTACAGTACAATGCTATACTCTACTGGATTCAGAAAATGTTAAAATATATTGAGCAAAAATTTATATATTTAATATTAATAAAAAAAAATTTGCATAAGATATACATAATTTTTTCATATTTAAAAAATATGATAAAATTTATAATCATCTTAATGGTTTCAGCCATCATTTTTAGCAAAAGACTTTATATTTCATTAATTTTTTTCATAGATTTATTCTCAGAAAATTCAAATTTAAAAACATGTATTTCAAATCTTTGAAAACCTTTTGAATTATATTAGAATAATATTTCTGAAATCTAGATATTTGCATTTTTATTTAAAATTTGATTCTTTTATTTAAATAATTTTCTGGATTTGCTTATTGCCTTTTTGAATTTATTTTACATAATTTTGTTATTCTTTTTCTTAATTTGTCACAATATTAGCCCTTTGTTTAGTACTATATATATTAAACTTAATTGAATTTTTAACCATAAAATCCAAATCATGTTCTACATATTGCCTTTCTTAAGTATTACTGATAATAAACTTCATCACAATTTCATAATTTATGTAAGACAGATTTATCAATGATAGTTTAATGATTTTTCCCAGACAACAGATTCAAATATATATCAAATTTACTGTTATATGTATATTATAATGGTACAAAAATATGGGCTGGCATCCAGTAAAGTATAAGATGTCATGAATAAAACATATGCAGCTTAAATTGATACAAACTAAACAGTCTTGATATAATAACATGAACCAATAGAAAATGTTAAAGAAAATTTGAAAGATAAAAAACATTTATTCATATTTACAAAGCATGAAATAAATAATATTATGTAACAGGAGCAGATGATATCTGATCACACATCATATCTATTTCCTTAGCAGTTGCATATTCTAGTACTGATAAAGCTTGAACCACAAGAAGTGTTTTGTCAATTGTTGTAGATCTCACCCATATTCTTCCATTTACCCCAATGGCAATTTCATATGGTATAGTATTCCCTAATCTTTTAAGTATTAGGGAATCTGGCAAAAGTAACCTGTTAATTTTTAAAAATTAATATTAGTAATTCATTATATTGTATATTAACATTCATTACCATAATGCAACATAAATATTTTGAAATATACATGTGATAATTTATTTTAGAACTAACTATAATCAGTGATAAATTCTAAACTAAATTATTGACACAATAGTTATCGAGTCCTTATACTATTCTATCAACAGATAGGTTCATCTTTTATTCTGAATAGCAAGTATAAATTAGATTAATATTGTGGTGAAAGCTTTATAAACCAGATAACATCTATGATACACAGGCAATTGCTTTTGTACTGTGGTCATGTTACTTGGCTACAGATCCTAAGATTAGGGGATCAGTTAGAGTCATCCGCATCTGCTTTAATATCATAGAGCTTTTAGAGATGAATCACCAGAGAAAAAAGAAAATTGACAAAGAGATATCTAGACTGTTAATTGAAAAATTGTTGACAAATATATATGTGCAAAAGTGATGACATTTTAGAGAAATTCCTAATTTGCATATAGAGGGTTGGATAAAATTCATTTAAATTTACAGCAATCATATGAAAAGTGGACTTTGTATGCAATGGGAAATAAAATTCCTAAATTCATTGTCCTTGCATCAGCTGTATAATTAATGGTAGATCAGCTATACAGCTAACCATATAATGTGGGTAGACAATTTAATTATTAGATATCCATGAATATGAATGGATATCTAAATCTATAAATCAACATATATTTGTGACGAGTCAAAATAAAGTGATATCTCAAGTTTACAATCAGACACTAATCAATTTCATTACCGATTTCAACACAACAATTTAAGAAACAATTTTTTTCCCCATAAAACATTAGTAAGGAAAAAATTCTAATGCTACATTTTCCATCAATGAATAATACCATTGTAATAAGCATACTGTGTATCAGAATGCATTGGCTCAATTTAGATGACAAATTGCATGCACTTAGATATTATTTTCAATAAAGCATTTTTAAAAAATGATATTTGCTTCATATGTAAAAGACTTAAACAAAATTAAATTTGACTTTAACTGACATTTGAAAATTGGAGACATATTATATAGCTGATATTTCCTGAAAATGTTCAGAGATACCAAGAAAAATGATGCTAAAATTAACACTTTTCAAATGAATTTACTTTTCAATCAATTTTTGGGGGAAACTATAACAACTTATCTTTACCATCACTGATTCAAAGCAAAAAACATGCAATTTTTAAAAGATTTATATTTGCAATCCAATTTTAAAGTTTAATGCAAAAATTCTTAACCTTAGTAAATAATTTTGAAGAATTTTTTTTCAAATATAATTTAATTACAACAATAATTCTTCCTTAATTAATTGAAAGAATTCTTAAATAAATGCTTTTAAACATTCATTTCTCTATATATCTATATTAATCTATAATACCTCATAATTTAATGAAACATCAAATGCTCAAATAATTTTTTAGTCATTTATTAAAAATTAGTCATAAATGCTTGATGAATAGAAACAACTGTTTAAAAATTCTTTTCAAGCACTTCCTCATTTTTATAATGTACTATGAAATAATATCATATGAAAACAATTACATTAAGAAATTAAGTGAAACAACCAATATTAATTGAAAAATAGTTGAGAGAATTATTTTTGCTGTATGTGAAACATGATAAAAAATCATTTAAAAGATAAATAAATTATAGAATAGGAATTCTACATTCTTGATTTTTTGGGAATTCATATTTGTTCCTTTCTAATAGAATTTATAGGAATTACTATAGATATAGCTAAGCTTCATAAAATAATGAATTGTACCAAATATAAACACAGAATAAAATAAGAATGATTAATTGGTCAAAAAGTATATACATTCTTAGAATTTTATTGAGATACATTTAATGAGACTAATCAATAACAAGAATATTAAAATAATTCTGAAAAAGATGAAATCTGCATTGTAATGGAAATGTCATATCTATAATTTTTCCTTTTTTGGATTTTTTTCAGCATATCTTTTTAACTGTTATATTTATAATGTTTGGTTAGAAATAACTGACACACTAGTGATCAAAAGTTTGAGAGCATTTTGTTTTAGCTGAGATAAAAATTCTGGAACAGTCTTTTCATTATCCAAGTTTGTGTGTTCATAATATATGACTGTTGTGTAGATATGATGAGGAGAGTGGAATATGGGGTAATGATATACAATTAGATTATTGGCATTAAAAATTGACAAAAAATTAATATTTTTTTCTAAGTTAATAGATTAATATAATTGAAAATGAAGTTATTGATTTATAATCAGCAGAAAGAATAAAAGCATCAAATACATTTCAACAAACAAAGTACATATTGGAAATTCAAACTATAACTGAAAGTTAGAGCTTTAAGGAACAAAAATATAATATTTATCACTAACTATATTTTTTCTCGCTTTTTTATAAGCAAAATAATTTAAATGATTTCCAAACTATAAGTATTTTATACCATGCTATAAAAACTAATAAAATTAATTCTTACCTTCTACAATATTCCAAAGAAACATTTAATACATAACCACCATCAGGGACAACTCCAAAACCAACACTTTTTCCATAGCTATCGACACAGACAAGTTCGGGTTCCATGTCTTTACAGGCAGTCAAAATTTTTGCATATAGAACATCCCCAATCTGTAAAGTAACAGTTTTAAAAGCAATTGTGCATTATATATTTAATATGTTGCCCACAAATTCACATGATTCATTTAATCAGATTTGCCTCTATTTCATTCAATCACACTAAAATAAATTGCTACAAATATATAATTTATCAAACAGTATAGGAATTATAGTTGTACAGAATTTAAATTGAGAATTAAGAACCTTAACTAATTTTGATAATCAATCAATACAGAGTAATAGCAGTTATTAAGGCTCAATCAATTTGTACATTCATATAACAGAAAATATGGTAAAGATATAACTTCATGTTCAGTTTAGCTTTAAAAAAATGTATTTAAAAAATCTATTTTAGGAAAAAACTTCAAGAATGGAAAAATTAATGCATTTATGCTGTACAATTCCAATCCAGATAAATTTAAAAAGAACAGTAAAATTAAAGAAAAGGAATTACAACATTAAAAAAAAACTTGAAGAAAAAAAATTATTTCAGACCTTCAGAGCTGGTTTATTTCTTTTTGTGGCACCTTCAAAGCTGAGAAGGTCTACAATAGCTGGTTCACTGCTTCCAATGTCAACAACTGCTTCATCAGCTCCTTTCTTTAAAACTATTCCTATTACATTTTCTCCACGATTTGGTACATACTGAAATTTTGAATACAGTACTAAAAATTAACAAAGTAATTTCATAATATAAAATATTTTACTAAAGTATGAAAAACTTTAGAATGTTTGAAACAGATAATATTTTAACAGAGTAAGTAAATAAAGAATAAAATCAAAATAATAATTGTCTCACCATATAAATAGTATTGTTTAATAGTATTGTAAAAAAGATCGTCTCTTATATGAATGAGCTTGAAAAACAAATTGCTTTTCTATTGTCATGACTGAGAACATATGCCAAATAATGTAAAATTTATATTCATCACTGACTTTGTTATTTTTAACAATTTTGCATATATCTGGTAGGTGACATGCTAACAAAAAAATTTCTTTCATTCTAAAATTAAAATTTGCCAAAAATTACAGTGAAATTAATTAAACTTAAAAGAAATTAATTAATTAAAAAGACTTTTACAGTGTAAAGCTAAAAAACTGCTAGAATTTTTTTCAGTTTAAAATTTTCATATTTTAATAGACTCAGATCACTCAGCAGATTACTGTCTATCTAAGCAAGGTTGAAATATGAAAACCTTCATACCATATAATATTTCATTATCATTAATAGACTAGAAAATAAGGGTAATTTTCATTTAGTCGAGTTCAAATATCGATAATTGTGAACTAAACGCAAGCTGAGCCATGAAATACAGCTAATGGAATTCTACATTATATAGCAACTTTTCGCCAAATTTTATTACGTGTAATTCTACATTATTTAGCAATTTTTTGGTTTCACCCGACCAATAGAAAAGTACCAGTTAAAACATTTAATAACAGTGTTTTAAAATTAGGATCCTTATTTCACCTCCTTTAACAATGGCAGCTCTGTATCTCTTTTTTGTTACTCAGAATAATTCATAATAAATATTTTTCTGTTATATTTATATTATTAAATTATAACATACTTAATATCATTAATAAATATAACTTAGACAATAATCTTGATTCACAAAATTTCATGAAACTCCTTGGATATTAACTTTTTTTTTTCTTCCACAAAAAATTAATATTTATTTAATATTTTGTAAATTACATATTTAAAATTGTTAAAAGAATGTTAGTAAATAGAAGAGGTTGAAGAAAATTAATGTAACTCGTATCTTGCTTCAATTATAAAAAAAAAAGGTAAAGCGTGTTCAATTGAATGAATGTTGTATTCTTATTATTCTCTTAGAGCTTTATGACATGAAGTCACTATTGCCAAGCACAATATGTGAAAAAAAAAGAAAGATATAGCTCCTTAATTTTAAAGAAAAACATTAAAATGATAAAATATGTAATTTTAATTAAAAGATACATAAAAAAATCATAATATTTTTAAAATTACAAAAAAAAAAGAAAGAAGGAAGGCATCTGAAACACAGAATATGCAAGATATATGCAGACTAGGGTACAATTAAAAAACATAATACAGATTTATGAAAATTTCCAGGTAAACTTTATTAAACATTTACAGTTTAATTAAATTTCCTGGTAAAACTACATTAATAAAAAAATTGCAAGTTTAATTAGCTTGAAATGAAGAAATTAGAATAAAAACACCGCTATTTCTTTTTCATATTTTTTCTTTCCTTTAGTAAAAACTGTTTCCGAAACTATTAGAAACAAGAAGAATAACAGATATGGAAAATTATGAAAATAAACTGAAATTAAAATCAGCGGAAACGCGATTGTATAACATTTACACCAAAAATGAAATTCAAATACCCTCATTTGATGATTATCAATGTAATAAACTTTTGATGAATTCTTTTTCAAAACACCACATTTTATAGCAATAATTTTATTGTCTTCTCTCCTCATACCAGGACCAAATATAATCTTTTCATTTGTATCTTGCAAAGTTGAAATATCAAGTAGGACATCGCCAGGCATCACCACTTTTCCAACTTCCATTGCACATATATAATTTTAATCTTAGTTCGAAAATTTCGTCACCATGTGCTATTAGTAAACAAACAGATAGATGTGACGTTGCCACTCAGTTAAAATTCAAATATGAAATCATTGTTCATAACATTTCAGCGTATATACGGATAGCACACAAATTGAAGTGCGGATGCAATCAGTTCTTAAAATTCAGTTAGTATTAAAAATGGTTACTATAAAACAAACTACCGCACAGACCAAAAAAGTCTAGGGGTTTCCTGCATAATCTACTAATATGATAATCAAATAAAGAATTGATATTTAGATCAAAAGAATATAAAAATTGGCATTTTAACATGAACGCTTTTATTTTACTCTCTCAAATATTAGAAATACTTTCTTTCTAATGGAAAATTTTCATTTGTATTTTTAAGCAACATTTCGAAATTATGTTTCTTTCAGTTCATTCATTTTTTCGAAGAAATAAACTATATTTGGGGAAGATAAAAATAAATGAGTAATATAAAATTTAAATATATTCATCTGCTATTGATGTTACTGAAAAAATATTGTGCTTAAAGTAAAGGTAATCGCACAAGTTTGCTTAAGAAACACCATTTTATGAAGTTTTGTTAAATATGTTTGCTATTTTTCTGCAATAAGAGATGGCGCCACGATATGCTAATTACTCATAACAATCAATTTCTGTAACGTTTGTCATAAAGTTGAATGCCTCTTTCTCAGAAAATCAGAAAAAAAATACAAGCAATCAAAATATAGAGGACAGAATTTCGTATTTTAAAAGATGTACGATAACTTGAATATAAAGGAAATTTAATTTAACCAATGCTCTCAGGACTGTTCTGTTTTGTGCTTTTTAATTTGTATCAAAACTATCTCATCAATGTGTAGCGTCAGCCTTATAAGCCACATAATATCCTTCGAGCTGAAGGGTCCCTTTTGCTTGAACGGTATATCGCTCGGCTACTGCTCAAACGTCGCAGGTTCGTACCGCGACCTTCACTTGCTACAAATGCATTACGAAATTCCGATGATTTGTTCCAAAAGTTTTGGAAAAAATTGCAGCCTTTTTAAAAAAAATCTAAATTTAGAAGTAAATGCTGTAGCGTTTACTTTCAAAATTGTATCTTTTGTTGAAAAGAGAAAAAATTACAAACAAATCTGTTTTGTAGAAATGAAAATTTAATAAAACTAAATCTTAGTTCATTGAGTAAAGATTTTTTGTTGTTGTTAATCTTGATACAGGTTTTGAAGAAATCTTCGGTCAAGTGGTGCATTGTATGAAATTATCATTGCAATCTAGAAAAAAGGATCTGTTTTAGCGTCAAAACCCTAAAATGCCATTTAGTGTCAGTTGTACCGTCACCCTATAATACTTTTATCAGTAATTTAAATCATAAAACTTACATATGAAAAATTTTGCAATTTCCTTAATTTCGAAAAGAAAACATGGAATGAATGGAAATATACGAAAAAAAATCATGTGCAAAAATTCTGAAGGTAAAATGAATCCCTATTATACATTTTATTTCTTGGAAAAAATATTTTATATTCTCTGAAGTACAAAAATAATTGACAAAACGCAATCGATTTTAGTTATTGTCAACACCTGATGATCCTCAGTTTCGAGAGAGAAATGGAATTCGTCTGTGACCATTACTACAAGCATTTCGAAGATTAATCACTTCTTCTTCGACACCTATATGTAAATGCATGCATTACATACGAATTAAGGACAGTATCTTAGAACGTTTTTTACCTGCCCACAAAGTAGCATCAGGGCTTGTGCCCTTTCGACTTCTTTTCCTTGATTGGCTGTATCCATTCACCAGATTCTTTGATATTCCCTCTCATGATTTGCCCCATGTGCTTCTGTATTACTATTGAAAACAATGCTGGTAGTGGTTGAAGCATCTCGTTTCATTTTCTCTTTCATTTAAGGCTTGACAAAATCCGTCTCGGAGCCTTATGACTGCGCTTGTTCAAAAGTCATTTACTTATATATTATGTCACTTCTGTGTCCATGAAGTGCTCTTTTTCAGAAATTATTTATACTGCTTTTAATAGTATTATCACATCATCTAATCAAATACAAGCAAAACAACCGCTGTAATTCACTACGCATTTATGTCGGAATAAAATATTAGTGTCAATGCGTGCAAAGATGAAAATGTAGTAAATATTATAACTAGGACTGGGGGCTTTTTTTAGTCTTTTTAAAGCCTTTCAGGACTTTTACTGCCTATGTTGAGAAAGGTAATTTCTCGATATTTAAATTTTCTAGAATTATCACTAAATTATGGTTTTTGCTCTTTTAGTTGCAATAAATTTATTTTCAAAAATAAAATGATCTCAATTGTTAAACCTGTTGAATGATGAGTGATTTTCGGTAACATGAATTAATGCTGAAAAGATATTTTCCTTTTTCAATATTTTCTTCCATTTTTATTGCTATTTATTACAGAAAAATCATTAGAATTTTCTTGTATATCAAATCATCTCTGTCTTTAGGTAATTTACTTTGTCTTAGGGTCTAAACAAAAATTGTCTAAAAAAACGGCTATACTTTAAAAACAGAAATGTGAATTTAAACTAATACTGTATTTATTATAAAAATAGAAAGAAATCTGTAGTTATTAATTTTCATTGAGAGTATCATCATACTCTTTACTTTTAAAAAGCGGAATAAGGATTTGAGAACAAAAAAAAAATGTATAGGTTTCTAAGGTCTTGAAAATGGCGCATTGACAAAATGTTAGGGTGTTTACTTATGGACGAGGAAGAATTTTAAAAAATGCAAATTATCACCGACTACTGCCAATGAGTAAATAGAAATTGTAGAGAAATTAATTTTTAATAAATGTTGGGCATATGATTTTTTTTTTTGCCTTGAATAAGTCTCAGACATTCCATTAAAATTATTAAAGTATTGCCAAAAAATTACTTGAATTCTCAAAAGAACTTAAGCGTGTAATGGAAATTAAATAATCATTTTTTCTTATAAATAATAAACTAATTTTCTGCGTATAAACAAGAAAAAACAAATAAAAGCTATGGAGTAAAAATTAAAATGCTCCTTCTTATAACAAGCAAATGACCGCATTTTTTTATTCTTTAGCAAACTGTTTAGATTATCTATTCTAATGCATCTATTCTAATGTGTTCGTTGGACATACTAGTCCAACGAACAAGTTCAAAAATCATTTCAATTAAAATAGAATATTAAAAACAATAATAACTTTTTCTTGGCAGATCATAAACTTTGTTATCCACTCAAACATGAAGACAAAATCAAATATTTGCCAATTTTTTTATTAGCACCTTACCGGTTAAATTAGTTTATTTAAAAGTCTATACAAAATCAGTTCTGGCAGTGCATGAAAGGCAAAAATACTTAAAAGAGAGTCTTAACCATTATCTACCCTTTTTATTCATTTTCTAATCAGTTGAATGCATAAGATAGTCAAGGAAAATGTTAGCTAGAAATGGGGTATCAGAATATGGCGATAAACGAAAGCAACAAATATTTCTTAAGAATAATAAAGGGATAGTGTGTGTTTAATGTAAAAAGTTTGTTCTTTCTAAGCTGTAATAAATAATTAGACTAACTCTGTGAATATTTATATAATTGAGAATTACGTTTAAAATACAAAAATCATGTTTTTCAATATTGGCAATTATATTGTTACGAGCGAGCAAAACGCACGCCAAAGGTGAAAACGTCGGCTGC
>JAOUZG010013995.1:423083-440891 GCA_026289955.1 Argiope argentata | reverse complement strand
AAATAAAGTCCATTCAATCCGATCCCGCTAAGCTAAAAACGTAACAATATTGCAGATCAATATTGAACAGCTAATCACCTATGAAAATTAGCTAGTTCACCTGAGTTATTAGTTTTATTTCTTTTAAACGTTTTAAACGTTTTAATAAAATTTCATGTCCGTGATTCTGTCAAATTATCAGACATTAAAACTTGTAAGACATTTACTTCTGTTTTGTTTATTAAGGAATTCAAACTTTTCTAATGGAACTAGTTCTATGATAATCATAGCACTGTTATATTCAATTTATTTATCATCTAAATTTAAATTTCATGCAACTTCAGTATTTTATTCGCCCAGTAAACTACATAGATATTAAACAGAATTCTTCTTTAAATTTCAGCAACAGTTCAATATTTGATGTAACAATGAAAACAATTTCTGTTTCATTTAGAACAATGAAAGTATTGTTAAAAAAATCAGGTGATCACATATTTGATGAAATAATAAAAATGATTTCTGTTTTATTTACAGCAATGAAAATATTATTGCGAGACACTTATAAACCAGTCAATAAAACATTTGATGTAACAATGAAAACGATTTCTGTTTCATTTAGAACAATGAAATATTATTGTTGCGAAATATACTTAAAAATCAGCCAATCAAATATTTGATGATCAATGACAACGATTTCTATTGCGTTTACAACAATAAAAACATTGTTGTGGAATACTCATAAAAATACCTTTAAAAGTTAATTCAATCTAGCTGAAAACTTTTGCAATAGTTAAACTGATTAATGGAAGGATGATTTCTTGGACTTTAAAGAGGTGTAAAATTTTGATTTTTTTTGTATGAATATTTTTGGAACTTATCGTAAAGGGCATCAAATTCAGTTTACTTTTTGATTAAATAAATCATGCATTGATTTAATTAAACAAAATTCTCATTAATTTTTTTAATTACTCAAAATTTCACATTTTTACCATCAGTATATATGGGGTAAATTAAATATCTTTAGATCAAACGATTTGAAACGATTCATAGAACGACAACAAACACACATACTCTTGCTAGAACAAGCATACTCACATTTATCTTTATTATAAGAAGATATATATAAAAGTCTTTTAGATTGTTTCAAAATTGGAAAACAATATTTTACAGTAGTTTTTTTCTCATTAAAACATTAGTTATTCTAATAAGCTACTTAAATTAATTCATTACAATTAATTAAATAAATAAATCTGTATTTTCAATTCTGGAAAGTATAGAGATGCATATATCCCAATATTTCATTTAGAACGATCCTAAATCTAAAACTAATATAAATTCAATTAACTTTGTCAATTTATACATACTTCTATTAGCTTATTAATTTAGAATAAAGTATAAGCTGAATAAATAAGTTTCCTATCATATTTCCAGATTTTTTAAAATTATAATTATTTGGAAATCCATTATATTTTATTTCTATAAAATTATATTTAATGTATTATAATTTTTTTCTCTTTAAAACAAATTTGAAGCCAACAATTTTCTTTTTACTATTTCTCATGCCAAATAGAAGTGCACAGAATGGGGACTCCACCCATCACAAAATTTATTATTCAATACAGAGTAAGAATTCGTATATTCATTCAGGGTTAGAATTTGTGTAAGGATCTTCTAAATAATGAAGATATATTT
Source organism: Argiope argentata (assembly GCA_026289955.1). Classification (NCBI taxonomy): domain Eukaryota; kingdom Metazoa; phylum Arthropoda; class Arachnida; order Araneae; family Araneidae; genus Argiope; species Argiope argentata. The sequence goes on along the minus strand of JAOUZG010013995.1, from coordinate 439,220 downwards.
TACCTAGTAAACAGTTTTCACGTAATTTAGAAATTACTATACAGATTATATGTAGCTTTTAGGAATCATATAACGCATTTTGTTTTGGACAACATACATATTAAAATTATTGTTACAAGCGGGTGAGTGGCACGAAAACTCGCCAAAGTTGGCGACGTTTGGCGAGGAGCCTCGTGCCAGCTTCATTGGTTTGGCGAAAGGAATAGTCTAGTAGCCGCTAGATTGTGCGCGTTGTTTTGAGAATTTTCACGAGATTCAGGTGCACGCGCTTTTCGGCTATATAAGGACGAATAGCCGGAGCGAGTAGTTAATTGAGAGTTTGCTCTGAAATAAAAAGCGTCTCGCTGATCTAGAGGATTTGTTATTAGTGAGCTGTGTTTGAGTTTGCTGTTAACGCTGTGTTATTGAGCTCGCTGTTGCTGTGCTATACTATAGCTGTTTTGCAAACTGTGTTTATTGTGCGTAAGACTTGCATTTACGCTGTAAGTGACTGATTATTGCTGGATTGTATTTATCTGAATTTGTTACTCTATCAATTATCCTGTAAATAACTGTAAATAGCTGTAAATAAATTTGTTTGTGCTGTCCTCAAATAAAGTCCATTCAATCCGAACCCGCTACGCTAAAAACGTAACATTATACTTTAAACAATTGAACAACTTGTTTCCACAACGATTTTACATTTTACTCTTTTAGCTCTTATTTCAGTGCACATGTTATTATTTTTATTTTACTCTTCAGTTATATTTTTTTCAATTCAATTCCTACTACAAGTTTACACTCTATCTATATATATCTTGTTCAAATTTTCAATCGTTAATAAAATACTTTTCGTTCATCCAATCAGATATATTTTTTAAAACTTGTAGTGGAAGACATTTGATGTTAATAGAGTTTTTTTTTTCAAATATTAATTCATTGATTTTTCACTAATTAATTAAAAACTAACTTTTCCTCCAAAAATCTTCATTTTCCCATTGCCAAATGAGTAAGACTTTAGTTCGTTTTTTTCCCACACTAATGAGGCTAGACTTAACCTATTTTCGAATGATTATTTTAAACGATTCTGTTTATTTTCTTAATATTTGATGCATTTAAAATTAAACATTGTTAATTAATCGATCTTTCATTTTGAAGAACTTTTGAATTAAAATAGAAAAGAATAAAGGAAATTAAAAATTGCGTTACCACAAATGACACAGAAAATTCGTGTATTTCCGTTGCCTCAATTGGCGTTGAAAATTCACGCATGCGCAATGTGAAAATTGTCTCTTAGTATTACGATTCTATCATATGTTTATAATATTTATATTAATTGTAATTTTTTAATAAACCTAAAAAAACTAAATAAAACTAAACTAACCAAAATAAAATTAACCTAAGTAGTTAGTAAAAAGTAAGAAATTAAAAAGACATAAGACAGAATTGATTTACATTTTTTTAAATTACTTGTTTATATGCCAAGTCTTTTATTTCGAAAAATTTAAGTAAAACTTCCGTTGCCATTAAAGATAATACAAAAGAAAAACAATTATATAAAGAACACATTACCATGGTTTAACGACATGACATTGTTTTGGATGATGGAGTGTTTAGCATCGAACAAGAGACAAATGGTTATATATACTCAGGGTGCCAGTTACAGGGAATGGCAAGAAGCCATTGTTTTTGAAATCAAACACAATGAGAAGTAATACCACGCCCCTGGTGCCGTTTACCCATGTTGAAACACTGTTAACAGCGAGGGAGGAGCTTACCTTCGTTATGCCACTGGTGGAAGATTGGTACAGTCCAAAACTTAACTGCACTTCTTATTAACTCAAAACGACTGATAGCATTTTTGCGATATCTTCAGTTCATTGTCCAGTAATAAGAATAAAGAAAAACGTCATAAAGATACCACACAGTATTTTTACTATAAGGCATGGACAACAAAGGAAGCATTACAGCGTTTATAAACAAATGGAATATTTTGTATCTGAAGATAAAGGAACATCAAATTTTTGACTGAAAGATTTCATCTTTTAATTTGCTGTAACGTTTTCATTAACAATATGTTAAAACATAACATTAATTTTTATTTTCTGAAAGACGTTGTTTATAGAAAAATATTACACACAATAATATTTTATTAAGAGAGTCATTTCATGCTGATGTAATACACGTAAAAAGAGGTGATTCAATTTAATTTAAAAACCTGTTATGCATTTTCAATTCAAGAATTGTATTCTTAAGTCACAGTATAGCCTAGGAAAATATGCATCTAAATACAGATGGCATGTTCAGCTACGATTATCATGTCACTATAAAGTTCTATATTGTTGTAAATTTTGTGTGAATTAGATTAAATATTTGTAAATAGTTTAATCGTATAAAATTAATTGTAACGAAATCGCGCGTCTGCTTAAAAAGACCGTTCTAAGAGAATTTTCGTCAGAAATTTAATTAATTTGGTGATGTAGGTGTGTTGGCGACATAATGAGGTCGCTAACGGTTTTCGCTACATGCTTAAGTGTATAGTAGAAGCTGAGAAAAAAATATTTGTTCCTAGAGATTGCTGGGGAAATCTCCATGCTTGCCCGGAACGTCCGTGCAGTTTCTTCGTTTACCCCTCCCCCCATAAACACACTTAAGTGGGATGATATTGTAAGGCGCGACATGGGGAGAAGAACCAGAATCCGTTCGGAAAACGAGCTACGTTAATTGGCTTAGCTTGTGAGATAGTCTTATTTGGCTTGTGTTTTATTACGGTAATAATTGTAATAATTGGCTTGTGTTAATTATGGTAATAACTTTGCTGTTACCCGTAATTAGCGGATTAAATAGCGTTAATTCACTGTGTATTTTTAATTTGTGTTGTGTACATTTAATACACGTTTCATAGACGATAAAGTCTGCATTTTATCTGCCTCTACGCATCGTTCTGGTGAGAATTTTCTTAACAGTATATTGATGCTATAAGTAAAACAGTATATTGATTCTTCAACAGTACTTACAAATTTTGTGCATGAATTCACCCAGAAATAAAAATTTTCATTATTCTGATGTTATTTGAAAAGTGAAGATAATGCAATTTAGTAAACATTTGCCAAGATAGTTATTCATCAAGCCACAGTAAACTTTAAATGAACAATTTCCCGCGAGAACAACACCGAGAAAAGGAAATGAGGCCGAGTCTTTTGTTCAACAGGGCAGATACTTTTTTTTATTTAATATCAAACAATGAGACGTCCAACTAGAGGGAAAGGGTTTAACAAAGAACTTCTTTCCATGCGCATCCAACAGACACTAGGTTTAGTATGGCACATGGTCAACAAGAGACTCTGGAAGCAGTCGATGGCCCAACCAGGCGCCGTCCAGTGATTCCAACAGCTCTGACAGGACGCTGCTGTCCCAACTGCTGCCGCTGCTAGACCAGGACGCTAGGTGGGGGGGAAAGAAAGCACACAATCAATTAGTGACAACAGGTGTCTTATTCATTCAGGATCCTTCATCTGTACTCATGGACATGCCATGATAAAGATTTGAGCACGTTGTGATATGAATAGAGATATACGATGTCCGACCATAAATATCATATCGGTAAACAGGAGGAAGCAATGTAACACAGAATGGGATTTTTGTTTCTTAAAGTTTTTAAACTTTCTAAGTGAACAATCACTATGCGTACTACTTCAAGATTTCTTAAACAATGGTTGCAGAATTCAAATGGAGAGGTCGAAACTGACTCCTATTAAATATGATAGGGTTGCTTTTTCTTCAATTGGTTCTGTATTAACACAAGATATTATATCTAAATGATGGTCGTTACTGAGAACCTACCACAATATCGACAGAATATCGCAACCATGTGCTTGAGCATTTTGTGCTAATAGGATTCTGCTAAAGGAATTTTCCAATTTTAAGTTAGGGTAGTTTGTATGACACTTCTTAAAGCAAAAACTATATATAAAAAAAGGTGCTTCTATAAAATTATTAATTATTTGCGAGCAAAATAAATGAAGAATAGTTTTGGGTTTGAAACATTTTATTAAAAATTTCCAGTTTGAATATATAATTAAAGTTCATTTTATTTAAGTTTTTATTAGCGTGTTATACATTTAGGTTGGGATAATGATATCGTTTCACAGATCGGCTATAAAAGTTTTTTGATTAAGGGGGGGGGAAGAAAAAACAAAAACTATTTAAGAAATTCGATCCTATTTTTCTGAGAAAAGACAAGAATCGTTGAAAACAAGTATGTGCCAAAATAAGTCAGTTTTATTATGGAACTGTTTTAATGTTTCGGCAATTGTGCTGTAAAATAACGAGAATTAAACTTTTTATTGCTTTTTCAGGTATGTACGAAAATTTAAAATACGAACTTTTTTTAAGATGCATTCTAATAAACACAAAAATAAAGCTCAAAATGAATTAGAGGCAAAGAGTTCTATAAATATGGCTATTCCAAATAATTGTGTTGAAAGTTTAGCCTTCTTTTCCTACCTGTGGAGCAGATTTTCGATTCCTTCTTCAAAAAAACATTACCACCAATGATTTGTAGAACAGATTTTAAAAATTTTGGGAAGCTCCTCATTAATCAATAAATTTTTTGAAAGAATATAAATCAGAACTATCTAATCATTCTCCTTTCAAAGTTAAATTTCGGAATGCTGCTAAACACGGACAACAGTTTAGTGCTTGGAATCCATCGCCCCCCCCCCCCATTTCTCCGGAATGACTCGTTCAAGCTCTTTGGTTGTGGCAATTTGTGCCTTTGTTCTTCTTCATCTGAAACGCGGCATAGTGTCGAGTAGTTTTTATCTTTTTTCCTGAATTGAAGATGGATTTGAGACCCAAAGAATAATTCTAATCTAATGAGGTGCTTCAAAAGAACGTTAAGGCTCATTTCACATCAACGACGGCGATTGTTTTTGAAGAGAATATCAGAAACTTGGCAACTGATAGGAAAAATGTCTGAATCTTTAGGGAGTTAATGGTAAAAAATAATTCTCATTGTATATTGTGTTTGGTAACAAAATAATTTTGAACTCTGCTCTAGTCTATATTTTCTGGTCTCTCATAGATTGAAAAGCACCAGTAATGAAACATTTGAATCAGGAATTAAGGACAAATTTCAGAGCGATTACAGGGCATTAATAAGTATGCGATTACAGAAGTCATTTCTCAGTAAATGATAATAGGATATTAATAAGTATACAATGATAAGATATTAACCAGTATACGATAATAGGATATTAATTAGTACACGATTATAGGATTTATTTCTATGTATACAATTATAGGTTTTATTTCTCAGTATACGATTATAGGGTTTATTTTCAGTAAAAGATTTTATGATTTATTTCTATGTATACGATTATAAGATAATAGTAAATGATTAGAGGATTTATTTCTATGTTTACAATTATAGGATTTATTTCTCAGTATACGAATATAGGGTTTATTTTTAGTAAACGGTTTTATAATTTATTTCTCAGTATATGATTATAGGATATTAATCAGTATACGATTATAAGATTTATTTCTCAGTATACGATTATAAAATTTTTCAGTACACGATTATAGGATATTAATCAGTATATGTTCATAGGATTTATTTCTCAGTATACGATTATAGGATATTAATCATGCAGATCTAATAGGACAAATTCATTTTTTCCACTTAAGAAAAGGTTAAACAGTTTTTTTTAACTATTGGTTCTAAATCAAAGCCTATTCAAATTTAGTCTGAAGCCATTTAGTGCTCAAAGGGAAAATGTTGGATAAGAAATATTTACAAAACTCTTTCTCTATTCCCTTATTTCAAACTTTTATAATTAAAAACAGTAAAGAAATTATCTTGTTTTGAAATATTTTGTTGAAATTCGCAGAAACACTTCAATCGAGTTTATATATTTTTATTTACAATTTCCGTCCATTAATTTTCATTAACGTCATGACGATCTCGTGGCGAACGAATTTAAGAAACATTATATATTATATTTTGATCTCCTGATTATATATTTTCGTGGAAATTCCTGATTTGATTCCTGATAATATATATTTCATGGAAATTTTAATAAATTGCTTTTTTAAAAAAAGAATTGAAAATTCTAGGGACAATATTACATACCATTTAATGTCAAATATATATTAAAAAATGGCTTTGTAAACAATTACAAGCAAAAAAATAGCTAAAAAAATGGCACGCATACATAAGCACATATTATCGCTTAATATTATACAGCTACGGCAACGAAAGCAGAATTAAAGCATAATAGTCATGTTTTCATACAAAATTGTGGAGTTTTCTTTTTCAAGCTATTCTATGAATAAAATTTGCACAGATAGATACATAGAAGATAGAAAGATAGAACTTGCACAACAGCTATTAGTTCATTACAAAGCACATCAAATATCATGCGCATTTTTCATATATTAAAGAAATACTTTTAACATTGCAAAATAGAATATAGTTTATTTTAAAGTTATTTACTGAATATTCAAAAGTATTCTTAAGGGATCTATGAGTTAAAAGACAAATTAATATCAAATACTTACTTCGAAAAATCAATCCAAATATTTATAAGGACCAAAGTAAAATAAATGATACAGCTAAAACATTGTCTTAACAATAAGCGAATACGATCTACATTTTAAGGCATACAATATCATTATTTGTCTTATTTCTAATATTTTTTATTATATAGAAATTTTAAAAATCCTAGTTCCTCTATTAACACAAAATTCCAAGTAATGTAGTTGCGATATTTTCACAATATTGTGAAAATACAAACACTATCTTGGGATCTTAGAATTTTTAGAATAGCGCTCATTTCCTATTTGCACAAAATGCCTAGAAAAATTGTAGCACAATACCTTCTCAATATTGTACGGTATTCAAAATAGCAAACAACATCGCGGAAATATCTTAAGCTAATAGACTCTATATAGAATAATATCCATTAAGAATCGATTAAATTATTAAATTCTGAACATAATACGCTGTCATTGGAAATATGCAAGTGTAGAAAATTCAGTATATCAATAAGCGAGTGAAAATGATTTTATTATATTCTAAGGGCCCTTAAAAGTTAGCTAGAAATAATAAAATAATTCCTTTGGAATAATAAATAAACCGAGGGTAATACAATGCTTAAAATTATAAATTTTTGCCTGTATTTCGATTACTTAATAAAATTCCTAATTTGATGTGTGGTTTTTAGAAGTTTATCTATTAAGAAAGATATTATAAATCAGAACAAGTAACTTCAGCATTCAAAGTTGCATAACATAAACATACTACCATATGCATAGCATGCTACATAAACACACAGGTGTATTTAAATAAGTGAGAAGTGGTATTATTTTCTAGTGCATGAGGTAGACAAAAAGCAAGAGTTTAAGTTTTTTTTTTAAAGCCTAAAAAGTGAGGGCATTTTATTATGGTGAGGTGTTCAAAAATAAAAAAAGAGGGCACACCGGTACAAAAAAAAAGCGTATTTGCAAAAAAAAAGAAAATTCGCAGTAAATTAAGTAATTTAAAAAAAATAATCCCTTGAACGAAAAGCATATTTTGTTTTATAAAATGTTGCAATAGTTATAAGAACTGAACGTACAAACGCCCAACCTGTGGTTGAGGCAGGTTCCGTCGGTTGAGGAACTTCTCACCAGAAGACGAGACAGTGATTACATTCTGTAGACTTCATTACAGGTAGCGTCGAACCAGAGTCGTGGGCCTGCAAACACAGAGATATCAGAGAATAATGAAGAGACATCATAGCAGGCGAAAATAACTGCGTTCAACCTAGAACCAAGCTTTAACGAAATATAAAACTGCTTCGGGTTTTACTCTCGAAACCACACGTGCGATGATTCCTCGCAGGAGAAAAAAAAATTGCTTGTTTGTCACGTGATATAGGTATTTGTTTCAATATATATCGGAATTTGTAACTGGCTCACCAAAAATGAAACATTTGGTAGTTGATGCAAATGCAAACGATTTGAATGGATCAATCATTTACTTTAAAGGGATTTTCCCATTACTTTTTATGACTGTTAACAAACAGTATTCCTCTTATTATTATTTTATTTTCTTAGTTTTGCTCTGAGCTCTAGCGAATTAAATCTTTCACTGTATAAGTATGAACAAAGGCAATATCTTATTTTCACAATACTGGAAAGGACAAATTTCATTTTTCTCAATTATACAGAGTTTTCTTCTTGCTAGATTCATACAGAATGAAATCAGAAATAGATTTCATTTTATTTTTGTACAATTTGAAGTACAAGGGAAAAATGAATTGATTTTAAATGGTTGATCCCCTTTGTGTCTGGACACGAGGATTTTTTAAAATCTTATTATCTATGGCTTACAGATCAATTATTTTTCAAATATTGTAAATAAACTACATAGGTTTGATTTCGAAGTTCAGCAGGGTTTTATTTAAAATTAAATTTTCTTTTTTATTCCTATACTTTCTATAATAGAGAAACAATTGAAAATTTATTTTATTACAAAGATGTTTTAATTACTTGAGCTATAACTTTGAATGTCCGCCTTTTATTTATTGTTGTTACTAAAGGCCATATATTTGATACAAAGAAAACATTGTAACGTTGGTCAGAAACATGTTTGCAAAAAGCTTTGAAGGAATGCATTAAAGCAATTCTAGATAAATATCTAACTCTTCTTCTTTATTTAGAATTTAGATTTTTTTTTTTTGCGAAAGGGTGGGCTTCGAGAGTAAAACAAATAAAAGGATCTGGAAGCAGGGATGTAGTGCAACATGCAAGGAACAGCAGGTAGGTTCTACGAAGGAGATTTTCCAGCCTCTTTAAACACCAATAAACTCGACTGAAACAGCCAAAGGCCTTTCATCCCAGTTCATACATACAAATGTGATTATTTTGTTTGATGTTTAAACTTTTCACATATTTAGAAAGTCGTGAAAGAATGAAAATTTTAATTTATTAGACCATCATCGTAGTGTCAGAAATATTTCAAGTGAATTTAGACTTGAAAGACTAAATCAGAATAATAAGAACTTATAAAGTCGGAGTTTGAGCTAAGTGTTCCAAGTTAAAAGTCCATTTTTATTCCTCAATAGACCACACAAAAATATTAAACCAAAGAAATTTGTTCTATATAAGCAAGCAAATGGGGGGAACGACAGAAGAAAATAAAAACTGCGATGCCACGAAACGAAACAGAAAGAAAACTTAGATGACCAGGACAAAATATATATCTTGGATAGACGGATAACCAAAGGAAGATGAAACCTTCGAATAAACGAAAATAAAACCTTTTTCCTCTCGCGCAGAAATACGAACTCATGTTTAGGGACATTTTAAAGTTGATTTTAATAAAATAAAAATAGTATTGTCAAAAAGATGAAGAAAAATTAAAAAATCGGTTTCAAAAATCAAAAAAGTAAAACGATAAAAAAAAAAAAAGGTTTATCAAAATTGAGTGCAATGAAGATATTTATTTCATCTCTTGAAATAGGAAAGTTAATTAACAGAATAATTAACAATTAACCTTAATAAAAAACTCATAATTTGAAATATTCTGTATGAATGCATTATGTTTTTTTTTTATTTCATGTTTAAATCACAATTCAAATGACAGTAGATTATTACATGCTTTGAAAGACATTCAAGATAACTTCAAATGTCATGCTGAAACATTTACAATTTCACATGCGCATGCTATTTATAAAATATTTCAGAATTAATTAAAAATAAATACATGCAACCATTGTTGTTCAGTTATATTTACCAGAGATAAATTCCACTCGTGGAACAGCAAGGATATGCCATGCACTAACTGCCACTTACATACAATTTTATAACAGCAAATAAAACAGATAAACTTCATACGGATGCACAAATAACATAAATATTAGAATTTACATAAATGTATGAAAGTTTTTAAGACTTAAGAATAATGCCTGGTTTTTTGGAAAGCGCACTGCAATCGCCTCAACTATTCAAATACTGTTAACTTATATTAAAAATGCCAATGTCAGGATTATCACATTTGGCGAGAAATCGTCAAAAGAATTCAATTTTGATGACCGGGCAATATTCTTAAGTCGTACCATAAAATCAGATACATGGTAATAACACATATACATTGAGATATTTTATACTTACTCCACTTACTACATTTTTATATAATAAATTATTAATGATTTGTTTTTATTATTCAGATTTCTGTATTTATTCCATTTTAGATTTTTTTTAAAAAAAAATGTCCAAGATTTCAGTCTTTTGATAAAAAAAATTCCTCAAATTTAAATACATAAATTCAGAAAAAGCATCAAAACCTATCTAGTTCATAAAAGATTTTCATTTTTAGTGTTTTAAATATTTCTATATATACATTACTGACACAAAAAAAAACGTGTTGCAAGATTGAATTAAAGAAATATCTGTACCTGTTCAGTAAATTTTTCAGTCTTAAAGTACAAAAGCTATAAGGCAGGCCATAAAATTATCTTAGAGAAAAGAAATGTTTTCTTTTTAAAATTTAAATTTTGAAGCAACGTATATTTTGAGTTCCTTCAACAACGATTTGTAAATTTTTTTGGAAAAGAATTTGTTTAGCTTAGGTATATTTTTAGACTATACCACAGATATTTACAGTTTTAATTAGCACATTTAATGTTAAAATTGCGATTTAATATTTCACTATATTTTTTGAACTTTAAAAATTGCAATCGATAATTATTTGAATGTTTTTTTAATAACAGATTTAAAAAAAGAAAATTATTTTCGGAATAAAATGAATGAATAATTCTATATTTTAATGACTTGAATAATATTATGAAATGGATTTATTGATTGTTCTTCAACCTGAAGATGCAGATAAAATAACTAGAAGCATTAAAATGTTTGTGGCAAACCGGCATTATTTAATAAATTTGTTTATTATTAAAGATTTTTCAATGAAGGTAGAATCATAGTAATTACATCCCTACTCATACTTTTTCATTGAAATTTTTATTCATGATTCTCATTAACCTTCAGATGACTTCAAAAATCGTTTGCTTTCTTTATGTTCATTTTTCTCTTTTGTTTTTGATTACTATTAGCGAATGAGTCATCAATAAATTACCTCTACATGTGAATATATTTTTTTCAAACCATCTGCTTCCTATCAGCGTTATTTTTAAACATTCTGAGATAAGAGTTACAGGCTGTATTGAATTTTCTAAATATGGATATTGAAGTTTACGGAGAATGGAGCATATAGAAGGTGAGCCCCAATAATTATTTACGCATGAAAAAAAATTATGTAATTGTTTTTTTACATTTAATTGAAGAAGATTATATGGAATGGAAATTAATATTCAGGATTAGTGATAAATAAGAATTTTATATAAGAACAGTTATTTCTGTGAAAATAAATGTTTTCAGATATTTTCGAAAATTTAAATCTAAATTATATCTAAAATAGTAAGAAAATATTTTTTTAAATTTAATTTTTTTCATCATTTTAGATAGATTTATAGTATCATTTTTTTAAAACATCTGGCACACCGCAGAAGATATTTTCACGCCAGAATTGTAATTTTTTCTGATTCTTAATAGCTTATCCGATTGTAGAATGATTTCAATTTCATTCTCTATATTTATTCATCATAAAATTCATCATGGTAAAATTCTTTCAGAATTCTAATCAATTTGAATTTGTTAGCTGGAAGACATTTCATATATGATCTTTATAAATGTTCCCAATTAAATTTCATACAATATTGTGAGATGAATTTGTTTCATCATGGGTTTCTTCTGAGCTCCTTATGACTTATATCTACTATCTAGGTCATATTTTATCTCTTTTAGCCATTTTGACTTAATTTTTTGAATTTTGAAAGAAAAATTTATTTTTCAGTTCATCATGGTATTTCTAAGAATTTTCATCGACTTGCATTTATTATCAAGAATACATTTGATCTACAACTATTTTTAGACAACCCATTTTAAATTTTATTGTTTATTGAGAGAGGATTTTGTTTTCAATTAATTACTTATTCTAATCCGAATACAAAATTCCAATTATTTAATTTTTATAAACTATTATATTTTTGTATTTTCTCTCAATATTTAACTCGAATCATTTAACAAAACTGTTGTAATTGGTAACATTCACCACTTACAGGAAAATAATGACTTTTTAATTTGTTATGTGAATTTGTTCGCTAAATATGCTCAAAACTACCACTTTTAATTCACTATTTAAATACAGTTATTAATGTAACAAGCACATTTACTTTTCTTAATTCTTTTCCTTAATGTCCATTTACTTAAAGTAAATAAATTTGTTTAAAAATCTGCATTAAAATGTGGAGAGCAAAAATAATAATCAATTTTTTTATTAAAATATGCTGAGCAGTTTCGGATCTTTCAATTTCTTTTGAAACAATGTTTTTTTCTTTGAATAATTAAATTCAAGCTAAAAATTTCATTCGTACATACAACTAGAACTTATTAATATCAACAAGAATCCGTCAAAATAAAATCTAAGAAAGGAGGAATATCTGAAGCTTATTATTTATTGATAATTCGGAAATATTTTAATGATTATTTTCACATTATGATGATTTCTTTTTTAATGTAATTTGATACCAATTAAAAAGATTAAAACTTTAATCTATGCTACCGTATGTAGCTGAATGATATCAATATTTCGTATGATATAAATAGAATTTTCATATTATTTATTAATAATGTTCCAGCAATGTATAAACAATGTGCATATATATTCAAAATATATTATTATATATAGAATTGTACACATATTGACATTGCGGCATCAATGTACATATATATATATATATATATATTCAATTGTACATATATATTCTTTCGAATTAAGGAGAGCAAGCGAAAAACAGGGATTCAGAAAGATTCAAAATTGTATATACAAATATACCATACTTTAAAAAATGGATCATTCTATAGAAAAGTTTGTGTTCAGTGATTTATGCCGTATTTATTGGTTACATTTGAACATACTTTTAAGAGTGTTTTTTTTTCCTTCAAAATTTAACATAATGATTGGGTAGATGAATATTTTTTCCAAGTCTGAGAAATGATTTAAATTCTCATTATCTATCTTTGTAATTAGATAACAATAAATTTCCTTCTCCTGAAAAATAATTTTGAGATGATCTTGTGCCTATGCCGTAATTGCCAAAACTATCTCTCTCTTAATGCTATATGTTTGTAAATTTTTATCTCGTCAATGATCGCCCTCATGGTCCAAAATTTATTTCTGTACTTTTTTACAACATATATACAGAAAATATTTTAATTATTCAAGTATATTTTGTAAAAATAAAGTATTCTTAATAAGATAATACTTTAACGAACTATATTGATGAGAAAGCAATACACTACAATCGAAATACACTTCTGCTATAAATGAATAACAAATTGAAAATTATAATTGTTTAACTTATTCATAGTTTTATTCATAGTTTTTAATCAACCACAGAGTTCCTATGCTTGAATCCTTTTTTATTATGCAGCAGATCGTATACTACTCTAAATTTCTCACTTTTTTACTTGCCGTTTTTGTATTTCACTTTCTACTTGCGCCTTTGACAAAAGCCAATCTTGTCGCCCTCCCAGGTAAAATACCCTTTTCCTTCTTGGCTTCCACTTCTATAAAATATTAATAATTCCTGTAGCTGTAAAATAATTGCAGCTATAAAAACCTATATATTTATTAAAAATGCTTACAAAATCAGGTCGAATTTGTTAATCGCCGTTTGGCAACACTTCGACCTCGCCCGTGAGCATCAAAACGCGGTTTGATAAGCTTTTAAATAACGCTATTCTTGTATCGAGTTGAAAAATTTTTAAACAAGAAAATTAAAGGTAAAAAAATAGACAAATATTTTTAAGATGAGTTTAAATTGTGCCGTATCGATTTTAAAACGAAATCGTCGAAAAAAAGAAGACAGGTTGCATGAAAATGCCCAAAAATCGTTCATAAGAAGATCGGGTCGTAACGAATGAGATAGGGTGAAACGTTTATGAATATTGAGCGAAGTTTCAGAACTGCAGGAGCATAGCTGTGAAACTATGTCGGAATTCTGTTCTTTTTACCAGGCGAATAACTGGGGAAAAGAAGTAAATTCAAGTGTCAAATACACGAAATGTTGTCAAGATTTAAAAAAAATTGTTTTAGAACATTTATTGAATTCACTGGAAATATTGAAAAGCTTGCAGATCAGTAGCTCAATCGAAGGAAGAAACTATTGGAAGCATACAAGTGAATATAATTCGGCACGCAAAGAACTTTGAGGCAGGTGGTTTTTGCGAGTGTACTTATTGTTTTATATTTTTTATTTCTTTAATTGGTCTCATGTCAGAACATGATGTTGTTTTGGGAATGAGGTGTGTGACATAAACAAAAATCCATAGGCGAAAAATAAAAATAATATCATCTGCACAAGCATCTCAAAATATCAACTCTTAATAACGTGATGCTATCCCATTTACAAAAGCTCTGATTTAAAAAAAATAAGTTAATGACTACAGCAAATAAAACCTAGTAAAATGTCGTCTTAAGCAAGTGATTATATGAAATGAAATAAATAGGAAATGGGATATTTTTTTAAACAATAAATGCGAGAGAAAGTTTTTTTGGATCGTTTGCAATACTAAAGTGACTCATTCAATGAAACAATTAAAATGAATAAAAATATAATTTAAATTCCACAAGCACGTGATGCTTGTCCGTCCAAGAAATAGCGTTCTCACATGATACATTGAAATATGCATAGCAGATTTCATTTTAATTTGGTTTAATATTTTATCATATTTTGAAATAAATTGAATCTGAATATATCTGTCGCTAGACTAAAGTGGTTGAGTAGATGACCAGAAAGTGAAACGATCCGAGAGGAAGGAACATTAGCAGTTCTTGGGGTTGGTGATTATGAACTTCTCATAAGCAAGCAGGAGTGGATCCCCCCCTAGTTAAAATTTATATTTTATACCACAAAAAGTGTAAAATGTTTTCAATCTTCTATAAAATAAAATCATGTTGAAAAATGTTTATATATTTAAAGTTCTTGTTATATTAGTAAATTTTAGGCGCTAATATTCGATGTATTTATCTACGGAAACCAAATGTGATCTAGAAGGATTTTTGGTTGAAAAATTTTTTTAAAGGATCAATTATAATATTTTTTTTTTTTACTTTCATTTATTTTGAGATTCAGAATAAGATAATTTTCCTTATTATCAGATTTCTTCAAATCAGATTCTTTCAAATTGGTTTATGAATTTTAATTATTTGTTTAAAATTTTCTTCTCTCACAAATATCTTTTTTAAATTTTACTAACATTTTTCTTTAAAATAAATGTAAATGATCATTTAAGATTATTTGTAAAGATAATTTTAAGCAATTTATCCTTAACAAACAATAAAAATAGTGATTTATCTCTTTTTTCCCAGTGAGTGATTGTAATAACCTTAAATAGAAGAATGAGATCGATTGTTTTTTCCATTGCGTAGTTGCCATCAATAATAACAATTTTTTTTTAAAAAAAGGAAACCCAAAAATTATATTTAAAAAATTATTTATCCGTTATTCTAAAGAGGACTTTTTGAATAAAATTTGATTCTTGTTGAATTAGAATTAGACAAAAACTCTAGATAAATGTAAATTTCATCTTAGCTGCATGGATTTTTTCTTTTATTTGTAATGCTGCGATAATAAAAAGAAGTTGCACTCAGGCTTGAGTTGGTTTCGTCTTTTGGAAGGAGACTGGAAAGAGAGGGAGAGAGGGAAGGAGACTCACTTCTCTTGTTGGGCCACATCTCGACCAAGAAGTTCATAATGTCTATGGGTCGTCGAATGTCGACTGTGGCAGTGGGAGTCTCTGCATGGCACATGAGCACCGGACCAAAAGCCATCGCTAGTCCCTGAGGCGTCATCTTATTGCGGTCGCAGTGACTGGCGATCAGACGAAGGTGATCCAGCAGTAACAGAACAGTGCACTGCAACGGGAAAAACACAATTCATGAAGCATAGAAATAATTTATCGGTTCAGTTCAAAGGCCATGAAAAGCAGTAAAATGTGAATACATGCACACACACACACACACACACACACACACACACACACACA
>JAOUZG010013995.1:393083-422683 GCA_026289955.1 Argiope argentata | reverse complement strand
CTTTTGAAATTACATTTTAAAGTCCTTCATTAGAATTGATGCATCGTAAAAAATTTATTTGGATGGAGAGAGTAGCACCTTTATTGTATACACCTAATGTTTGGATGAATGATAAAATCATTGGCATATTTTAGATTTGTATAATTCATTTCATCATGAAAATGTTTTAAAAGACATTTGCTTTCCAGGGTAAAATTTAAAAAATAATCTTTTATTTGAAGACCATTTGTTTTTAAAACAAATTTTCACATTAATATTCATATATATAAAACTTTCGGTGTGTTTGATCGAGCTACATAGGGACATAAAAAATGTTGGAAGTAGCTATATTTTATTGCACAGACATTAAAGTTGCTACTAATTAAATATCAGCACAGTTAAAATTTCCATTCTACCGTTCAAGATGATCTTTCCACTAAGTTGTTTTGTTTGTTTAATTGAATACTATCAAATTTTTTTACTATCAAATAATCTGTCTATAAAATGTAAAATTTCGATTAAAATTTGTTATTCAAGAATTATGAATTAGTGATTATTCTGCAAAAAGAAGGCATTTGCAAAACTCTAGAAGGGTTCTATGAAATAATACGTATTTTAAAAAAATAATGACCTTCAAAGATTAAAATTTAAAGTGATAAAATTGTATGCAACAAAAACATGTCTAAACTAAATCCAAAATCATCTAATAAAATAGGTTAAAATATAAAATAAACTCACTAGATTTAAAAATAAGTTTATTCCTACAGAGATGTCCAAGAATCAGTAAGTATAAATATAACAAACTAAATCGAAAACAGGACAGTTTCTAGATTTGAAAGCATGACTTATATGAATTAATTATTAATAATATGGGCAGAGTATAACTACCGTATAAGTCATATGGTCAGCATGTTTTTTTAAAAAATTTTATGCAGAATCAGGTCAGCAAATGTGTCGTTCCTTTGGAGGTGTGTCTATTGCATCATTCTAGAAATGATCGATGAGCCATTAATGGAACATGTATACATCAACAGCAAGTGAACAGCAGAATAAAAGCATTGACAAGCATCCCAAAGGCAAAACATTTGTTATACCTTTGCGGGGAGGGGGGGGGGTTACGAACTGCCCATACGGTATTAGAATAGCAGCTGTTAAGCGGAATCCTTTGAAGGTTTGATATTGATTGGATACGCATGGACAGATACATTAACTGAGCGCATAGGATGAATACAAGTCGACATTTATAGAATACAAGATACCATATCTAGATACCAGATTTCCAAAAATGAGTATAAATCAACCTTCGTATTTTGTAATTCGATCCAGCGACTCGCTATATCTCATCTTTGAACATTTTACTTGATCCAGTGAAACTTGATCATTTTTATTCATTGACATTTTCGGTCAAGAGAGTTAGTTTTCGAGATAGTTTTCACCCTTTATTATATTTACTTAATTCAGCTATACTCATTTTTTTCTTAATTCAATGTGATTTTTACTCGATCAAACGAAATCACAGTTTCTCTTTCAACCTCATTCTCGATCTAACAAAACTCGTTGTTGTTCAGCCATGCTAATTTTACATAATTTCTACACATATTGAACTCCACAACGGGGGTTATACAAAATTTTTACGTACAAAATATAAATAGACTATCAATTCTAGATTTATTATCAACACATATTTCAGTAAATGATATCTTTCTTTGGTTAAAGTGAAGATTAGTGTACCTCCCTAGCTTGTCGCCAATATGGCACCCCAACGGAACGCTCTTCCAGCAACCCTAATGCTGTTTTGTTTAATTTTTAACAATGGTGGAGTTGAACATGATCTACTTCTATTTTAAGAAAAATGTTAAATTAAAAGTAATAAAAGGAAAGTAAACATCGATGAAAGATTTTAATTTTGTTCTTTATTATAGTTAAAAGCTTTTTTACAACTATTAAGAAACTGCAATTTTATTTTTAATGTGAACACGAATTAACGAACTTTATTCTTATGCATTTTTGGTTATTAATACGCGCTTTAAAAAATCTTCTGAATTCGTACTTTACGAAATCGTCTGCATTCTTACTTTAAAAGTCAGATGCAATAGAATTCTTCACAGTTCTGATAATTCTTTTATTTGCTTTAACGGTTGGTTTCCTTGATAGTTTGTTATGCCGCTAATTGTGCAATAATAGTGGAATGGAAAACAGCATTTCGAATCAGCATAATTGATGAAGGGTGAGTGGAATATATATATATATTTTAAGGGCTGATAAATTTAGGAAATAATGCTAGTTTGAAATTTTATATGGAGAATGGTTTGATTGCTTCTTCCTCTGTTCTTTCCCTTCTTTTGGTTATGCACTGTTTCTGTTATCCACACAGTCCTTATGTTCAATATGCTAGTGAAGCTACTAGGGCTTTTCTAACTTAAAAAACATTCTACGGCTTCGCTCCAGCGGGTAGCAAAGCCGTAGAATGTTTTTTAAGTTAAAAAATTCTACCCGGTCACTTCAACAGATGCCGGAGGCATCGCATGCTAACTTTTGATCTGCGCCCAACAAACTGGCGCATCCTGTCTTAAAAAAACAATAATTATCTGTAAAAAAATTATAATTATATTGCGAAAAGTGTTAACCGTAACTATTCCACTGAAGAGTGTGTTTACTTTGTCCGCCATCTTTATTGGCGACTTGACATCCTTGGCGCTGCAAGTTACACATTAAACATCACTTTTACCATTTCTTTAACTAAATTAAAGAACCGTTCAGTTATACTGGAACCAAAAAGAAGCTGATTTCTTTAGAAAAAGATGCAGGTGTGTAAGATTGGAAATGATAAGAGAAATGAAGGTGAACAAATTAAATTAGCAACGTTTTATAATATGATAGGTTTGAAGAGAGTCTGAGGAGCAGCCTTTTAAATACTTAAAAAGTGAGTGATAATCCCTAAAACGAATGCCCCAACCGTTCTGATATGATAGCGCAAGTACCAAGAAAGGTTTAGCACTGAAATCCAAAAATAAATTGAAAAGGGAATTTGAAAGGAAAGAGCATTGCATGTAATTTAAATAAACAGAGATAATTAAAAAGAGATAATAATGATGATACTAAGCATGTTTTTTCACACAAAAGAATAATTATTTCATAAAAATAAAACATTATTTATTATGAAAATTAAAAAGTAAAATACGTTACATATTATTTCAGGTCACAAAATTAGTTTCCAATTGAAAATGTGTGTTTTTTTTTCAGTTCCATATCTTTAGAAAAACAACAGTTGGGAAACATCCATACATTTTTAATCTGCTACTTCCTTTATTTTCCATATTTAATTGCCCATTTAAGAATAAAATCACATAGATAAACATAAGGAGCACTGCATATTTTTGTATAGTGAAATACACTATCTGGAAAAAAAGAATCCCGGACACTCAGAGATACGGACTTACGGCGAACTGAGCCACATACTAATATGGTGTTGATCTTCCTTTTGCATAGATGACAGCCTGCACAAGTCTGGAAAGACATTCCACCAGTTTTTGATAGGTGGATATAAGAATTGAATTACAAGCTTCCATCAGAGCTGGAGTGAGTGCTTGTTGCTAACACTAACACCTGATGAGCTTTGGAACTCTTGAAAAGTTTCCGTTTACGAAGGTTTGCGATTGTGTTTCACTTCCCTTTTCAGATTTCTGAGGCTGCATTCACCAAGTTTTTTCGACCAACAGGTTCAATTTTCATTTTCACTGCCTCGACGTTTCCACTTCGCAATTATATCATTGACAGTGGATTATGGTAATAGATAGGTAGAATTAGGTACAATTATATCCTTCACAGTGGATTTAGGTGGATAGATAGGTAGAATTAGGTACAATTATATCATTCACAGTGGATTCAGAGGAATACATAGGTAGAATAGAAGATTTACTGTAGAATATCCGAAATCTCACGAACTGATTCCCCACAAAGGTGGCACCTCTCTTTACTGACACTATCAAACTCACTAAGCACCATTGAATTACTCATTGCTTCACAAACGCATAAATACAACCTGACAAACCACTGCTAAAGCTTTTAAAGCTTTCGGTTATGCATCAAATCGCGTCTCTCACCAGAATTGCTTTTATTAAGGGGTGTCCAAATACTTTTTTCCAAATATTGTACACTTTTGCAATATAATTTACCAAATAACCTTCATTTACCAAATTTAATTATCAATTTAAGATTAAAATCGCCGAGAAAAACTTAAGCAGCCCTACACTCTTTTATATGGTGAAATACGCTTTTACCTCTTTATTGAGTGGATGTAAAGATCATAGTCAATGGACAGTTGAACAGGTTTTAGCAAGAAAACCCCCAATGCAAGCACTCATTTTGCAAGACTAATAAGTTTTACTCACCAGGTTAGCCTTAGGTAAACATTCAAGAATACTGAACATGAGTTTGGCGCTGCCATCTGGATCATCGGGCAGGCAGACACTAAGTCCATCTACTAACATATCGTAGAGGCTCTTGCTCAACAACGGCTCTGGCAGTTCACGAAGGTAATCTTTTAACAAACCTGCGCACAGAAACAGCGATCCGTCAGACTTCATTAATGAGAAAGAATGAAACATACAGTTAAATGATATTGGTACACTTTTAAAATCTTTTATGTAAATGCTCTTCAGATGACTCATAATATTCGCATGCAGACCCCCCAAAAAATTTAAAGCTGTTATTTCGAAAAGTTGTTTAACTTATTTACTACAAAATAAAGGCTATGAATAGATACGCCTTATTTGGCATTTCCTTTGTAGCAACTTTTGAGATCATTCGTAGAAAGATGTTCATACGACTACTGGTTCTTCCATCTTCTCCGATACCTGCATCGTCACACTTTCTGGGAACTTAAGAACAGGGCCTGACTAAGGCAGGGGCATACGGGGCAGTTGCTCCAGGCCCCCACATAAGTGGGCCCTCCAAATCGAATATAAATAATATTTTGATTTTCCTTCTTAAATGAATGTTCTTCATTCCTAAAGCAGTAAAGCAAAAGGGTCCCCAACTTGGCCCCTTTTGCTTTACCCCAACTTGGCCCCCCAAGTCGGGCCCTGCTTTTAGAATCGTTTCACTAAATTCTTCGATTAAATTGTTTTTTAAATTCTGGTTTCCTCATTTACTAAATTCTGCTTGATTAAATTCTTTGCCCTTAGAAAAAAGTAATTGACCTCTATATTAAATTACAAATTGGCTTTGAAACCAATTTAAATAGGTAATTTGCAAAAAGGAGGAAATTCAATGCTTGTGTGATATCGTGGTACATTACCTATGCATCAGATCACGCTGGTTATGCTCCAGTATCCATGACATAGGCGTTCGTTACCAGCAGTTTTTAATATTTATAAATCAAGACATGCTTAGTTAGATGAAATCTATTCGAACTTTTATATTAATTAATAATTTAGAAAAATTCAAAATTCCTTGAACGTAGTAATATGTGACAAGGGAAAAAATGAAAAAAAAAGAGATTAGAAAACTCAATGAGAAAACTCAATGAATTCGAACTTTTATATTAATTAATAATTTAGAAAAATTCAAAATTCCTTGAACGTAGTAATATGTGACAAGGAAAAAAGATCGACAAAAGGATTAGAAAACTCAATGAGAGAGCTAGACAAATGAAAAAAAAAGTTCAACACGGGAAAAAAAATTTCATTTGTCTACAGAATCCTTTTTAGAAGCTTAAATGAAGAATAATATTTTAATTGAAGATTATTTATTTTAATTATTATTTTAGTATCACTGCATAGCTCTGACTTTACTAGATCATTGAACAAGTTGTCAGTTTGACCGAAATAATAATTAGCACTGTGGTTAAAAGAATATTTAGAGCTTCATGTAAGTAAAAAGTATAAAGGAATTCCCTAAATAAAAAGGGGTAAAAATAAAAAATACAGTAAAAAACCCAATTCAAGTATAATTATATTTTCTCATTTGATGTTGATAAGTATCAAGAAAAAATAGCATATCAAGAAAATAGTAAAGCATTAATAATAATATGAATAACTAATCTATTTTTTCATCATGTCAGAGCATGATGTTATTTTTAGGATGAGGTTTTGGACGTCAACAAAAATCCGTAAGCGAAAAATAAAAATTTTATTATCTGCACGAACATCAACAAAAAAAAATCGGCTTTTAATAACGTGTTGCCGTTGGATTTACAAAAGCTCTGATTTTTTTAAGTTAATTATTACAGCAAATAAAACCCAGAAAAATATCATTTTGAGGATTATATGAAATGAAATAAATAGGAAATGTGATATTTTTTTGAAACCATAAATACAAGACAAAGTTTTTTGGATCGTTTGCAGTACTAAAGGGACTCATTCAATGAAACAACTAAAATGAATAAAAATATAATTTAATTCGCACGAGCACGTGCTGCTTGACTATTCAAGAAATGATGTTCTGACAAGATACATTGAAATATGCATAGTAGATTTCATTTCAATATTTTTTCAATTTGTTCTCTTTAAAAATGATTTTATCGAAAAGTTTGGATATAATGCATAAAGCTAATAGATAAGGTTTTGATTCATTCATTGGCAATGAAAGGTTTGTTGTTAACATGCTTTCTTTTAACTTGAAGTCTATTTTTTCCTATGATGAATTTGATATGAATAGAACGTATTTACACTACAGAACTATGCAAGACACCGCTAACAAATTTTGTTTTATCACTCGCATCTTGCATTCTTTACTTATTTCACATAATACGTTATAAGGCAAATTAGAATATTTTTAATCTCTCATTGCAAGCAGATAGTTAAAGCGAATTTTATAATTTTGGTCGTAATCTAAAATACCAGTATTTATTTTTATATAAGTCTCAGTATTTACCAAAACGTGAGATATAAACGTTTTTTATCACATGAATCTTATAATATTCATAAAGTGATGCTAGACTATAATCTGCTTTTGTTGTTGTTACTTATGGCACTTGCCATGGACCAGCCTCGCTGATACATCAGCAGATTTTAAGTCCATGGTATGCGTCTCTTGTTTCAAGTAACGCCAACTAGGGGCAGGAGTACGACTTTAGCTAGACACTCATCACAGTCGCTTGCACAGCCCCTTTTTTACAGGTGGACAAAGTCACACATCTCACAGACAGCACACAGAAGAACAACCATGACAGAACCGGAACTCCCAGAACACGAGGAAGACGCGCTATCTCTGTGCCAGAAAGCCGGTAGACTATCTTATAAAATGTTAATGATTTAAATGTGATTTTCTAATGCTCTCGTTTTACCTTCTAAGATCAGAAAATTGTACTAATTATACAATATTTTTATTGTACTAATTATACTAATACTGTACTAATTATACTGATATATATATATGCTAAATATATAATAATAATTATTATACTAAATATATTATAATAATAACTATATACTATATTATACTAAATAACTATACTGATATATGATACTAAATAAATTATACTAAATATACTAATATTGTACTAATTATACTGATTGTATAATTAATACAATATACTGATATTGTACTATTTATACAATATTTTATTTTAAATATTTAAATTTTGTTACTGATCTGAAAATCATACCGTTTACTGATCTGAAAAATATATATTTGGAAATTTTGATTTACAAAATATCGTTGCATCTGTAAAAAGTTTTTTTAAAAGATTGAAGATAATAATATCAAATAATTATCTAAATTCTAAAATTAAGAATTATTTATCTGATTGAATACCGAATCTGTCCGATCTAAATGAAGAAAAAAAATTATAATATATTAATGAAGAATTCACAAGAAAATTGAATAAGAACCAAAACATTATATTGTTTTAATATTCGTATATATTAGTAATTTACATTTTAAAATATATCCCGAAAATCTATGAAGCAATTATTTGCATTTGATTTATTAACACCAGTTTTTGTGATTGAAATGGTAACTGCACAAGAATTATTTCTCATTGTCATGAGTTTCATAAGACAATGTGGCATCAATTTGGGAAATAATCTATTATTTTATTGCGCTAATCTATTCGAATCCTCTCACTCCCCTTTCCCATCCGGTTTTCCCTTTCGTTCGGGCTGACCCTGTGTATGAATGAAATGTACATAGATTAGGAACACTGGAGGCATCCTACTTGTAACAACATTGATGTCGGGAACGTGCTCCACGGATAGGTTCGCCAAGAGGGAGTTCCTCTCGAAATCTTCCCGCAGCAGCCTTTTCCGGAGAGCGGAACCGCACAGCCTATAGATGCCGACGATGTCCAAGCCTCTCCGTTCCACTTCTTCGGTGCACCTGTAACGGAGAGGAAAATCGTCTGCACTCAGCTGAGTTGCACGAAAAATGCTTCAGAATCATCAAAAAGAATATATATATACAACCAAAAGAAGATACCAGGATTTACTTCAACCTGAGTCAATGATTATTATATTTTGTGTGCGTCTCTTGCGTCTCTTTGTTTTTACAAGTAGCGCCATCTAGGGCCAAGAGTACGACGTAGCTACACACATGTCACAACCCTTTTTAGGGGGAGGGCTTCATTCATGCAAATTCATTCCTTCATCTCATATTATAATTTAGACCTGGAACAGAGAACGGTCACCTCTGGCCCAGTACCCCCCAGTGATATAACTCTCGATATGGAGGACTTTGCGGACACGAACAGATTTAACGAGCGCCAGTCACCACACACTCGGGGAATCTTTTGGCCGGTGAGCTTCGAACCCGAAACCTTAGGAGTACGAGTCCAACGCTCTACCAACCAGGCCATCTCGGCTCAAGCATTTGGATGACCATGTTAGATCAAACGAAATTAGAGCTAGTAATCAGATGGAACTAATAATATCTATAAGGGACACTTCAATTGAAAACGAACCCGACTAAATAACGACCATGGCGTGGAAGTTGTTAATGCAGGTAGGTGTGTCAATAGTAGTGACCTCTATCGAGAATCAGGAAGAAATAGAGCGAGCAGTCATCGCTGTGCCATTTGTCTGTCAGGCGGACTCGAAGTGAGGTGCTTGAGTTGTTTGTACATCCGACATAACTATGGAGGTCCAGAACAAGGAACAGATAAGAGTGTCGGGAAGTGAAATTCCTTCCAGAATTTCTGCAGTGTATGGCGAAAACAGTATGTCACGTGCGAATGTGTTTGAGTAAAATAAATGATTTCGAGGAGGTCAAGTGTTATAGAAAGACAGCAGTCGACATGGGCAGATTTGCAAGACTGGGTACAATTAGGGCACTTCAGGCAACCATAAGCATTTTTCCAAGATGGCATTGACTGTCTTATTTCACACTGGTATTTAAAGTATTAACAATTACAGCGATTAGTTTTGAAATAATATATAATTTAAATTTTTTCCATCTGTCTCGTTTTGATTTGACTGCCCCTTATATTTGGTTCCGCATAACTCCAAATGATTAGCTATGAATGATTGCAAATGGAAAATTTGGCTCTGTCTGTCTAGGCACATAAGAAACGAAGAACAAACGCAAGGTGATCTCTCATTTGAAGTAAAATGAGAGGTTTGCGAAGGTACACTCCACTGACTCCTATCTGAGACTAAAATTTATTTTTAAAAGTTAGAATATTGACACTTGAGTCTTGGGGTAGAGAAGGTTCAATTGGATTCAAACTGCATATGTTAACCGATGTCAAGATTGAAGGAGTGGGATGGATTTTGAGAGGGTCACCCTGACATAGGCAGGATCCAGCTAGAATAAATTTCCAACAGTGTTAAGGGTAAGGAAATTTCTGAATGAGACATTAGGATACTATCATAAACAGAAATGGATTAGGCCTCATTAATAATTCATAACCTAAATGTTGCATCAAGGTTACTTTAATAGTACATACAGCATTTCCTGATGCATACAATAATAAATTTTATACATTACCAAGAAGAAAGAGTAATTCATAATAAACTATGTAAAAATCTCATTTGCAGCATGAGTGATAAATTGAATTTAGTAATGAAATTTTGAAGAAAAAAAAGGCTACAATCATAAGCTGCTTAAATATAACTTTATCAAACCATTTGACCGTTGCTGAATAAATAAAGTAATAAGTCGATTTTTTTTTCTCTTTAGAAATTTATTTAAATTTTTGGAGCAAGTTGTTATTGTCTAGATCAGTGGTGTGCAAACTGTTTTCATTTATTTCCTCACTATTTTGTGTAGAATTTTGTCGTGGCCCATGAATAAACAGTAGCATTTTTGTTTAATCATCAACGAAGTTACAAAAGTACATAAACGAAGTTAAAATTCTTTCTGGGATTGGCTCTTACAGTGTGATTTTAAAAGAGTGCTGTGACGTCATCGGTTGAAATCATGACTTTTTAAAATAACACATCAAACTTGTTTTTTTTTTTCTAATAGCACTTGCTGGAAAAAGCTCGCTGAGGTAGTCAGCGATTTAAGCCTAATCAGCGTCTCTTGCGCAACTAGAACCAAGGGAACGACTTTTGCTACCCACTCATCACATTTGCTTGCACAACCCCTTTCTACAGGGGGGCAGAGCCACACACTTTGCAGATATAACACAGAAGAATGACCATACCTAAATCTGGTCTCGAACCCGGAACGCCCTATATCACGGGGAGGAAGCGCTACCCCTATACCATTATGCCAGCTCGAGCCAACTTTAAAAACTATCATAAAAATTTTATAAAAGTTGTAACATCATAAAAATTAGTTCATAAATCAACACAAAAGTTTTTGAATCAATGCTTTACTTATGTATATGCCTACTTTTTGCTTTGATTAGAATTAAGCAAGAATGCTGTCATTTATTATAAATGCAAGTGAGTAACCGATATCACTGATCACTATGCATGTTAATGGAGGTTTGAAACCTCGTGATAGCTATCGCAAATATCAGTTTCTTATATTAATAATTGTTATTTTCTTCACTTGTATTATTTCAAGCTTGTTTTATTTATATTAGATCTTCCTTACATTTGAATTTAATGACCCTAAAAATTTTCACACGACCCTTCCTAGGGTCGCAACCCCCGGTTTGTGCATCACCACTCTAGATTTTTGCCGTATATATGGATAGGACTCATGTCTACTGATTCCAAATGGAGTTTTAAGGTATCGGTCCTGGGGTATTCGGGGGACGTGCTCACCTTTTGACTATTAAGGGTACCCCGTATCCTGAGTCCTCTCGTACGAGCACTCTCTCGAGGTCCACCCCGAAGAGTGCCCCCTCCGATGCCGCGGGCATCCTCTGAAAGGTCTGCGTGGGGTTCTTGAATCGCAGCTTCAGGTACAGGGTACCGCGGGGCTCCAGCTTCAGTGCTAGGCTGTGCACAGGGGACTCGCGGAGCAGAGCGGACAGGTGCAGGGTGCCCTTGTAGCACAACTTGTGCCGAAACCTAGGGCACACACAAAAAATGTATCAGCACTATAAACATGTTTTGAATACAGCAATAATAACAGACATCTATGTCCCATAATTTAAATACATGAAACAAATGTAGAACCATCATCATCAAAATCAATAAATCATTCCATATTAGCAGTCGGTCTATTTATCCTGTTACTTTCTAGATACTTTTAGTAACACCAACTAATTAGATTATAGACATTGCTAATCGATATGTGAAAGTTCTGGAACTCAGTCTTGACCCACTCTTTTATTACTGAAGTGCCCGAAATGACCGTTTTAGAAGAGTACAGAAATCAAGCCAAAATACACATTTTCTTAGCAAAACTTCTTACTCTTTTTATTAAATTATTAATTGAATATCGAAAGTGCGGGCTTTGTTCGGTAGAATGAATCACTCACAAGGGAGAGATAGATGTAAATATTTCCCTTTATATACCTAACAGCTGTTCATTGTGAGAGTTCATTTTTTTAAATATTATTCTTAAGTATGAAAGGTGGCATTGCAGTTTTAAAAGAAAGAGAAAGAAAGAGGTTTTAAGAAGCTTTTCTGATCTTTAAAAATTGAATCCAGGAGTTTTAGTCTTCTAAGTTCTCCGTCCTCCAGGGGGGGGGCACCTCAATTGAGGATGAGATCCTACCGGTATGGTGGTTGGATCTCACTACTCTAAGTAGGTACACTAATAGGTGGAGATTGGACACCTCTCATCGATGTCGGGACTTACTTCTTACGAGGAGGGTTGCACTTGACCGGTGAAGGCTATTAGGACTCAACAACATTTCTCGTCAGTTTTGCTGTTGCCGCACTACGGTCATTCAGTTTTATGGTGTTCTAGTGCCTTCGTGGTGGGTCGGAGAGTATGACTTATAAGTTCTCAAGATACATAGGCTCCTTGTAGTTAATGGGTTAAGTTGAGGATATTACTATTGTTTAATTATAATTTGCATCCCAATTTAAACATTTAATAAATTTATAAATATCGAGTTTATTTATATTTTTGTGAGTAATGGTTTATAAAAAATTTTAAGAATGCATAACTTACTTAAGATAAATAAACAATTCAATGTTGTAATATAGAATTAATTTTCAGTATTATTTTCTTATCAACGAGTTTTTTTAACTATGGATTCAATTTAGTAAGAAAAACTAATCAAGTACGAAAGGAACTATTCAACATCATCCTTAATTTCATTTTATTCTTTAGATTTTCAAAATGACTCGATTGCATCATCTTTATCTCTCCGTTTATGATTTTTTGCAGTTTATTAAAAACTCTTATCGATATTTCTTAATGAAATCGATAAATTTTGAGTGCTTGTTAGTATCTGTAACAAAGCCCTGAATCATTGTTGGAAGATAAGTTTTAACGTACTGTTACAAGTGGGCGAGCGCCTCGGAAGCATGCCGAAGTTGGCGATGTTTGACAAGGAGCTTCGCACCAACCGGGTTGTTTTGGAGAAAGGAATAGCCTGGTAGCCGCTAGATAGTACATGAAGCTTCGCATGCTTTGGGCACGCGCTTGCTCGCCTATATAAAGGACGGTTTGCCGTAGTCTCGGTAGTTTCCTCTCAGAAGAGAAATGTCTCGCTGGACTAGCGGATTACTTTTCTCTCTTGTTATTAGTGATCTGTGTTTACGTTTGCTGTTAGCGTTGTATAATTGAGCTCGCTGTGATTTACTGTTTGCTGTGCAATACAATAGCTGTTTTGCAGTCTGTTTTTATCGTGCGTAAGGCTTGCATGTACGCTGTAAGTGACTGTTGACAGCTGGATTGTGTTTATCTGAAGTTTTACTTTATCAAGTCATCCTGTAAATAGCTGTAAATAAATTTCTCTGTGCTGTCCTCAAGTAAAGTACATTCAATCCGAACCCGCTACGCTAAAGAAACGTAACAGTATGCTTTGTTGGGACTCTAAATTGTCATCAATGAAAATCGTTTAGTGATATAAACCAATGATCTTAAAAAATGTCAAATATTTAATTAAACTGCAAATCAATGAACATTAAAATGAAAAATTAAATCGGTAACAATCGGTAAGGGTTAGTCGACTCCACACCATATCTATACCCACTTGGGGTGCCAGAACAAAGCACCTTGTCATCCTCATATCTGAGTATTTCCCGGTGGGAATTAGTTTAATCTAAGAATTCTTTTATATTTATAAATAATAACATTTTACTTATCAAATTAATTCATATTTATAGATATGAATTACATCAAATTGCAGGTAAAAGGACAGATAATAATTACCAAAAAGATAAGAAAAATGATACATAAAAAATTACCTGGCAAGTAATACAAATGATAGGTGAGAGTTACCTGGGGTCCCAAGTGTAAAGTAGAAAGGCAACTTCTCTGTTCTCCACTAAATCAATCTCAAAAATTTCGTCCCAGTCAAAACTGTGTTCTCCTGTCCGTATGACCGTTCTAGCTTTGTGGACTCTGTCGCACTCGATGACGCAGTACAGGTCACGGAAGTGGTCGCTGTGACCGGTGGGCTTGAGGCCGCGACCGGAGAGTAAGTGAATCCACAGCAGGCCGCTGTAGCCCCTGGGGGCCTGTGTAGGCTCACGGGGCCCCACGCTTACAGGAGTGATGGTCGCGCGAGGCCGATATTTGCTGCAAAAGAGGGGGGAAGGAATCGTCATTTATTGATAAAACTTCCAAATTATTTAGAGCGAACATGTAACACACCATAACTACAAACTGGGGACAATGTAATAAGAATTAAGAAATTGTTTTTCCAAAACTACGTTTTTGCGTGTAAATAGTTAGGATATTATTTCCACTTTTTTAATGCGCAACTCAGCGACAATTACGACTGGCTGTGTAAATGCATAATAAGTGGTAATGCGAGACCCATCGAACCAAATAAGCTGGGGTGCTCCATGTTTATGATACACATATATATATTATATAAAAGGCTTTTTGCCACTTGTTGAATTATTTGATGACTTATGGCGGAATTCTGGCTCATATTCATAAATAGAACTCAGGAATTCATCATCTTTTAAATAAGACCGTATATCATTTATTAATCTTTGGAAAAGCTATTTTTTCCTCTTGTAAAATTCCATTCTAATTTTTTGATTATCGAATGTATTATTCTGAGGGAGAGGACAACTGACATACTACTTACACATACTACTAACACATTCAAGGTAGAGACCATTTAAAATGGTGTAAATGCTTTTTCATTATTTGTAACTGGTTGCGTATTGATATTTTTATACCCCATAAAATTCCTTAAACAGAGGCTACGAAGTCATTATTGCCACCCTCGGTATTTATAAGTTAGCGAAGAGGCTCACCGTTAATTGTAAATATTCAGTCATTGAGCGTATTGTACGGTCTTTGAGACAAAGGGATAATGAAACTGCTTACAGATGGAAAGTATTCGTTTTAAAATTGTTTACTTATTATTCATTATTTGTAAGTAGTTGTATATTGATATTTCTGCATCTCATATAATTATTAAACAAAAGCCATCAATTACCGTCCCCCTTACCTCTTATTACTGCCATTAATAACTTAATGACGATGTCCACTTATAATCAGTTGGACTTACAGCTATTACTGAGCGTAATATTCCCCTGGAGACGATAATTGATATATGGTTGAAAAGGTGTCGATGTTTTTCATTATTTGTAACTGTTGCATATTGATATTTTTGCACCCAATATGTTTCTTGAAACAATAATTATCAATTACTGGCGTTCTCGGTATTAGCAAGTTCGCAAAGAAATTCACTTATTGCAATTTTTAAAGGATCGATTATCGAACATATTATTCTACCGGATCATAATAACTTCTCATGGAGCATGTCAGTTAAAAGGTAGCAATTTTTTTTCATTATTTTTAAATGTTTCATATTCGATGTATATCAAAGCTTGAAAATGTTCAAATACATTACTCATTATCAATTCATTAACTTTCCCTTTTTGAATGCTAACAACCGTTTCAGGGGCATGAGTGATTACGGGTATGGGCTTTTTATCGAACGGTGATTAGCAAAAGAGCACTTGGTGTGCGATCACGCTGTGGATTAAGGGCGTTGCAAAACAAGGGAGGATGATCTCACTTGAAGTCCCTGGGGTCTAGGCTGACGAGATGCAGGCGTTCCTCCGAGGATTTGATGGGCGTGGGGTGGGGTACGGTCATTCTGGGTGCGTACGCCCCTCCCGCTGGCAGTGAGTCTTCGCTCGGAGTGTGGAGACGCCGGGGGAATGTATAAATGCCACGGTGTTCCTCCTGTGGAAAAAAAACAACGCTTTAGATATAAAGCAAACAGAGATAGAACTTGTTGCATATCGAGGTATTTCAACAATATAAATGTTTTACTTAGGTTTATGGATAAATATTCATAAAAGATTTAAAAGACCTATGAAAGATGTTCCACATTTTCCAGGCTATTGAGATAAGATATTGTACATTTCACGTTGAGAACCGTAACTTGTCGATGTTTTTGAATGTTCTGAACGTTGTACAGTTTCGTGGAAATATCTTAATAAGACAGGTGGACACTTTAAACTTTTGTATAGTTTGCGTTTCATCGTTTTTTAGTAAGTACTGATTTGATAAATGAGTTTTTAAAAGAGGTTAATTTACTAAATAGGTAATATGTTTTGTAACATATCAAAACACACAAAGGGTCCATATTATCAAGATTTCAAAGTGTTCATAATATGAAGATAACAAGGTGTCCAAGACACACAAAGCATCCATTAGATGCCCAAGACACACAAAGTGTCCATTATGTGTCCAAGACTCACAAAGGGCCCATAACATCAAGATTAAAAAGTATCCATTAAGTGTCCAAGACTCACAAAGTGCCCATAATATCAAGATTAAAAAGTGTCCAAAATATCAAGTTAATAAAGTACCCATAATATCAAGATAACAATATGCCCGTAAAGTGTCTAAGACACACAAAGTTTCCATAATAATATCAATGTACAAAAAGTGTCCATTGCACAAAGATAACAAAGGGTCAAAAATTATTGAATAAATCCATTTTTATGTAATTCTTCACTTTCAAATGAAGATAAAGAACCATGTTTCTATAACCTTTAATTTACGTGAAGTCGGCTCTAAAAAATGAGGATGTTCATTGAGACACAAATAAATAAGTAACATAAAAAGATAAAAATTACAATATAAGTATGACACAAAGTGTTACAGATTAAGTTTAATAGCTTGCATATCTAGACTTGCTGGTGCATGTTGCTGACTAGCAGGTTAAAGTGGTCAAGTTTTAATAAATGCAATAGCATCACAAGAGTAAGTGATGAGCTTGTGTTGTAATCGGACTTTTGATTCATAATTTTTTTTCAAGTGACCCATAAAAATCACCTTATGTTTTATCAGGATTTTAGTTATCAGAATGTGATAACTCACAGGTTATAAATAAAACTGCTTTTAAATGAATTGTACGTAACATCATAACATTTAAATAATTGTACGTAACATTGCGATTTTTTAGAAATGCTAAGATTATATATAGACAGTTTTTATCCTCAGAGAGAGAAGAATAGAATTATATTGAAGTTTATTCAGTCATTATGGGACTTTCTGTGTATATATATAAAATGTCCATCCCAATTCTGATGTAATAGCTAATTTCTAAATAGTTAGAAATCGGCATGAAATTTAAAAATCAAAGGCATTTTAATGAATGTAATGACTTACAATTTATGTTACTTGAATCACTAAATATTATATTAAAAATGCAAAAACCTAATTTTTTTTATAGTTTTATAGTTGTAATTGGTATAACCAGTCAAGTATTCTTGCAATACTAAAATTTTAAACAAAAAGTTTTGTTCTTTTATGGCCGAAATTAACCTAGCTCTTTATGAGATTGTTTTAGAAAAATTAATCGGCTGCCTCAAAGAAAATCATACAGTCAGCTAACTCCTGATCAATCAGCAATTGATTGATCAAAAACAGTAAAATTCAACGTGCCCTAGTTCAGGCAGGTTTAATTACAGAAAGGTAGAACTTTTTCTGTTTAAATTATCAATGTATTGAAAATATTTTACAAAGTAAACTCAATAAGATTGGGAACTATACAGGCATTTAGATTCCATAATTTCTTCAGTAGTACATGTTTTAATTAAAAACGCATAAAATACAATTGGTTAGGTCATTTAATACATTTTTCTAACTAAAACTAATGAGTTCCGGTAATTAACAATATGCCCGATCGCCAAAGGTTTAGTAGCTCATTGGTGGCGGATTTAAATTTGGTGATAAAAATCAACGGATTACTCCATTGCCATAATTGGCGGTTTAGCAACTCATTGACGTTTACTTCAAATTTTGGGATAAAGTTGGAAGGTTTAATACATAAATACTTCGGTTCCCTCCAACTACTAAATAATTAACTATTGAATTTGTATTAGAGTAGTAACTATACATCGGATATAAATTATGGATGTGTGGAAATTATTTAAAATCTAAGGATTATGGACAACGAGATAAGTAATAAATGGGAAAAAAGATAGATAAACAAGTTTCAGAACCATTATTTTTTTTATTTAAATTAAAACAATAACTATGTTCAGTAAGCAAAGGGCAAATGAGTAAAGTGTACGATACATGGTTCTAATATTTGGTACTTTAAAAACAAACATTCGACAAAGAGACAAGTAATAATTAAAACAGAGCAAATATTGATAAAAGTATACTAACATGCTGAGAGCATACTTCATAAATACAAATGAGCGATTTTAATAGATTTTATCAACTTTCTGATAAGTACATTTTTATATATTTTAACTGAATGAAAAGAAAAATCTGATAGAAATTCTAATTAACATAGTAAATAGAACTGGCAACAAATTCTCTAAATATGTTGTTAATATAGATTCTTTTGGAGGTCTACCCTTCATTTTAACTAGTCCGGTGGTTCCGGCTTCAAATGGGACTGACCTGTCTCATGGTGTCCAGCAGGGACTCCGCGCTGTAGGCTATCCTTCCCAGATTGGTGGCGTGGTGGCCTCTCCGAAGCCTCTCGTAGATTGCGGAGGTGGATGGAGCTCGGCTCATCCACGCCTTATATTCGTTCGATGTGAACACACTCGGTGATCGGCGACTACCCTGAGGATGGGCTGGAACGAAAGAACCCAGTCGGTTAAGTCCACACCCCTTGATTTTTATTTAAAAACTATTTGAAATTCTTATTCCTTAGAGAAACTCGTAAACATATATACCATGGGTTTCTTGGAACTTAATGGAATTATTCGACATTCATGTTTTTGAATTGTACCTATTACAGAGTGTTGTTCTCATTTGCGCATTAAATTATTGTTTCTAGAAATTGAGCTGGGCCTTTAACATGTTTAATTGTACTAGTTACCGGGAAATTCTGTTTATATTCTGTAACTTTAATTTTCTAATGCTACCGTCTAATGGTTGATCGAATATAAAATCGTTAGATTCTATCAAATTTGTTTCCGGATAGTTTTTACGACATTATAAAATGTGTGGGGATGTCCGTAATGCCGATTATAATACCTGACATAAGTTCTTTACCATTTTTTTCATAACTCCATTTCTTGTATTCTGATATATTTTGTTGTAAAAATACGTCCAAATACATTTTTTAGTTCTTAATGAACTTTTTTGTACCCACTTTTTGTTAGATAGATATCTTTATTGTTTGTTTTCATAGTCTAAACGAAATTTAGGGCATTATTTTCCGTTTCCATATTTGTTCTTCTTGGAGTCTGCTGAAGTCCCATAATT
Organism: Argiope argentata; assembly: GCA_026289955.1. NCBI lineage: Eukaryota > Metazoa > Arthropoda > Arachnida > Araneae > Araneidae > Argiope > Argiope argentata. The sequence continues at coordinate 403,534 of JAOUZG010013995.1, read as the reverse complement.
GTGCTCTTATAGTCATTAAATCCCTAAGTAAAATTTAAAAAGAAACATCTAATAAATATCATTATAGGTTGTTGATGTGTTTATTTTCTTTAGGCGGCTAAGTTCATTACAAAATTGGCCAAATAATTGAAACCAAACGGATATATATATATATAGTGCCTCGAGTTTTTCTCAACTATGCTGATTGTTATTTATTTTACTTTCTTAAATTTTTATCTTTTGATTCTTGCAAAATTTGATGATGCCATATTTATAGATATCTATCAAATTATGGAAAAAAAACCCATCAATAATTTTGATCAAGAAAGAAATCTATCTATAGTTTTGACTTATATGGATTAGTTCTGTAATAATGGGGGAACAGTCTGCAATTAAAAAAAATAGCTTTGATTTTTAATGTTCTTTATTTTCTTTTGCGTACATGAAGTATATAAGAAAAGAAACTAAATATTTTTGCGTATTGAGTATGCTTCACATTTGAGAAAGTTAAAATAAGTAAAAATTTAGAGTTAGGATTATGCTTACGAATTAATGAGTGGTTCAAATAGAAGAGATCACGCTACCCTAATGCAATAGTTGTGTATCACATTAGTATATTTTAGTTTTAAAGAACAATGTATATTTTATGCTTCCGGGATCCTTTCACAGTACGTAACCGAGATGACATAGTAGCAAAACCTCGGCTTTACGGCAGGAGGATTCTTACTTTGAAATCTAATACCACAAAAGATCCGTACATTTTATTGGACTGGCACGTGGTAAATCTGTCCCTCTAAACCTAGTATATTCCTTTTGATAATGTAAAAAAAGAGAGAGTATACTAGTTCAAGTGTATCTAACAAAGGCTCAAAAGTAGCACTAGATCATCCATAAAGCACCACACCGGTGTAATGCGAAAACTATCCAGAAAATGCCGATACCCCTCATTGCTTCCGGGTGAATTTTTATTTGGAATTACCTTATTTTATTTTAATTATTTACAATTAAGTATTATATATATTATGAAAATCGTTATTTATTTATTGAAAAAGATAATTAAATTCTCTCGAAAACGCAAAAAATCGCCAGCGACAGACGTCCTACCGGGTCCAATTCCAATTAAACATGCTGACGGCATAGTGTTAAGAGATCATTTCTAAAGTACCTCTAACGTTGTTTCCAAACAAAACGTTAATGTAACTAAAGTAAGCTATTCCAGAATAGCAGAGCGTCAAATGGCGAGTATCCAGATGCCACTTAAATAAACTCGACTATTATACCATACGACTTGAAATCAGCTTTGATAGTATAAAGTCGATTCTGGTGGCATCGGGAAATATTTGCCTATCGTTTTATGGCGAGAAAAACGATGCCATTGTTGACGGGTTAAGGAATATGTGTTCCTCATTCATTTCAATGATTGAAACAATAAAAGTGAAAACAACTAAGTAAAATAAATGCTGTGAGTCAAAACAATAGTAATATTTCTAATTATAGATTTGATCTTCCCAAATGAAGTTTTGAATAAATTTTCGTCTCGTATCTCAACTAAGCTCTTTTCAGGGATAAATTAACTTCAATAGAATTCATCTAAACATACTCCCCATCGGACACCCCCATCATCATCATAATAATGTATATAGTCACTTTTTCTCAGTACCGTATGCAAACAATTTTTTTTTCTTAATAAATATTTCCACTTACATCCTTTCAACCAACAGAGAATCCTAGAGATTCCAAGTTCGCGGATATTCTGCAGCAAAAAAAAAAAGACTATTTAAATTTATATCAATTAATTTAAAATAATCTTCCCGCATAAAAGTTTAAAAAACTTTTAATAAATATTGAGCACACAAACAGTAAATGTTGTAATTGTTAAAAAATTCGAAGAGCAATATTTTGATGATTCTTCTAGTTTTGCTTTATGCTCGCAATCGTAACTCAAAAGTGCAAGAAACGAGCTAAAAAATATGTTTTTATTAATAGAGTTGAAGATATGTATCAAATTTTTGCTGTCTACTGTTCTGTCTATTCGTCCTTATGTAAAAGTGAATGCAAATTTTAAATGGATGAATCTTGATTACGGTTTTTTTTAACCAAAATTAGCGAGTTGTATCTGATTTTGGAATTAAAAATTTTGAAGCTTGAATTAAAAACCATAATAAGCAAGATAAATGATATTTAGCTCGTATTTAATTGACACTTGAATTAAATATCTATGTACTACAAAATTTTGAGTTTCATTAGTTCAAAAGAAGAAATCCAAAATTCATATTCTATTCATGTCATTATACTATGCCGCATGCAAGTATGTCATCTTTTTACTTTCTCATATATAAAGCACAGCGGAAGCTGCTCAAAAGTGCGCCGTATTTTGATAAACCTATACGTTTCAATCTCCCTGGGCTTGAAAAATACAGTTGGGCATTATATCTGTTATATCTATCTTTGAATACGGTAACACACGCCAGCTTCCTGGCACAGAGGTAGCGCGTCTTCCTCGTGATCTGGGCTTTCCGGGTTCGAGTCCCGGCCAGGGCAGGGTTGCTCTTATGTTTTCTATCTGTGAGGTGTGAGAATGTTTCACTCTGTAAAAAGGGGCTGTGCAAGCTAATATGATAAGTGTGTGTCCTCTACACAGGAGTTAGAAGTCAGACTTCTGCCTTCAGGTGCTCAGGGGTCCTTATGCTCAGAAGCTACTGCACTCCTCCTTCCGTTGTTAAGTGGATACGAGATCATCATCAACACGATAACACAAAAAATTCTTAGAGCTTATACGATTGAAATTTCGCATTTGGAATTACGACAAAAATTAATATTAATTATAGATCAAAAGAAAAATTGAACGAAATCCAGTCATAAGACATATCGTCTGTTTGCCTGTTCGAGTACAAGAAAAATTGATAACTTAAAAAAAGCAAAGTTAAGGTAAATAAAATTTGGTAATCAGAATTTTAGCCTCTAAAATAAGATATTAAATTTCGAACTAACTTTTTCAAATGGTTGAACATCTATCAGTCTATACTTTCGCAGGCATGGAAACACGATAATAATAATATAGAAAATGAAAATTTAGATCGTAAATTTCAAGTCATCGTATGAGAATATTATAATTTTTTAAGTCATTATTCTTAATTTAAGCTTTTTTAAGTCATTAACCAAATTAAGCTGGTTAAGTCATTAACCAATTTAAGCAAACAATGACGAGTCGTCTCTATCGGTCTCTATCCCCTCCTCTCTAAGTAGTTTAAGCCAGTTTGAAAAACAATACTGGTAAAAGCAGGACAACCTTTTAAAAACGCATCTGCTATTAAAGAAGCATGCATAGTAAAAATGTAATACTGCTAAAAGCAGGTGAAAAAATATGCGATTAAAGGATGTTGATGAATGTTTCCATTTATGCTGTTTGTTTAAGTGATTTCGAGCTTCAATTATTCGTTGCCTTCAATTATTCCAAAATCTCTAAAAAATAATATCATATTCTCACATGAAAATAGACACAATAACTTAAAAAGATGAAATTCGTTACATTATTTTATGACAACAACTTTAATTCTGTGTCAAATTTTGGTGTCAATCAGCAAGCGAAAATAGAGAGGAAGAGGAATAATCACTTTTAAGGAAGAATTAAAATTCAAAACAAATCTATGAACTGGTTTAAAGAAAGATACCAAATTTCATTAATTTAGCTCAAAGACTTTGTGTTATAATGTTTATTCATGTAATTCCAAAAATATGTTTTTCAAATTCAGAGTAATTTGAAACTTAGAAATCCATACTGATATCGAAATGGGATGTTTCACTAAATCATAACACTTTCTGTATATTTCATATTCGAGAAAAATATACATTTATAACATAAACGTTGTGTTATCAAATTTGAAAATATCCTTTCGCGCTTTGATAATAAAGTATCTTTTTAAAGTAAAAAAAAATAATAGAGATTAAATTGTTTAACGTAATGCTATAAAACAAAACAAATAAATTTTTATGATTTAGTAAAGAAAATTTCTTTTAAAGATACTTTTTTTTTATTTTTTACAGGTATCATTTCACCTATCTCATAAATTCTTTCCCGTAAGAAACAAGCTATTTTCTACTTTAATCATAAAGGAGATGAAAAGATGATCTTCAATAAGCTGCTTTTTGAATCTCTTTTCTTTTTTCTCCGAATTTATTCATGAATCTTTTAAGGAATATCGATTTTTGCGAATAAGAATAATATCCTTTTAAATCTAAATTGACGTGAGCTGATATGTACTTTAAATCTATTTATGGGAAGCTGTGGTTTTACCGAGAGATAAAGACACCGCTGATTTAGAATTATTATACGGTAGTTTCTGGTTTCTAAGCTAAATAATCGTTTTAAAAGCTCTATTGAGTAACATTGTATTTATTTATTTTTCAGTGTAGATATTTGGTTTTAAGCCAATGGGAGTGGTCTCCCCGAAAGTTTCTCTCATGATCTCTAATAATTGTGTTATTTCCTTCCCTCTGCACGAATTTGGAGAATTTGAGATTCAAGATTTTTCTTTTCGTGCACAGTTTCGTTCTTTGTAATAAAGAAAACCGGTACAACTGTTTTAATTGCATGTCACTGATGAGCAATAATTATGGAATTTCGAGGCTTAACGTGAATATAGCGTGCGATCTTTGACGATTTTTTTTGGCAAACATTGGTGATACCATTACCACCAATCATGAAAATTGAATATTATTTTAAACACATTTTCTTTCACCCTGATTGAAACCAAAATTTTAGTCACAAGTTTATATTCCAAATTTCATTTATTTAGGAAACTGTATTTTTTAATTATCGTGTTTGTGTGGGCGAAGAAACTTTAAAGAACCCCCCTCTCCCCCAGTCGTCTAGATTTTTTACAGTATTTCAAAAATTATTAATTTTTTTGCTTACATGTTGATTTGAATAAATGACGCCCAAGCGAATTTATTCAAATCAAAACAATATATTGCATAACGGAATTTTGGAGTTTTATCCTAGTAAAAATTCTAATTTCTGCTAATAATAAATTTGGATGTGTATGTGTTAGCTCTCTGTTGGCGAAACCGTTTGAACACTGCCACATGCAGCACATGCATATCTTAAAGATTGAAAATGTCTACGTCAGAAAGAATTTTTTGAATAAATTCAATTAGAGTTTTAATTAATTAAATATTACACTGGATTTTGTCATTAACGGCGATATTTTCAAACAATATTGAAGCAGAAAAATTATTTTCATGCCTTTTCAGAATTTTAAATTTTTTTCTTTTAATGATAACATTGTAAAAATCAAGCAAAATATATAAAAATATTTTTAGATGATTTTCAAACAATTGTTAACCTGGAATTCAAACTGTTTTCATTGTTTCCTTCAAATATATAATTGTAGAATTTTCTTTTATATTTTTGAAAGCTAAAGTGGAAAGATTCTAATTAATGCCTGCGTAGCTTACAAAATGAATAAAAGGTTCACGTGCACATTGAAGCGAATATGTATGAGGCAAAATAACACGATCTTAATGTCTGAAAAGTAGGCGTAATTATAAACTCGGAAATATATAAAAGTGATTTAATTAGAATTAAAGATTATCTATATCTCCAGCGTATCAACTGGTGCGTGGAGGCTTGTATTGCCTAAGGACCTTAGAAAGGTGGATCTGATCCTGACTTTCTCTCATAATATACAAAACAATATATTAATAATATTATTATCTTAACCAGCTTATAGTCCCTATATTGTGATTATTTTTCTTTGGCTTGCTTTTATGCCAAGTTATGAAGACAGCTAGTTAATTTAACTTATTTTCGAACTGTACTAATTCAATCAACTGCCAGTGACACAATTTGGAACAATTTTTATAATTATATTAGAAGATTTACCTAATCCTCTTTCGCTGTTGTTGTCATTAGTGGCACTTGCCCTGGACAAGCTTTGCCGAGGGGTTTAGCGAGTTTTAAGCCGAAAGGAGCGTCTCTTGTTTTGAACTAGCGCCAACTAATGCAACTCACACATCACAGCCCCTTTTTACAGGGGGCACACTAATACATCTCACAGATAGAACACAGAAGAACAACCATGCACAAACCGGGACTCGAACCCGGGACGCCCAACTATCGGGGAATACGCGCTACCCCTATTTTAGAAAGCCGGCACTTTTTTCGTAGTTGTTATCAACTTGTTCGTGTGCAAAGTGTACTCTCAAAATGTACCACGATCGTTAAAACCTTAAACTTTCGTATTTTAATGGATAAATGTGATAAATTTTAAACTTATGCTAGAAAAGAAATTATTTCTGTTGGAAAACATGATAAATAATATAAAAGAAAAAAAAGAAGTCGTATGACTGAGACTTGATATGGGGCCTAAACATCAAAATTAAAGATGACAATAAGTTTTAGGTGAAATCCGGCAAATGCCAATTTGTCTATCAATTCATTTTCAAAATAACTCGACACCTGAAAAATGAAATAAGCCGGATTGATGAAATTTGGCATGTGAAATTACTGCAAGACTTGTGGATCTACACCCATTTGTATGAAATTCATCAATGAAACGATTGTCTATTGGTCTTCCCTTTTTGATGTAAGCAGATGATGTATTAAAAATGCATGAATAAAATCTGACTTAGGTACTTAAACCAAAATTATGGATTGGTATCAAATTTTACGAAAAATTTAATTAAAACAATTACTTTCAATAAATGCGAGGACTTTTCAATAAAGAATTGTTGTAGCATTTAAAGATGACAAATAAAATCAATGAAATAAAATTAATATTATGAGAGAAATGAGATGATTGAAAAATGGATAGCTCTTATTTTTCGATAAAACCATCTTTGCTGTCATCTCGGTAAGTAGTAAAGAACGCTTTGTTTTACTTTTGCTATTCCAAATTGGGATATAGCACGCATTGAATACAATGAAATTCCTTTTCACCTTAAAAAACCCGACAGGTGAAGCATATGGGGTGACATCGGAAGTTTATGGGGCTCGTCTAGAAAATGTCTGAAGAGAGAAGATGATCAATGTCAATGAAAGATGGACCTGGAACTCTAGTGACTGCTTTAATAGAAGTAAACATCAAAATCTCTATTGTGGTAAAGAGAAAAAATCGTCAAACCACGTTAGGTGATCTATTAGAAAGAATCAATTTTATAACAGGTGTGTGGGGAACTCTTCATAAGCCAGATAACATCCTCCATCCAAGGGTAATTGCTTTTGTACGGTAGCTATGCCACTCCGCTACAAACCCTAACGTTACGAGTTTGGTTCTAGAGTAGGGGCTCTCAAAAGGTGGGTTGAGACCCCGAAGGGGGTCGCGGGATGTGGGAGAAAAGTTTAAAGAAAATTAATTCATTGCTGTAGTTTCCATTAAAAAAAGAGTACACATAAAGCTTTTAATACGCATACAAGTTGGTTTTGGGGTTCTTTTAGTTAACGGGATACATGAGCTTGTTTGGAATTAATTAATTTTTTAATGTCTAGAATGAGTTTTGTAACACACAAAATAATGTCATTTTCCAATGTCAAACGATTTCTTGATTTTGTTTTTAAATTTATCATTAGGGAGAGTCCTTGTGCACAGTTGTAATGTGTAGAAAATAGCATCAAAGTTTTTAATGCTATTGTGGGCAGTTCTGAGTATTTCTTTTTAATACGTATTCAAAATTTGTCGATATTATGTTAATATTATGTCGATTGCTATGTTAAAAATTACTTTAGATGACTGATCACTTAAAATCTCTATCAGTTGATCATGATGACGGACACTTACCTCAGCTTTTGTTATGGCTTGCTCACCGATCGGATTGACTATCCACACAACCCGACTCATATCCTTAATGGTAATGTAATCTGTAAACTGTTCAATCAAAGTTTCGAGATGAGATGATGATGATGTCGTGTCCGCTTTTTACCGCGGAAAAAGGGGTGCAGTAGCTTCAGAGGGTATGAACCCCTGAGCACCCGAGGGCAGAAGTCTGACTTCTAGCTCATATGAAGATGAAACACACACACATACGCTTGCACAGCCCCTTTTTACAGGGGGGGGGGCACATTCACCCATCTCACAGATAGCACACAAAGGAACAACCATGCCCGAACCGGGACTCGAACCCGGGACCTCCAGAACACGAGGCAGATGCGCTACCTCTGTGCCAGCAAGTCGGCTCGAGATGAAATGATACTAGTAAGGAGAAAGATGAAGTGTCAAGTGATGTGGCGTCAATAACCGACACATACTCTACAAACTCTTGAGTACGTGTAAAATTTTTAAAATATCTGTCTAAACTTTAGACAGGGTTAAAACTTTGGAGGGTCGCCAAAATACTTTGTCTAATAAAGGGGTCGCAATGGTTAAAAGTTTGAGAACCTCTGTTCTAGAGCAATCCTATTCTAATTCATCAACATTGGTGACCCGCACCCTTGAATAAGCAACCTTCTTACATTTGTTGTGATACCCTCTACTGGTAGCAAAAGTCGTCAGGCGCATTAGAAACAACAGCCAATATTACCAACAATAACTCCCAAACGTTCTAATATCGTTCGTCTCACCACCGACTCACTAGTGGAAAAGTATGTGGTAAAAGCTTCATAAGCCAGATAACATCTTCCGGACACGGGTAATAGCTCTTGCATAGTAGTTATGCTATTCGGCTACAAAACCTGACGTTACAAGTTTGGTTCTAAGGCAATCTAATCATTCATTCACAGGTGTAACTCAGCTTTTGTTACAAAAGAATTGTGTAAGATAAGTTTCAGCGTCAGATGGATTCTTAGAATATTTATTCTCATCACTCATTTAAAAAAAATGAATGTCCCATGTGCTCTTCATTCTCCTTACATCCCAGACTTAGCAACGGACGATATTTTTTCTTTCTAAGAATTTGAAGAAGCACTGCCAAGGAGTTTTTCATCATCTGAAACAATGGTAGATGCGGTGAGTGTGATTTTGGAAGGCTGGTAAAAAAAAATGTATTCCAGGATGTGTTTGTAAACTGAAAAAAATTGAGATAAATAATTTCATTATAATGGGAATTATTTTGAAAAAAGCCATCAAAATTTTGAAGATAAGCCTAAGTAATTATTTTTTATTACTTTATTATCCTTCTTTATTGAACATCCCAGCATACAGACGATATTTTCCCCTGCATTATAAAATCTCCTTTTATTTACAATGTTGGATGAAAGAATAATACACATTTTGAGTTATTACCTTTATTCACATGTGTGGGGACACTTTTTTTATAGTGGTAAGAAATGAATGTGTTTATTTGTATGCAAAGTATATCAGAACACAAGATTTTGTTCAACAAATTGATCAAAATGCTCGAAAGAAAAAGAAGATGCTGGAATTCCAGAATTTAAATGTCCGAACTCTATATTCTTTTATTGAATAAAAATCCGAGAAAGGAAGCGGATAAATTTGTTATAAAAAATCAAAGCCTACCTCTCATCACAATGTTTTTCGAAGCGGGAAATGGAAACCTGGTCTACCGATACGAAAAATGATCGAATCTTCACAGTGATTATGTGAAAGAATAAACATTAGTTTTGGCAATAAATTCGTTTTGTTCTGTACACTTTATTTTTTTATCACCCATCAAATCTTGGAAAAAATTGGCTTTCTTATTTATCAGTTTTTTTTTATTCATCCCCTATCCTCCGCTATTTATGTTATATTTGTTTATTATTAATATTTTATTTCAGTCCCTTTACTTAGAAATTTGCTAATCGAATGTTAAATTAATATTCAAAAATCATAATATTTAATTTTAATAAAATATTAAACTACCTTACTGAATTGAAATGTATTTTATTGTTATAGGTAATCAGTTCAATCATGCTATTAATACTATTAAGAAATTTTTATTTTTTCTTATTTATCTGGCAGTTTAAAAAACCGGTATAGTGGAATGAATGCTAGGCAGCTTCAAATTGACAAAATTGGGCTAAATATAAACAAAAGTACCATTATGATAACTTTCACAAGATACTGGAACCTGGTAATTTATTGCAGACAATCCCTAGGCACCTCTTAGAATTTTCTAGCCTTGCCACCTTTGATTCACATTCACAAAATCAAGGGGGAGGACATATTCATTTGTCATTCACTCTAGTTGCTTAGTTAAAGCACACACTGCATGGTATATAATTCAGGGCTATGTTATGCAGAGAGAATAAGCTTTATACTTCAAAAGATCGCATTTATAAAGGTAGTAAAAGTAAAAAGGCTTGAAGAGGTTTATTCATTATACTCTATTTAAGAGCTCAACCACTGCCAATGCATAAATTTGATACTAGCAGAGTAGTTTCAGCAAAAACTGCTCTTTTATCTACATCAAAGAGCCAGTAAAATTCAGCAGAAGAAATCAAACTACAAATCTGATGTCATGGTTTGTTTCAGTAAAGAATGTGACATTATGTACATCAAAGAGCCAGTAAGATAGATTCAGTAAAAGAAGTCAAA
>JAOUZG010013995.1:369785-385553 GCA_026289955.1 Argiope argentata | reverse complement strand
TTAAGTATCCCTTTATAGTAAAGCTTTTGTAGATACAGGAAAAAGTTTCAAATCTCAAGTAAATTTTTAATCATATTAAGTTTATAGCATTAAGTGAACCTTTAATTTTAATTTTATTGAACCTGAAGAATTGATGTTTATTTTTATGTTAATATTTTTTAATATAGTAAACCGAAATAAAGTTATGAGAAATGGTGTATTTTTAAGTTAATAATTTAAATTATTCAAATGAAATATCAGCACTTAAGAAAAAATAAGCATCAGCTATTTGATTGCTAAATCAACTTCAAACTAACAAAAAATAAAATATATAAAAAGTGGATAAAATGTTTTAAAAATTAGGGATTTAAAATGTAAATGCAATCGTTCTCAAAAAATTAAAAAAAGAACAATAATGAAAATTTAGTAAGATAATATTAATTAATCCTAAAGAAACTTAAAAACACATTAAGAATTGAAAAACTGAATGTATTCAACCGAAAAATTTTAAGAAAAACATGAGAAATTTTTAAAAAATGCAAGCACTCTTAATTAGATAAAATTAAAAATATTAAATTAATATTTCCTTTTTAATTAATGTTGATTTAAAATCATTTTAAGAGTTAATAAAAAGTTGAAAAAAATAAGAGAATAGAGTTGTCTGGGTATTTCACTGTCTTATCTACTGGATAAAGAAAAGTTCTGCCATGGAACTGCAAGTTGCAGATCATAGTACTTTATCCTTGTCGAAAAAGAAAAAAAATCTGAAATGAAATTCTGGTATCGGGTACTACAGCGCTTTAAAATTCAAGTTAATCCCCTTTGCAGTTCTTCAATTTATCACAAGAGGCTTACGTTTACGTCGAGCAATTCCACAGGATGCATGATATATCCACGATATTGCAAGACAAATATCAAATTTAATTAATAATGCTTTCGAGGCTGTATGCTAGGAAAGTAAAATCCTCATTCAAATATTTGTTTGCAAAAAAAAAAGTCAGAAAAGTCGGATTTTCATTTTACAAAATGAAAACAGATCAGAAAACTGGAAATTCGGAAAATGGTAAAAACATAAAAATATTTATTTAAAGCCGAATATATAAGATATTAACTCGAATCATGGCCCAAAATTTAATTTTTTAAACTACTAAAGAAAGGCATATTTTTACCAATTTGAGAAATGCTTTAATTAAAAAAGAAATATTTTATGCTGTTTAATTTGATAGGTTTACCCTTAAACAATTACCATACCTAAAATTTAATTATTTTTGTTTGTTAAAATATTAATTTATTCTAAAATTTCAAATTAAAAGAGTTATGCGATGTCAACTGAAACAATTATAAAGCTTTGACTTTCAGTATTTTACACCAATCAACAACCACTTTGATTTTCCTATAGGCGCTCATTTAAATGGTCCTAAAAAAGAGATATTTTATGCTTCATAATTCGATAGGTTAGTTACAGAAGATCAGATGTTTTTATTTTAAAATGTTCCTATATTCAGAGTATTTTAAAAACTACTAATAGGAACGAATGATTGTATAAAGATATAGGCATCGAATTTTTTTCAAGAGTGTAATTTATTTATTTGACTAAGGCATTATAAAATAAAATTCATTGCATCTGGCTAAAACATTTCGCCATCTGGAAGTGAAAACCTATCTCTAACGATTTGGAATTCTGTCTTTGATTAGAAATGGATATTTAACAGTATCTACCATTTTATGATCTTGAAAATTAATTATTTCATCAACATTTGGAAATAGGAATTGGCACCAGAATAAGAGTCGTTACAATTTGTTGAAGAATTCTCATTGTGTTGAGCCACATCATTTGTTGTGTAATGTTACAGATTTGTTTGGCAGAAATTTCCTATCCCCACAGTATATAAAGCATTATAGCTACACAGAAATTTTTTTTGCAAAATTCTGCATAGAAAAGTAAATTAATTAAAAACTATTTGTCATTGCCAATTAGATATTTCCTTTTTGTTTTTGTCCGTCCGTCAAGGTATAAGCTCTCAAGCTAAAAATTTGATGAGTATGGAAACGGAGTATGCATTTATCCAGTTTTCTCTTAACGGCAGAGATGATACATGTTCGTTCAATATACTTACAATTTTTTTTCACAAATTATGCATTAGCTGTTTTCGTTGAACACATGGTCAGAGTCTGACTAAGGCAGGGGGCATATGTGGTAATTGCCCCGGATCCCCACATAATCGAGGAGCCTCCAAATCGAATAGAAATTTTGTTTTACGTTTCCTTCTTTAATGAATGTACTTCATTGCTGAAGTAGGAAAGCAGAGGGTTCCCCTAAGTAGTTTTTCCCCCGGGCCTCAACTAGGTTAAGTCATACCCTCATAGGGTTGACCTATAGCATAAATAGTATTATTTTATTTAATTAAATTAATTTAATTTTTGTTAATTGAAATAAAACAAGAGCAATGATTAATATAAAAGACCATTCTGGTTGTTTACAGTGGAAATATTGAGAAAAAAAATCACAAATGGCGATACCTACTTTTTTAAATTGAAATATGATATCCATAATGAAAAATTATAAATAATATCAGAAAGGGTACCTGTAGTACGAAAATCGCTGGCGCTAAACAGACTAAGAAGAAAAATGAAAAAGCAAGATATGAAGTTTTACTTAGAAAATAAAAAGTGAGCGTAACAATTACTGACGTATTTAAAAATCCTGATATAAATTAAAAATTGGTGAAATGGACCCAGTATTTGGGAATGGGGCATTCTTCTTGCATTTTATTAATTATATTTTTAAATACATATATTCCAATCTAAATTCTGTGAATATACGCATCGTAAAGAGATCTGAAAGTATTAGATCAATATATCAATCATATACTAAATCCATCCAATCCCTCCATCCATCTAAATCCAATAAATGAATTTTTTTTGCGTGGAAGATAACTTAATCAGAATAAAAAAATAATTACATGAAGTTCGAGATTTTGCTGCGGAATATGATATCAAGAAATCAAAGAACCAAGATTAGATCCTCTATTGCAAAAATTATTTTATTGTAAGTTTATCAAACTGAGGAAAAAATCTTTAACGTATTACATTTTTATGTTGAATCTGTATTTTCATGCTCGTGTTAGTATTTTAATGATGTGGCTTAGTTTAGAGATTTGCTAGAAAGCCGTAAAAGATGTAAAACTCATGCATGTCACTCCCAACAAAAACTTCTCAAGAAATCAGGCACCTTTTAAATGCCATCCTCTACTTAATTTAATTGGATATTCAAATCTAAAAAAAGAGCTTAAGTCTTGGAACATGGGTAGTACGTCTTCCCCGTGATCTGGGCGTCCTAGGTTCGAGTCCCGGTTCGAACATAGTTGTTCATTATCTGCTATATCTATGTGAATGTGCACCCCCCCCCATTGTAAAAAGGGGCTGTGCAAGCAAATATGATGCGTGAGTAGCTGTTCTGTATGTGATGCTTTAATGTAATGCGTTGTCTGCTTCTGTAAGCCCCGCGTGATATTTAGTGGTGTATGAGAATTTATAATTGTTCAAAAAATGATCTACAAACTTCGAGTATTATAAAAAAAATTAGGAATATTACCTAATTTTAATTAAAATTAGGCAATTTTTGAATGAGTTCCTGTCATTTCAAATAGGAATGAGTTATAACTAGGAGCAGACGAATGGAGAATCACTCTTCTGTGATAAATATTTAATACATTATTACATTCTATTACATTATTACATACATACATTATTACATTATTACATTTATTAATACATTCCCGAAATTTCGCTTGCTAATTTAATTTGGTACGTTTTTCAGTGGGATGGGATCATAGCCCGTTTTGTGTTTCAAATATTGGTTGATAATGATACTTGATTATATACAATTGGTTATCGATTTTTCCCAGACGAAGTGAAATTGTCGGAAAAAAGGGATTCGGTAGGTTCACCTATTTACTCTGGGACTGATACGAATATGGTTCAAAATTGGAATCCCGTCTTTTCAGAAGAGGCGTTGGAGACAAGGAGAAGTCATATTAGACTCTCCGACCCGTCACACAGGCACATGGATTTAAACCATGAAGTTGAATGACACTGGCGGGAACTGTGTTTAAGTCCTAAGAGACATCACAGACCACGGTACAACTCTTCCCGTAGGAAATACGTCCCGTTATTAATGAGAGGAGCCTAACTCTCACCTATGTGCCGAGATGCTGATTGAATCACGCCACCTCCAGTTTGGCGAGTTTCAACCAGCATGCCTCATTCTCATTTCGTGGTGCCTCCCGGGGGATAGTAAGAAAGGTGAAGAAAAAAGAAAGAGTTTTGTTGTTGGTATAGGAAAAGTGGGGATTCTTTAGTGCATTATGCACAGCTATATGTCCAAAGCAATAATGGTTGGAATGGTAATGGTAAAAATGATATAAAACTTAAAGAAACAGGCTCAGAGAATTTTAATACTCTTCAATACGCAATTTTTTTGCTAATTTATTTATTTAGAAAAAACATTTTATAAGACGCGTCTCTAACTAACCAGCTTTCAGCCCAGCAATCTAATCGAAAAATAGCCATTTTAAAATGTAAGCGAAGAAAATGATAATATTTATTTAATAAAGCTTTCTTATTATTATCATAAGCGCCATTTTTCATTTGCAAAGAAAACTAGCGGTTGTGGTCTTTCCAAGCCTTTATCACATACTCTCCAAGAAAGTTTTTTTCTTTCCCATTCTATTCCAACTGAAATTTCGAATAAAATTGTAGGCTTTGGGTATGATCACGAATGTCTACTATGACAGTAGCGAATAATAATTACGAAATATAGAACTTTGACATGAATCTAGGATTTTTTTTCTAGTTCCACAATGTAAATAGGTATTTTGGGCTCTTTTTTCGATTAATTGAAACCAGAATTTGACATGAAGCAATAATTATAATCCCAAAATTTGACCCGAAATAAAAATTATAATCCCGAAATTTGACACGAAACAATAATTATAATCCCAAAATTTGACATGGAACAATAATTATAATTCTGAAATTACATACCGAATTTCAATGGTTAATGCCAATGCGTTTAATTGCATGCGAAAATACAGAGTGACAGATGATCAACCTTTTAGCAGATTTGGTTCAAAATATGTCTTAGGTACACAAATTTCCACTATTGAGCTCATTACGTTCTGTAATTATCGAATTCACTTGTATTCGAATATCCAAACAGTCAAACCACCTCTGAACAAAATTCGTTCAAAATTGGGAGAAATATAGGATATATATTGGTATAATTAATTATATATTGGTATAATTAATTATATTATTATTATATCCCATATAGCAAATTTCATCCAACAACTCAAAGTGTTTATTAATCATTGTGTTCACAAACAGACGGACAGACTTGTATAAAGCAGCAATTCGAACTCAAAAAATTCGAGGTTCTTCAAAGATTCTTCAAAATATCGAGTTTAAATTTTTGGATTATTACAATACTTTCTATATATTTCATACAAGAGAAAGTAAAAGTCAATTTGTTCAATAGAATATTCACTTTATAGAAAAATCAGTTTAATATCTAAACTCTTGAATGCCTATTTTTCGCTCCCCAAATATGCAGCTATGTTTAAAACGGCTTATATGCCGTGATGTTTGTAAATCTCTTTCAGACCAGATTTTGGATTTCAACCTTGAAAGTGACAGTGTCCCAGATTTTCCCAAAATGTATGTCCTTCTTTCATAATAAAATAATAATTAAAATAAAACCGCAGCATTTATTGAATAGATACGAAAAAACTGAATTCTTGCATTAAAAAAATCTGGTTAACACAGTTTCAGAGAAATAGATGTGGTTCCCTTTCATACGTTGGCTTCGTTCCCAAAAACACAGATCGAAAAGATTTCCACCCGAATTATGCTGGCAGCTTTTTGATGACGGGACTTTTATCATCCCCATCATAATGCATTAAAGCTCTTTACACGACAGAATGTCTTTTTATGATACAGAATGTAAATTCTCTTTGAAATCAATAATATTGATTCACGGGTATAGAGTCGTGAAGACTGTCTTGCTCTCCAAAATTTAATTTCTTTATAAAGGCTAGCTGTCCGAAAATAACATAAATCACAATCCGAGTAACACTTTATATAGAACTGTGGGAATAGTAAGTGGACCATAAACAAAGACGTAAGTAGAGGGGAGAAAGGGAGGTGTGGAAAAAATAATCTAAAACAAAAATCAAAAAAATCAAGTATGATAATAATATTAGAAGTAAAAGATTTTTCAAAAAAATATTAAAAATTAACCCTTTGCACTCCGATGGTGCCTCTGACTCGACATTCAAGATTGTGCATCATTTTGACGTTTTCATTATTTATTTTTCAAATTGAATTGTTAAAAATGCCTACGTAATGGTTAGGAGAAGCAGATTGATTTTTCAAAGAAATTCGACTTGAAAGAATTGTATATATTTATTTTTCATGGCAATAAACAAATCTTTGTATTAGGTGAATAATTTTGCCTCTAATTACTTTTTTGGGTGCGAATGGTTAAAAAAGAAATCAACGATTGTAAATTTCAAGTTATCATGAGAGAAAAATATTATTTTTTAAATCATTATTTGTCTTAGTTAATTTAAGTCGTTAATCAGTTTTAAACAATCACGAGACTTCTATATCGGTCTCTATTTCTCTATAATAAATATATATATTTCAATTTTTCTGTCTGGTAAACAAAGTTTTGGAGTTCGAATGATTTTGAGATGAATTAACATCTATGATATCATAGTTCTTCGTCAACTCCTTAAAAACGTATCTGTTGTCAAAGAAGCATATGTAATAATAATGCAATACTGGTAAAAGCAGGTAAAAAAATATTTCAATTGATAATTGCTGGCGGCCCCTATACCTTATTTTTTGCCGTTAATTTCTGAGGCATCAAAACCTTCTAGCCAAAACAACATCATATTCTCACGTGGTAATATATTTTTAGAACTAAATCAAATATGATTAAGTTCTTAGAGATAGTATAACCTAAGTTGCATTGGAGTTCTTCAATTTATAATAAACAGAATTAATTTTTTGTCTGATAATCTTTTAGAATAATTTATAAGTCGGTAAATAGATTCATACAGCAATATTTTTGAGAAACCTTTATATGAGAATGAATAGAGTACAAAATACTGTACAGACTTGAAACTCATTTTAGAATTTTCGTAGTCAATGTTTTTAATAATGTGGGAATTTGATACATTTTTTATACCTAAACGCCTCTAAATGAACTCAGATTAAGTTAAATTGATAGATGGCAACGCTTCTGCTTTGTATCACTCAGTGAGATCTTTGGCTGAAAATTCTGATGGAACGCGCAACTACATCAAATAATTAATTTCATTGCCATATACAGGGTATCAACTGAAATCCTTCTGCAGATTTTAGTTTGAGAAGGGCCTAACTATTGCCACCAACTCGATGTGTAAATATTGTAGACTATGTTTTACACACTGAGATCAGTTACTTCGCGATTTTCCATGAACAATAAACGCCACATCGATGGCGTAAAGTAATTCGAAGACCTAAAATTAAAATATTTGCTAACAAATATTTTTCTGCTTTAATTCTCTTTTACGGCGTAAGAGTGTTGGAAATCACCGCCAAGCAAATGCGCATTGCATAAATTTTGTTCTCAACAATATTTCGCTCACACTGACATTTCATAGTAAATAGAAGAAAAAAATTTATTTTATTAAACTATAATTTTCTATTTTCCTCTGTCTTTCATTATTTATATTCATATTCATATTTTTCTTTGTATTATATGCGGATTTCATAGGAGCGTTAAATCTGATGTTTATTGTTGGATGGCACTATAACCGATCTGACAGAATAGCGGATACTCGCTTCACTATATTTAGGCACCAAGTTTATGGCAGTAACTGTCAACGTTCTGAATTTAATGTGCAGTAGAAGGATTTTTATTGGACATCCTGTATCTGTCTAATTAAAAATTGAGTAAGATTTTGGCCTGTTCTCAGAATTATTTGCGAAAATTTCATAATTGATAAATAATCTATGAATCATTTTAATATACAAAAAAAGTATTTCATTATAACACCCCTTTAATCATGAGATTTAAAAAACACATAATTTTCAATTATTCTCTTCATTTTGCAATGAAATTGAAATAGGTTCATTGATTTCACCAAAGATTTAATCATCCAACAGTCTTCCATTGTTTTAAATTACGGAAGATCACTTTTGTTTCGTATTTTCTTAACTTACCTGAGGATAAGAGAGTGAAATTATAATATCTCGGAAGACAAAGTGAAATTAGAAAATAGACGACAAGGACAGTCATGCTTTTAATGTCATTAGGATGCCATGGAATTTGACTTAATTTGAAAGATTCATTTATAAAATAAGCAGAAAAGACTTACGTTTTTCCAAATAATGGGGCTTTAATTTTGATCGAAATTTCATGTTTAAAAATATTTGAAAGGTGGATGCATAATATATTTATATAGAAATACAATAAATATTCCCGGTAATCCAGCCAGAATGTACCAAATGTATGAGAAAATTGAAGGAAAAATATATCCCATCTGATTTTAGCTAATCATTGCGCGAATAAAGTTTAAATAGATAAATTTTAGTTTGTGACTTCAACGTCTGAATTGAAAAATAATTTTGAATCTGGATTTCAGTTTATCAATGATGTAAATTTTATAATATAAAAAAGAATGAAAATTCATCCTCGATTTTTTTAAAATTATTATTAGATTATAACTTAACCCCTTCGCATACAATAAGGTGTCTGACATGCGCATCGAATTATTGAATATTTAGTTTCAAGTCTACAACTAAGGCACAGAATTAAGTATTTAAATATTCAAAAATCAATTCGAAACGCTTTAATATTCCAAATGATCCATATAATATTTAAAAAAAATCAAGTTAACAATAAATGACTAAAATAGGATGTGTCATCTAATTAGAAAGTTTTAAAAATTCGTGTGTTGTTACTTATGGCACTTGCCATGGACAAGCCCCATTGATACAGCAGCAAATTTAAGCCGAAAGGAGCGTCCCTTGTTTTTGAAGTAGCGCCAAATAGGACCAAGAGTACGACTTTGCTACACACTCAACACATTTGCTTGCACAGCCCCTTTTCACAGGGGGGAGGACAGTCACGCATCTCACAGAGAGCACACAGAAGAACAACCATGCCCTAACTGGTACTCGAGCCCGGGACTCCCAGAAAACGAGGAAGACGCGCTACCTCTGTGCCAGAAAGCCGTCTAAATTCGTATGTCAAGGGGTTAAAACGCAAAAAGTGTCATTCCTAATAAGAACATTAGAACCTCGATTATTCAAAAATTTAGAAACTGAGATTTTCGGATGGCTGATTTTTTAAAGGAACTGAACATTTACGAAAAGCAATTCTAAAAATCATGAGAGCAATATTGAACAAAGAAACAATGTTTATGTTCTCTGTTTCATTTATATTTCTGTACCGCGAAATATAACTGAAATTTTTCAAGTCGAAATTTTTCGTTTGCATCAGAATTGAGATTCGAGGTGTTTTCTTTCCCTAATTAAATCTTGTACGCATTTTAAAGACATCAAAATGTCTTTTTACTACTGTTATTTAAATAACTGTCTCAAGGTGATAGGTAAGTACATCATTGGATTGTTCTATCTTAGCAATGTTGTTATCACAGAATTTTGGATTTTAAAATAACGAAAATTAGTACATTTTTCTTAAGTTGCTGTGGAAAACAGTTAAAAAAACTACCATATCATTTTTCATAAACAATGACTCACACAATATTCATGACTTTATTTATCGCATAAGCAGTTAAAAAGGAAAGGAAAAAATCATTGACTGTTAATAGAATTCCATGACACGCAAATTCGTATTTGCCGACTGGAATCGATTCGGACAATCGATGCTTCATTATAGACGACAAATTCGAGGAAAGAATAAACCAGATGATTTAATTGAAAAAAAATTATTCGTCTTTTTTGAAACTCGAAATTGCATTAAAAATTCAATTCAATTAATTGAAATAAAATTTATAAAAGATCTCTGCACATAAAAAAAAAGGTTCATAATGACGATGACGTATCCGCTTTTACTAGGAAAGAGGGGTGTAGTAGCTTCTGAGGGTATGAACCCCCTCTGAACCCGAAGGCAGAAGTCTGACTTCTAGATCGTATAGGGATGGTACACACACACACACATTCGCTTATAAGGACCCTTTTTACAGGGGGGGGGGGCATTTAACACCTTACAGATAGATTACAGAAAAATAACCATGCCCTAACCGGGACTCGAACCCAGAACCCCCAAATCACAAGGAAGACGTTCAACCTCTGTGCCAGGATGCCGGTGAAAACAGGTTCATTTTCAGCCTGATAGGCTACGAATTAATCTATTTTTAGAGATGCTGTCAATAAACTACGTACGAATCTTTCATATGCTTACGAAGCCCACCATAAAATGATAAATCTTCAATCAAGAAATATCACTTTAAACTAGCAATCTAGGAATAAATAAATTAACTAATTAAAAATGTATTCAAATGAACCTCAAGTTACCTAGACATGTTGCTTGAATAGCATAAATGTCACTTAAAAAAATCAAAATTAGCATTAGTTCATGTTACTCGATGATGTAATAACGATTCGCAGATGAGAAGTTCATATTGAAATCAATCCAGAATTAAATTGATATAGGCCAATGGACGTAAGAAGAAACTCGTTTTGCTGATGCAAAAAGGCACTTCCTTTATGCCAAAGTTGTAGTTGTATACATTAATAGAAAGGAAGATCACAAGTAAAATAATCTTATGTGAAAATTGACAATTGTCTTATTTTGTGCATCTAATTTGGTTATATCAATACCCTGTTTTGAAACAATACTGTCAGTCAAATAAAAGGATAGCTTCTGAGCAGGTGCCCTCATCCGCCTCATTAAGTGACCGCAACAAAATATGAGGGATATGGCCCAGACGGATTTGATGCGCACCGGTTTGTATGATGACTCAGCGTTGGAATAGGTTTTTAAACTGCATCCTTTCAGCTTCGCAGCTGAGAGTTTCCCAAAAAGTACCGAAAGGTGCTTTAATATATATAAAAAAAAGTTAATGCCTTTTTGTGCTTCAAAGAAATCGAAATCATCTATCACCTTCTTAAACTAAGCCAGCCAAAATTGCGATTTTGTCTCCTTCATGTGCTAAAAGGATAAAATAATTCCGTTTGATTGTGGATGTTGCGTTCTGTTTTTCCACAGTTGCAATTTCAGAGTGTTGAACCGGTTAAATATGTGGACGTATTCGGAAAAGTGTCAATGACAGAAAAGAAAAGGGTGCTTCTTAGAACCATCCCATACTATTAATAGAACAATAGAACAATCAGACATCCAGAAGGAGTTTTACTTTTTGCATACAAAGAAAAAGACTTGTAATATTCAAAAAAAATGTAACGTAGACTTAGATAAACTTTCGCATTTCAGATTTCCCTATGTTAGAAAAACATATTTTTGAATACGTCTATGAACACCAAAACTTAAAAATGATTTAAGCTAGATAGTTAAAAACTTCTCATGTGGCAACAAATTTACAGATTTCTAATAAAAAAGCCTAGTGTCTTCAATTTGTCCTTTAGTCTCTTAACCAGCAACTAGATGAATTCTTTTAAAGGTTTTAGATGCGTTTGATAAATTAACTTCTTGTAGTTATATTATTTTTTCTGTTGGGTACCATCTATATTGGAGTTTTAGACAACGAAGAGGCATACAAGGCTGCCAAATTGGCGACTACTTCAATCGTTACAAATATTCCTGTGAGCGACATAAATAAACATATTAAAAAGTTTATTTACTCTAAATAGCAGAGACAGTGGAACCCGGAGACAAACTTCAGGTTATGAAACCTCATGTTCAACCTTGGACCTCAGTAGAGAATAGAAAAGCAGATATGCTGTTTTAACTCGCTTACGCATTGAACACACTAGATTCATCCATATTCATTTGTTGCTCGGTGAACAACCACCACTGTGTTCACGATGTCATTGTCAAATGTCTGTACCAAATGCTTGAATGTCTGTATGCCCAAATATCAATGCCCAACGCTTACACTGAAAGAAGGAAGATATTGGGATTTATAGCATCAATAGCTGTTATCCCCAGTTTCCAGATGCAGAAAGCAAAAAGGTTTAATCAGCAAAAACAAGAGATCACACACAAGAGATATACAAACAGTTTGAAGCTTCATTCAGTGCACAATTAGCCCCTTACAGTTTTTTTCAAAAATCATCCACTCCATTATCTTTTCTTCTTGATATGATAACTCGTGTTTAACTCTTTGCATTTTTAAAGTTCATAAAGTTTTATGCATTTATTTGAATTTTGATAACATTTTAACTTTTCCTCATATTCCTTTGGTGACTGTTTTAAAATATATAGTCAACATCAGGGCTTTTGCACCAGAAAACCCCAAACAAAAAAAGTCAAAAATGATCGAAGCCAAATTTGATAAATCGTTTTACGGATTTAAGAAGCAGATCTGAACTAAATTGAACCAAATATATCAAGATGTTCACTTTTTATCGATCTACACATTCACATGAATATAAACGCAGTAACTAAAGAAATCTATTACTGGGATAAATGAAATTCAGTATGTCATCTAATGACTAAATGTTTAGTTCTGTAACAAATTTTGATTTTAATTTTCGTCCAAAGTTTATACTGTTTTCTTCACTATTACATGATGTTATCAGGAATACTGAAAATAAAACTCTGGGTATTTGTGGCAGTCACGACTCTTTCTATGTGAAGATATGAATTTTTACGCTGGATATAGAAGGTGATGAAATTAATAGGATATACCATCACCGTCGGCTAAAGAAAAAGCTTGAGATATGATTTTGTCAACTCTTTGGACGGGTAGGATTTTTATCTAAAATTAACAAAATATCGTCTCCATTGTGCCGCCTATTTCTTTATACCCCAATACAGCTTAAGAAAATAACCTGTTAGTTGAACAGAAAATTCTAGGTAGTATTTGTCATGTTATTATGATAATACGTTAACTGTTCCCGTGTAATTTGTTGTGTACTTTGAGACATCTTTTTTCTTCCTACTTGAGTACATGAAGTGCCGTGGAATCTCGATAATTCAATTTAAACAGGGCCCGTTCGATGTAGGAATTCTAGAAAATTCTAATCATCCTACACAATCGTTAAATGCTATTGTTGAACTAAATATTATAGAATACTGATTTAGCCAAGTCCACGAAAAGATTTCACAAAGAGTTAATGACGATTCACACACTACATTGAAGCCGCAGCCAAACAAGTTCAGGGTAATGATCTTGAGTTGGAGTGGTTCACGGTTACTATGACGATGCGCTAAGAATAGTCTGCCTGCTTAAAAATAGCTGGAGTGGTTTTATTTGAAATCTGTTCATTCTTAATCCTGCCAGATTTCATTTCATTGACCTTATACGTGTAACCCTAACAAAGCATATCCTTTTTATATTACGCTGAATCGTTTATCCTGTCACAGTGTGTATGAATAAATTAATTATATGGAAATACAATATTATTGTTTCCGCACGATCTTATTTCCATACTCCAGAATAAAGATCAGGATAATTCTGAATAGAAAGCAAAGAAGACGTCGCTACAGACCTTGTATCAAATGCAGGTCCAACTCTAAATTAGAGTAAGTTTCAATTAAACCGATCAATGTGGTATTTATTTGGTGTTTGACAACGTCTCATCGCCAGGTAGCTTTAATTCCGTGCATCAAAGGAAGAAAATTGATTCTGTTTCTACTGATTAAAGTGCATTTTTAAATATCAAATCAAATATTAATTTTATATGAGGAAATAACGTTGGCTTTGTTTTTAGTTTGGCATCTGTGTTAAATAAAAAACAAAATGTTTATTCCTAATTTAAAATAAATATTTGATTTGATATGTAAGAAAGAATGCAGGACTTTAATTAGAAGAAAAGTTATGGGATGCTTGTGTATTATAGTAATTCCCCATAATCAACAAGGATTTATTACTAAGATGATTACATCATGTATAATGAAATTAGTTAATCTTGGCGTGATACGAAAGTCGCCAAGCAAACATTTGATTTTGGTTTAACACCTAACTGTGTTAAATAAAAATCAAAGTCAATATTTAATCCTAATTTAAAATAAATATTTGATTTGATATATAAGAACGAATGCGGGACTTTAATTAGTAGAAAAGTTAAGAGGTATTTATGTATGGTATTTATATAATCCCCCATATTCAACTAGGATATATTACCAAGATGGTTTCAATTCGTGTAATGGAACTAGCTGTTCTTGGCGTAATCCGAAAGTCGCTAAGCAAACATAGAGTCAATAGTTATACATAAGTTCCAATTTTTTTTATTAAAATACATTAAAAGTGTTCGGAGTATTCGAATTTTAGGACTAAGAATTGTACCGATGTTCCACTGTATAGATAAAGCTTTTATACTTTCTATGTGAACAATGATCCCTGCATGCAATGATGATCTAAATTGTCTTCTGACTAACCCTGGTTCACTTCTGACTTATTTACTGCTATAGTGTCAAAGGGGCCTTTTCCTTACCTTTCGTTTTCCGCAGCAAAGCATAGTGGAAAAAAGAATGTGCTTCACTTTTCGTCGGAGCCGCGGTCTGTTGGCAAACGAGTTCATGTGGTCCACCTTCGCCGACGATGCTTCTCACAGAGATAGACACCTTTGAGGACAGAAAACAGATTCAGTCTGGGCATTGAGGCTGGACGACAGAGAGACAAGTGGGAAAAGAGTGTTAGGAGGGGGCTCTAGAAAAACAAATATGCATGCACAGAAACACGCAGGCAGGTTTACATTATGTGCTGTCTTTGGAGAGAACTACTCTCACGGTGGAAGGAACAGAGAACAGAGGGGTGGTCTAATCTAGTGAGATGAGAGGGTGCAAGGTCAGAGAGGAGTGCTTGTGCATTCCTTTTAATTCTCTACAGATGGAGAAGGAAGGAAAACACTTATTCAAAACACCCGTAAACATATATATAATTTATAAACATTTAATAAAATACCCCTTCAAATACTTAAATAGAAGAAAATGATTTATTTTTAAATCAGATAGTGGGAAGTCCTTACAAAACGATAAAAAAGTACTGGTAGATTGATCTAACTTGAAATTTTAATTACATTTAACAGTGTTATTCAAAATAATTGTAGCGATAATAAATGGTTGTAACTTTCTTCCAACTAACGATAAAAAATTTAAGATCCCATACAAAAATAATATAAATTTTTTGTGTACCATAATTACACAAAGTTACTTCTTTTAGTCTGAAATCCACAGGCAAGCGATAGTTTTTTTCACGGCTGTATAAAGCGATTTCTAGGCGTAACGTTGCTCAGGGGAGCATATGTGGATTCGAACTTCATCTGTAAATAACTGCTCAAAAGAATTTTTATAACTATATTTGTCTACATCGTGACATAAAATGGAAATTTGGAGGTTACCAATGTCACCAAGTGATTGCAAATAATATCTATTACGTAAAAAACAAAATTTGTTTCTGCTGTATTTGTTCATCTCCCTCTAGAATCGTTCAAAAGGAAATTATACCATTTCTAATTGGAAAAATTGTCTTTAATAACCACGTTGTGAACATTTCTGTAATACTGAATGTTTAATTTTAAATTGATTTTAAGAGTTTTTCTTTCTGAGGATATTTATTTGCTCACAGTATAGTCCTCAGCAACTCCTAT
>JAOUZG010013995.1:351293-369385 GCA_026289955.1 Argiope argentata | reverse complement strand
ATATATATACTCCAATGTTTTAGATTACATGATTCGTGCTTTTCTAAACTCAGAACAGAGAACACAGACATAAAAAATTTCCAATTTATTTTATTGGAAATAGAACAGAACAGAAGAAAAAGAAAAAAAATTCCATTTATACTTATGCCCTTTTTAATAACTTTTTAATTGCATGTTTCTTTTTTATATATTGATATATAGATATTGAAGTTATAGATATTTATTGAAATTGAAAATTACAAAATATGGTGAGATTTTGGTTCTAGGTTTTAAAAAAACTTTATTCAAATTCTCAAGAAAACTTTCTTTTTATTGTGGTCCTTTTATTGTAAAATAACCCAAATTTAGTGAATCTCCAAAATACGAATGTATGTGTATGAGTAAGTGGTTGCTCTACCAGATAGACCATTTAACCCAAACTCGAGCTAGAAAACTTGGTACATATATATTTTGAAGAAAGGAAATGTGCACAAAGGAATGAATTTTTAGAAGTATTAATATTCATTTAAATTAAATAAAAATTAACCAAAATTTTGATGTTTTTGACAATAATTTTCGGAAGTAGAGCTTAAAAATAAATTTTTCCATAATCTTAAAATTCAGAAAATTAATACTTCAAGGATACCATTTGCTTTATCTTGTTTTTTCAGATTTAATTAATTTTTTGAAAATATTTTTGATACATTTTATGATAATCTAACCTTTTTGAAATAGAAAATTGATTTTATAATTACTATTTGATTCTAGGCTATGTTTTTTCATTGTTAATAATCGAAGCATAAAGATTCAATTTGTTTTTTTAATGCTATTGTAGTACTTTTAATGAAATTTTGAAATTTTGTTCAATTTGCAATGAGGGCTTAACTTTAGAACTAAGCAATGGCGAATAGGTTTTAAGTAACAAAACACTCCTGCTCTTTTTCCCGAGGTATAATTTATATGCAAAAGACATATAATACGATAATGCATAACACAATAAGCAGAACTATGCAAAGCTTCTAAAATAGTGTGAGCTATATGTCTACCAAAATTAAAAGCTTAAAATATTTTACGGAGAAAGATGCTAAGATCAAATTGCAAAAGTTATTTATTTTTTTATTTGGCACAATTGTTTTGAAGTAATAGGTATTTTTATCGCAGATCAAAATAAGATCGATGATTTAAAAAGTTCATAGTTATCTATGACATAACATAAGTATGAGTTCATATGATCTAAGCCTGCTTTCATACACAGAATTTTGAAATTAATTAAAATCAATTAATTAAAATAAATTTTTAGCGATTAATTAAATTAAAATTAATTTTTTAATTAATTAAAATTTTATTGTACCCATGTATATTCTATATATCACAATTAATATGTGTACCCCCACCTCCACCCCAATTTGTTTTTATTCGCAACTTCTCACCATTTACCAATTAAAAGATTAATTAAAAATTTTAGCTGCCATTAATCTCGGCAAAACAAATAATCGCCATAGGCGGTTAGTAAGAAACAAATTAAAACACAGCTTTTGTATCTTACATAATTCATCCTCAACAATAAATCAAACGGTTAAACAATTTATTTATCCACGAAAACTCTGTTATAAAAAGCTGCAAGTGCACTGTTTATTTGAAGCACTGTTGCCCTTTTGGCAGAAATAAAAAAAAAATCCTATCTCAACTCGGAAACGGATGAAAAAAAAAAGAAGTGGAAACCTCTATCGTCGCTGCCATTTGCATATCGAGGTCACATTTGCATAAAAGGCCAATCTGAGTCGTTCTTCAATAAACATCGCACAAAACCCTTTCACAAACAACATCACACGTACCCCAGCAAAAACATGCCCTGCCAAATCTTACAAAAACATTTTCTGCAGCAATTTCAAAACGGGTGGAGTGAAGGAAAAAAAAAAGAACAAAACGCGCCATAAAACAAACAAATGCAAAGTGTTCGGAAGCCTGCCTCCAGTTGTCCTAATTTCTTCCATCGGAGGGATGGGGGGCGGTACATCTTCCTCCCCTTCCCGCGTACATATCAAAGCGACTATATAATTCTATTCTTGATAGAATTGAAGAAGAGTTTTCCAAGAGGCTGGGGTGAGGGGTTCAGTTGAAGACTCTTAAAATGAAACATAGCTTCCTTCTTGGCAGGTTGCCAGGAAAAGGGGTTATTTTTCATTCTTTTCAGCGAATATTCATCAACGGAATGTTCGTGTTGGAACGACGGTGGAGTCTTCGCAGGCAGAAGTAACTGCAAATACAGTTCAGTGAGGGGCAGGGTATTTTTCATTTTGAGATCAACGTCGATAACACGAGCCCCGCCGTGCTTCTGAATTATCGACGCTCTATTGATTCCTTTCGAAGCTGTCGATACGTTATGCCGAAACTAGCTGGAAGCTTGGGGAAATAATAAGTAAAAAATCGGAGTCGAACAGAATGAGTTAATCTCTCTAAACATGGGCTATGGATTCATCGACTTTTTTTTTTTTTTTTGGATTGATCATTCTGCTGGTTCATTTTGATTAATATCTGTCTATTACAGAACAGGCACTCAATTTTCTCCCTGCGTTTTCTGCAAGCAAGTGTTTTGGATACAATTCATTTTTCAGTAATATTCTAAATACAATTAATTTATTTTAGTAAAATAAATGAAAACAATGAGTAAAATGCACTATTTCTCTAAGGAAATCGAATTAATCACTTTTTAATAATTTTATATCCGCAGAAGGGAGGTTTGCAGTGATTATGATCAGCGCATTTCTGGAGATTCATTTCAAAGCCTTGTCCTTAAATCTGTACTGTCCTTTTGCAGTTCGTTTTGAAAAGTGCAAAATTTGTATTTTAATTTTAATCCTGTGGATTTATTGTGCACGTATCTAGTTTAGTTGTGGTGAAAGTTTTATAAGCCAGATAACATCCCTCGAACCGAATTGTCCCTTTTGGCCCAACGGATATGTTATACGGCAACAAGCCCTCAAATTGAAAGTTCGGGCCTAAGATTTTCTACCGGCAACAAATGTCCTCAGGCGCATTAAATGCAAAAGTTTAACATCACCACCAACTCCCACACACTTACCGTAAGCTTGGTTCTATTGTCTCGTTCATTTGACCACAGACACACTGGTGGAATAGTATTGATGAAGGCTTCATAAGCCTTCATCAGCCTAAATAACATCTCGTGAACCGAAGTGTCACTTTTGCTAAAATGGATATGTTACTCCGTACAAGTCCACAGATTGCGAGTTCGAGCCAAAGGCAATCCGTATCTGCTTTAAGATTTGTGCATTACCTGTGATTGTCTAATTCCAATGATTTTCAGGGATTTCAATAATGTAAAAAAATTTGTACACATATCCCTCTACAATTCTTTCATTCATGTTTTGGCGAAATCAACGTTTGTTGGCGATGAGAAAAAGTACAGATGCTTTCCATATTTGATAATTGGCTTAATAGTAGTATTGAATAGTCACAAAGAAGTTGACAAAGCTTGGTTTGACCTTCAGAGGTAAATTAAATGACCGATACCTTTTTATCATATATGAAAACTGAAGATTGTCATCTACATTCATTACATTACTGTATCATCCAATGGAAGTAACTTGAAGGCGCAAATTTATTATAACTATGAGAGAAACGAGAACCTGCTTACTGATACATTACATTTTGTATAGCCTCATAATGAAAGAAATGAATAGAAAAGTCATGCTGATTTACTGATTTAATCTTGTTCCTACCTAAGCATCTATGTTAGTGGAATGACAGTCATTACAATATCACAAAGATAGAAAATGAGTTTGAGGCTGATATAGGACCATTGTGGACCAAGAATTGACCCTTTCCGAAGATAGGTACGTTCCATCAATTGTGTTCAGATAACTCTATCTAAAAACCTAGCTATGACTCCTAAGAAAGCGAGCGCCTCTTTACTAGATATCCGGGAATCTCCGCCTCGGAACTAGTGATACTCCTATCAAAGGAAGAAGATTGGTGAATAGAATAAATTAACCTTTTTAGTTGCAGATTTTAATTTCTCAATTCTTGATCCGATGATTTTGATGGTTTATATAAACGTGAATTATTGCGTTGAAGCAATTATATATTTATTTTGCATTTCAATAAGCAATTATATTAAACAGAACGAAGATAATTGGAGTCTGTTTAGAGGAAAGTCATACCAGACTCTCCGACCTATCACGAAAGTACACGGATTTAAACCATAAAACTGAATGACCGGAAAGCCGCAACAGCAACACTGGTGGGAACTGTGATTGAGTCCTAAGGGCTATCACCGGCCACGATACAAACCTTCCCGTATAAAATACGTTCCTTCATCTATGGGAAGAGAACCGCCATTTATTTGTGTACCCTCCTGGGTGGCGAGATCCAACCACCATACCGGAAGCATCTCATCCTCATTTTGAAATGCCCCCGGGAAGTCTTCATAAGTCATATTCAATTTTCTTCAATATACTACTAAAACATATTTGCTTTTGAAAGCAAAAGTCTAAACCTTTTAGCAGTTCACTATCTTTCCAGAAGTAATCGGTTTTTAAGCTTGTATAGGGAGAGATTTAACACTTTTATTTGAGAGTGTAAGAAAGTTTTGTGGAAACAACTACTGTTGGAATCAGTAAAACGACTAAACATTCTCACTTTCTCTCCCTACTTAATTGTTATAAAGAAATTATTAATATTTAACGCTTTATTCCATACAATACATTAAAAATAAATTTATTAACGAGAAATAAATAAAAAAATCATGCCCTCTTGCAAGTATTATAATCATTAATTATAATATTAAATTTATATATTAGTAAGTATTATAATCATTAGCAAGTATTATAATCATTAATTATAATATTGAATTTGAGCTTGACTCAGAGTCTATTTCAAGGCTTTATTAGTCATTCACTGTCTCAAGGTCTATTCAAGGTCACAATCATTTACTGTCACAATGAAGACATCTCAGAGTTTAAGGACATCATTTCTAGAAAAATCCTTTTTTTTTTTGTCTGCGAACATGATAACCCAACCATGAATGAAATTAGTCATATCATCTTCACACCACAATTGTGTATTTTCAACAGATTGTTGAAAGTAATTATCAAATATTTAACGTTGTGCCCGTCTGTCTTTCTGTAGACGTACATTAAAACTGAAAACTTCCTTATGCTTGATGAACGAAACTTGATATTCAATTTTATCTCTAGAATTGTTGATCTGTAATAAGATTTTGATGCTGATCTAAAACAAAGTCGGTCTTCTTCAGTCCCTATATTCTCATACATGAAAGGTCTGGGCTCTAGAACCAAAAAGCTTATGTTCGAGACCCGATTTCATCGAAGGACCGCCTCGTACACATTAAATTCCGTAGGGGCCAGATGCTTTCTCGCTGATGTGGTGTGGAAGTTTGATGAGGAAGAGTTCTAGCTCAGGTGCTATCCTCATCAACTGATCGCGCCTCTAAATTATAAGGTTCGGCACAAAATAACTGTAGTGTTTTTTTAAGGCTGGACAGCATTGTAATTAAACTAAACTATATTCTCATGAAAAGCGATTGCTAAAAAAAGGCCACAAGTTTGATAGCTTAAGCACCAACAAGAGTTTTGTAAAAGTAAAGTTTTTAATTTTTAAAAAATTTTTAAATCTAAATGTCAATATTCTTTAGGTGTAACCAATAAGTGTGCGTTCAATTCTTTTTTGTTCAAGAACTTTATTATTATTATTTTTTTAATTTATCATCTCAAAATTTCATTTGGAAAGTTTTGCACTCTAAGGAAAGAAACTGCGCGCGCGCGCGCGCACACACACACACACACACACACACACACACACCAATATCAATGAATGGATTTAGCCTATTCAAAATTATTGATTAAATAATTGTTGTCACTAATGGCACTTGCCATGGACAAGCGCGCTGCCAACGATCAGCGATTTTAAGCCGAATGAGCGTCTCTTGTTTTTCAGTAGTACCCATCAGGGACAAGAGTAGGACTTATCTATTTCATGTGTCACATTCGCTTACACAACCAATTTTTAAAAGGGAGGATACATTCACACATCTCACAGATAAAAGACAGAAAAACAGCCATGCCCTAACCGGGACACCGAGATCACGGGGGAAATGCTTTACCCCTATGTCAGGACGCCGACATTCATTAAATAGTTATTAATTCGAATAAAATTCGCAAAATTGATTTTAAAAAATCACTTAATGAATTGGAAAACGCTGGGTTCTGACAATATTAGCAGATGAAAGCTGTTTTTATAGCTTGAACAAAAGAGTCATTTTTTAAAAATTGGAGGTCAGAAATTGTACGAATAACTTCGAATCGTTTAAATATGCGAAAAGGGCTTTAATAATAACTATAAATTTAGAATACGACGGGTTTCATTCTAATATATGTCCCCAGCTCCATAAAGGCAGGTCGTCTAAAATCCATTTTCTGCGAATTCTTCTACCAAAAAATAACTATGAGTGGTATTATTCCGATCGCCATAAAACGTTGACTGAGGAAAAACGTTCCAACACACATGCTCCATTTTCTTCACAGTAAACTGAAGCAATTCAGAAAACGTTTTATATTATGTAAATATCCAAGAGAAGAATTCTTAATTAATTATATTGAAGTACGATATTGATTTCACATAATCTTTTACGTCAGTTTGAGAAAAATCTAGTAGAAAAACATGAAATTTATAGCTGACATTCTTACTTAACATCGTAACCCGAAAAAACAAAAACAATGTTTTCTATTTTCTACGTTCTAATATTTTCAAGAGAAACCGTAAATAAAGCGTTTGAAACAAATATTTTTAAATACATTAATTCCCAAGATACAAATTATAGTGATAAAGCTTGCCAATAGTGCAAAGCACGTGCTTTCAAATAAAGTATTGTATATGTTTCAATAAAAGTAATAAATTGGTGATTATATATAATAACCAGTAATTATGTATAATCACCACCAAATTTAATAGTGATTATGCATAACTACTGGTTACTATATATAATCACCGGAGTAATCACTTTTACCGCAACATATATATTTATTTAAGCAACTCATGAATTTCTAAAAAAAAGTTTTTATGTCGAAAAAAATATTTATGCAAAAACTAAGGTCAACAAATATCATATCCACTGCTTAAATCAATATTAAACTTTTTTAGTGAAAAAAATTCCTTAAAAGATTTAATTTTGCAGAAAATTCCATATAAATCATAAATGCTAATAATTTTGTGCCTTTAAACAACATTACAAATGTGAGGGCAACCTGAATTTCCATCTTGGAACTCTTTTAAAAATATTTGATTTAGACAACCTTTATTACGATATCAAAAACTAAAACCTTCAATATATATTACTGACGTCTAAAATCATTGCAATGTAGAAAATCATCATTATTTCTCCAAAATTAGTGTCAATTTTAAAGTCAACAGCCTCAAAAATAATCTGAAACAGCCGAAACTTCATCAGCAATTGAATTTTTTTCCCCCACCGACTACTGAAACGTTCTATGATTTGCTTAGTATTCCCAAATCTCTTAACCACCTACTGCTCGCATAATAACGAAAAATGCACGCGCATTCATTTCCCCAGCACCAATCACCCCTCCTCACTCCTTTTCTTAATACAGGCCATTTAGGCCTTAACGCCTCACTAAAGTTTGTATCTTTTACAACCCCATACTTGTCACAAACAATTACTTAAAATGTTTGCCCATACGCGAATCACAGGCTCAATAAATCGATTCGTCAACGCGCATTGAGAAGTCTCGCCAACTTGGCGCCAAAGACAATTGCAACCCTCACATCTGACTGAAGCGGCGGAGGACTGGAAGGCCGAGAGACAATGACTTGTAAAACCATTCAAGAACTCCGCAGGAAGTCAGCATGATCAAGTACGGAGTGAAGGGAAAATAGTATAATCAACCGGACTCTTGAACTGAGAGATCTCACGTGATCTCAAAGGAAGAGCGGAGGGGGGTGGGGGAAAGGGTATTGATTTTCTACTTTTGGAAACCTTGAAAGGTTTCCTTTGCGTAGTTAATGAACATGAGCGAAAGATATAGTACGTCTTGAAGCTGGAGATAATGGGCAGTATGGGTGGAAAAATATGATTTTCTACATCTTATGGGAGGTCATGAATTGAGACCCATTTTATCTCGGGAATTAATATTATTTTTTAATTCATAAGACATCGCCGTTATACAACTCAGGACTTAGATAATTGAATGATGAAGGGCCAGGATGGCCTGGTTGGTTGAGCGTTGGACTTATATTTCTTAGGTACGGGTCCGAAGATTCCCCGAGTGTATGGCGGCTGGCGCTCGTTAAATCTGTTCGTGGTCGCAAAGTCCTTCATATCGAGAGTAATATCACTGGGAGTACTGGGTCAAAGATGATCATTCTCTGTTCCAGGTCTAAATTATGATCTGAGATGTATGAATCAATTGGCATGAATGCAGTCAGCCCCCTAAAATGGGTTGTGACGTGTGTGTAGCTAAGTCGTACTCTTGGCCCTTGATGGCGTTACTTGTAAAACAAAGAGACGCATTTCTTAGGCTTAAAATCTGCTGCTCGTATCAGCGGAAGCAAGTGCCATTAGTCACAACACACAGATAATTGCTTAGAGGCACCATAACCATTCTGAAATATTTTTGAAACAGGGGTTTTCACGGCAATATCATGTTGTTATTTCGTCACGTTTTTAAGAATCATGTAATTGAACTTATTCGAGTAAAATCAATGAATTTGGAGCATTATTCATAAGGATTTTTATTTTTCAAGACTTTAAATTCAACTATAATATTATACACTAAATAATTATATAAGTTTAGTAAATGTGTTATACTTATAAATTACTTATATATTATATAAATTTCTTACATTTATTTATTTGAAGTTGACAGACTCCCAGGTGACATTTTTGGGAACTCACTTTGTATAAAAGTGTTTAAATTGTGTTAAAATGTTTATTAACTGTTTAAGCATTTCGCTCATGAGTATATTTTTTTTATAAATTAAATGTCTTATAACTACACAACCCTAATACCGTCTCACTTAGTAAACTGGAAACATTTTTATTCAGGAAATATCTCCATTATCTAACTCATAACCGAAGAAACAGATAACTAACTGCCTTGGGTCACCCCAACTTTTTGAGGCTTCAAGTTATTTTAACAGTGTCGCTGTTTGGGACGATCAAATTTTGTTATTTCCGCACATTTATAAAAATCACGTAATCTAATTTATTTCAGTAAGAATCGATTATTCCAGACCATTATTCTTACGACGTCTACTTTCCCTTCTTTCTTTCTTTTATTTATTTAACTGAAGCTGATTCACATTTAATTTGTTTGGGGATTGGATTGACGCTTTTAGAAAGTCTTCTGTGATTGATTCACAGCCTAATAATACGTTTTATAGCGTTTAAATTGCACTAAAATGTTTACTAATTGTTTAAGAATTTTGTTCGTAAATAAAAATGTTTGTAAATTTAATTTCTTATACGGACGAAACACTGTTAACTTAAAAAGAATTTGAAATTAAAAATATATATATTATTTAAGTTTGACATAAAGTTTGAATTAAAATCAATAAAAATTAAAATATTTGGAATGTTGATTAAGAGAAAGGGTTGTACCGAACTTGTACTATTAAAACTCTTCATTAGATTTAATTGAATATTGATCCCACAAAAAAATTTTGAAGTGAAAAAAATATATAATAATTTTTTTAAACGATCTCAATTACATTAATGTGAAATGTTTTATATTTAACTAGAGTTGAAAAGACAAGGGTTTAACAAATGATAGTTTTTTCCCTTTGATTTTATCCATCGGTCTTCAAAAAATCAGATGTTTTATATTTAACTTAATCTTTCACGGTTAAAATGGCCAAACATGCAATATGCACCTATTCCTGTGGTTGGATTTAACTGAAATCTTAACATATTTTTCAAAGTTTGGTGAAATGACCACGTACTAGGTTTAATCCTTCTACCTCAATGCAACTTTTTAGTTATCATTTTTACGTAAACACAGATAGAGAAACAGATAAGCAATTAAGTATAGAGATTATTTTGCCTAAAATTTGGTATAAATCTATAGCTACAATATTAAATGCATTACCTAAATTTCTCTCATTTAATTCATTCCATTTTTAGTTTTTTGTATACATGGAGAAAGTATTGGTAACATCGAACCCTTCAAACTCAAGATTTTGAAGAAATATCGTGTTTTAGACCGAGGCAAAAAACACGGCTTTGAAAATCGTCTGTCTGTCTGCGATAAAGATAACTTTACAAAGCTTTAAGCTAGACCGGTAGAATTGTTGAATGCAAAACTTGCAGATTTCTATTGAATTTTCAGCTATTTCTATTCACAAATTTGTCTGTACGACTATTCAATATAAGTTAAAATGGTGACTACTAAACGAAGAGGACTAGGTAAATAAAATTTGGTATACATATTTGTCTGTACGGATGTCTGAATATAAGCACGATAACTACTAAACGATATATAAAATTCGGTAAATAGATTTAACCTACATAAAGTAGGCACCTATTGAATTTTGAAACAACTTTAACAAGCAGATGTCAATCTACCATTCTGTATCACGCAAATGCAACAAATCAAAGACGCAATAATAAAATATCAATTAAAAATATCAAATTTGCCACTATTTTATGGCTACAATTATAGCTCTGTTGCAAATTTTGGTTTCAATCTGCTGGTAAAAATTTCATCTAAAACACAAATTCACCTGCATTAGAGAATTTGCGAGAAAATTTTGGGAAGACTGCACCCGCTGATTGAGTAACGTTTTTCACATCCTAGTGGAGAGTAACACCAGAAATCGAGCACATCATTATTCCTTTGTCCCTCCCCCAGTCGTTCATCAGCAGTTTAACTCATGCATATGTCATTCAGGGTGATCTTACGCTTTCCTATCTCAGAATATTGCATTCTACAAACTCACACCAAAACATTGTTTAGTTTAGTTTAGTTAAACGTCCCGTTTTAAAGCAACGGTAAGACTATTTTGGGACGTACTTAGCAATTTTGAACCACGAACCAGATGACAAGGAAGACATTTTAGCTAACGATTTGCATAACGAGTGACGTGAAGACATTTTCACGTCATATATCCTCATTATATATATATATATATATATATATATATATATATATATATATATATAAATTGTCAAGACATTTCGGTAAGCAACAAGAATAATCAGGGGCTGAATTCTGTGTCACAGTAAGTTGTTGCAGAGAAGATTTGTCAAGGGACAGAGGAGATAATACTTCAGTATCACATAACTCCTCACAAAATAAGAAAGATGCAAGCATTGGAGACTGCTGCAATGCCATTTCAGAAAAATGTACCCTCTTCAGGTAGTAACTTTGGCGGTAGTAAGGTAAGTTTGGCTCATGGGGTAATAAGTTCATTTAACCATAATGCTGTACATCAATTTCTTCAGATTTCGAAGCGGGCAAAAATAAATATCTTCCAACAATTTTCTTTTTAAAAAATATTACAAATAACAAATTGCATGATTATAAACTTATTTGATTTATAATCATGCATATGGAACGTATTATTCTACTATTTTACACGGATTTCTATGGAAAAATTGTTCCGTTTAACGAATATTTCGCCATAAGCATAAAATTTCGAAGCGAGTTTTAGTTCTTAAATGAAAACTATATCGCAATTTCTCCTCAAATAATATCAACTATTAGTAAATAATCATAGTTAAAAAGGCTAAGGAAATATATAAATTGCTTCGATATTTGTTAGGACCCTCTTTGTGCTGTTGTAATGGGATTTAATCGAATGTGAATGTGATTCGCACTTCACATAACCTCTTCGAATTGAATGATCTGTCTCAAGCATCCAATAACTGAACTTCTGGTATGGTGTTGCTGTTACTTATGGCACTAGACATTGGCAAGCTCGCTGAGGTAGTCAGCCATTTAAGCCTAATTAGCGTCTCCTGTTTTGTAGTAGGGCCAACTAGGGTCATCATTTGCACAGCCCGCTTTTACAGTGGGCCCATTCACACATCTTACAGATCGAAGATAGAAGAACAGCCATGCCCGAACCGGGATGCCCAGATCACGAGGAAGACAAGCTACCCCTATGCCAGGACGCCAGCAAACTTCTGGCATTTTAATGGTTAATGAAGTCAACGTTGCAATTCGAACGAGACAAAGTTGCAAAGTTGCAATTATAATAATCATAAATGTCCCCAATATTTCAAATGACCTTTGATTATAAAGGCTTAAGTAATTTTATAGGCCAAAGGATAAATTATAATTGTTCATAATAAATTTTATATAAAAAAGAAATTTTTTAACTAAAAGTTATAATGTATTTGAACGATGGTTAAATCATGTTGCAACTAGTAGCATTTTATTCCCTTATTTACTTTGTAACAGACACCTTTGTAAGATATCTTTTAGTATGTCTTTAGTTTGGTGTCTCGTCTCATCTACAGACACTCTAGAAAGACGGATAACATATCGCAGAGTCGCATTGATTTTCTGGTAATTTCTCTTAAGGTTAGAAACCGATCTTCAGTATACCAGCTAAGTAATTCTATGAATGTTAAATTTGCTGGAGGGGGGTCTTCAAAAGATTGATTATTCATTAAGAACACATTTTTTTTTCACTCGGGACAACTGACCTCTTGTCCGCCATTAAAAAATATCCGGAATTCGATATATTCAGACAGACATCTAAGTCAACTCCTGGTAGCAAAAAGTGTCTCATGGATACCCTCCAGTAAACAAGTCCATTTGGTGAGGTGAAGGCACTGGCCGAAAAGGGGGACAAGAGGCTCTCTGAACACCCAAAAAAGAATGCATCAGAGGGCTGTCTGAGACAGGCGCCAGGGATTCTAGACCCTCAGTGTTCGTCTGCTCCTTTTCTTCCTTCGTCGCCCTAGATTTCACAATGACCCCACTCCCCTTCGTACCCTCAATCTGAATTTCTGTTTGGCCCTCAAGACCAATGCCAGTGCCAAGTGCTATCGATCGGGCCTCGCGCAAACAATCCGAGGCCGATTCTCAGAAGGAAACCGTGTACAACTCGGTTGCATTATTCCAACTCTACTCGGAAATTTGCGTGGGTCACTTGTTGAGACAAAAGGAATCGATGAGGGTCACAGATTATGACCTTTCCAGAAGTCTGGTTACATATTCTGGGACCGAATTAAGTCCTGCAGGGCTCATGGTCAATTGATGCTTTAAGAACCCTTTTCCTCCTCCAGTTACCAAAATCAAATTTTTTTGTTGTGTTGATTTTAATATAATCTCATTTAGATATCTTTTTAAGTAATATATATTATGGCTATTTGAGATGGAGAAACGAAAATGTGGTTTTCCTTCAAGAAAGTTCGATTTAAGAATAATTTTAATTGAAATGAAATATTTAAAAGAAAGAAAGATATGCATTATAAATGTTTTAGTATAAAATTTGACGAAGTCAACAAGTCGGCAAAACAAATTAGGCCATGTAAATATGCAAACAAATTTGAGAGTATGAAAAATAAAATCCTCAGGACATTGTTCTGATATTTAAATAATACTTAATTTTAATAAGTTCTAATCCATTGATGTTTTAAATGAAATGATTGTAAATAACTAAATTACCCAAAAAGTCATGCAAAAAAAGTAGGAAGTAGTAGGCCAAGGACCTTTCAAAATTGTGAGATAACAAGGTAGTAGTACACTTTGAATATTTGATACATTATCTCTGTCTGGAAGAGCATAAAACCAAAGCAGCAGTTTTTCATCTGTATGGTATTTATTAAACAAAAGACAAGTGAAAATATATAATCTCAACAACACGAGGACACCGAATGATGAGACAATGAATAATTCACAATATTGTATAATATTGTTCGGTCTCTGTATCTAAAATTGAATGCTTACTTGTTTGTTTGAACTTAATACAACCATACAGAATTTGACATAGCACCAAGAAAGATTGACTGCACAGTTAAAAAATTCCCACGCCTCTTTTGATAAGTTAAAAGAGGGTGGAGAGTACGTTTGTTTAACATTTAAAAAAATGAAGAAGGGGAATAACATTTTTATCGCAACTTTAGAACATACAAGCACTACATAAAATACAAAAACCTTAAAATCTAAAAAACTAACTTTTCAGCGATATAAATTTCATTTTTATACAGTTATTTCACTAATTTTGATCTTTTCAAAATTAATTTAAACACAATTTATAAGTTTATTAAGCTAATAAGTTTTTTAATATAAAGTAATTAATTACTATTGAAATTATGCTCAAGACTGAATATAAGAATTCAAAAATTATAAGTAAAAAAAATAAGATGTACCATTTTCTTAGATTCACACACATATGTAGGGAAAAATAGAAAAATAAATAAATGCAGAAGGAGCCACGGATACATAGGATATTATTGAATACTATCCTATGTATCCGTGGTCCTTATATTACAGGGTATTGCAGCCCTTGGGGAAAGAAATTGAGAGTTGCCATCCTTTGATATTTTTATACTACTATAATGCCAGATATTTGCATATAGTTATCTTTTAATTTAATGTAATAAAAAGAAGTTACAAGGTACAATATATTTGGAACAAGGCGAACATATCACAAAACACGAAATAATTCTATTGATACAGATGATTTTGCACTTTTAACGTGGATAATATAGTGCCCTATTTTCAGGAACGCCTGGATATATCTCTTCTAAAAAATTGAATTTTATCTGTTCAGTTCAATTTGTCTAGCAGCTGAAAGCCTAGGGCGACGAGATGCCATTAGGCATATTTGAATTTCTGTTAAATGAACTGAAAAACTTAAACATAGAAATAAGTTTGAAATTATTATGTGCTGTAGAAGAACGAATTCAAGAAAGAAAACTCTTTTAAATCACAACTCTTTTGCTGGATTTGTAAAACCCACAAAACATTTCTAGTTCAGCAAAGAAATCTAGTGTACTTTCTTTAGCGTCAAAAATAAAATTTATTAAATTATCTGGAAAAATATTGCCTAGAATATTTCCAAGCTCTTCTGATTGAAGCCTATTCTGATGATGAGAAAATCGAAGAATCTACTCATAAGAATAATGTTTTATTAAAAGGAGACATAGAAAATTCAATTCATAAGTTTCTTGAAGACCCAGAAAAAACTTATTAATCCAAAGACACTCAAAGCTGTATTTTCATTATTTGAGGCAGCGAAGAAAAGAAAAGAAAACTTGGATTTGTTATTTGATTCCATGAAAACTGTAAAATCAATCCCAGTAGCTAAAGAATGAATCTTTTCAATTTGAGACAATATTGTTTCCAAAATAAGAACAAGACTTAGATACCGTTCAGTTATATTTTATGTTTTTTAAATCCTATTTTTTAGGAGATATTAAATTAGTGAAAATAATATAAGTATTTGTAGCAGCTATATATAATTATTATTATCTTTGTTTTCGCAAGTTTGTCTTTTAAAAATTGGCAACACGAGTTGATTGCTTTG
This sequence comes from Argiope argentata, assembly GCA_026289955.1. NCBI lineage: Eukaryota > Metazoa > Arthropoda > Arachnida > Araneae > Araneidae > Argiope > Argiope argentata. Next base: position 353,869 of record JAOUZG010013995.1, on the reverse strand, counting down.
GAATAAAAATAATGTTGACATGATACAGTTTCGCTTCATTTGAATCTGAAATATAATCTGCATTAATCATTTCGGAAATATCATTCCTTCTAATAATTGATCTCTATGAATGAATCATAACCGCGCAACTTATTTGAAATTTTTGTTTCAGTTTTTGTTATTTTTGTTGGTAATATGTATACCGGCTTTCTAGCACAGTTGTAGCGCGTCTTCCTCGTGTTCTTGTTCTTCTGTGTTCTATCTGCGAGATGTGTGAATGTGCCCCCCTGTAAAAAGGGTCTGTGCAAGCGTGTGGGCGTGTGTTTCATCCTCGTATGAGCTAGAAATCAGACTTCTGCCTTCAGGTGCTCAGGGGTCCATACCCATAGAAGCTACTGCACCCCTCTTTCCGAGGTAAGAAGCGGATACGGCATCATCAATATGTCTACGTAATCCTTATTTTTTTAAATATTTTGACTCACTTGCCATTTATATTTTTTATATAAAGTATTTTTCCCTATTCTATTTTTTCCCCTTAAAAAAATTCGAAAATAGGCTAAAACCGGTTTTTTGGAAATATGAAATTCGAAAACTGGTTTTTGTATAAACTCTAGTCGTGACCTTGTTTAAAATTCACAAAAATGCTGCTTCGTTTTAATTGATATATCTTTTAGCGATTGCCATGTTCCGTTCGGGAGACAAAGGAAGATATTGTCGGATGTAATTCACGTCTAGACAGTCCAAAAATTGCAACATGACTATACAATATGAATAGCGGTAGCTACGTTATGGGTCAGGAGAGTAATTTTCGGTGAATCGTCTTGAATTTAATTTATATATCTTTCCAAAACTTACAAAAATGTGATGTAGATATAAATTTTTACAAGATATAAAGTGGTTTTTTCCTTCCACAAACGTTCCTTTTATGCCCAGGGAACCACTTTTATAAAATTCGTTTGCTGCTCCTTTTTGGAAAAATTCAATATGCCGAAGATGAAATAGTTCGCAGTAGGCTTAGTTTTCAAAAAGTGTCTCGTAAAACGTATGTATTTGGGTTTATTTATATTAAGATTTTGTTTTAAAGCAAGACTATGGCTATTTTGGGATGGAAGTTGTAATTTTGAGCCTCGTTCAGATGACAAGAATAACACCTGAACGGGAATACTTCTCTTCAAACTTCCACACCAATGTGAGTATGTTTGGATTGGACGCTCATTACCCGACCTGCTTACACGCCGGTTCTTCGGAGAAATCGGATTTTCCTGAAGCCTGATAGCTAGGCAGCCCTGTTCTTGTATGAGTTTTGAAAGGCCCGGCTTAAAATAATTTTCCAAACAATCATAAAATTTCCTCTGTTTGTATTCTTGGCATGTGACATACAACAGGTTGTGTCGAAGATGATGAAATTGCCTGTTCTTACGGTAATATATAAATAATCTGCAAAAATTAACATTGCCTTTTGTAGCCACGGTAGAATAAAATCTAATCCTATTTGGCCTAGAATAATGTTAAGATAAATACCTAAAATCTGAATGGGCGTACGAGGAAAAGTAAGACATACCCCATAACGGATAAAAGAGGTTTAAATGAATACACGATAGTAAATCCCCGATCGTAAAACCCGAAAAGGTTGAAGTATTCACAAGGTCAAAACTTTCAGTATATAGCAGCACAAAAGCAGAAATTTGCTATTAAACGGTCGCAAAGGCACGCAGCTCTCAGATAGATAAAAAAAAAAGTTTCGCTCTACTATTTGCTTGTTACTCTTAACTATTCACTCTCTTTAGTCTTGACTTTGCTTTTCATAGCACGCTAGACAGTGCATCGAATGTTCCTGAACAAACACGGGAACGTGAATACAAAAGGAGCCATCGCCGAGTTTCTTTAATGTTCTGACTTCTTCATATTTGTCACCTAACTCTCACATAGTCACCACCGAGGTCAGGGGTCACTGACTCTTCATCCCTTCAGCAACCATACCTATACTTGCAAAACTATTTTCCTTACCTAGATACTTACTGCCCAAAGAAGCAATATTATGAATTGGGGTTCAATATTATGAATAGTGTTCATAGTAAAAAAAAACCATTTCAAAAATATAATTGAAATCCACTTGTTGCCGCTCATTTATATTGTTGCCAATAACATAATGTAAGATGACATTGACATTCGTTGGCGATTAAAAGAAAGTCGGTTTCTCTATTTTAAACTCATATAATTTTTTATGTATGATAATTTACAAATGTGTGTGATAATATTTGGCCAAATCTAAGAATTAAAAGTTCATAATAAAAGAGAGAAAAAAATGACACGTTTAATTCAAAGAAAGAGATCAAGGGCACATAAGTAAACTCTGAATTAAAAATCTGAGTTCTTGCATATGAGGGATAAGTCATATCAGACTCACCGATCCGCCTAGAAGACACATGAATTTAAACCATAAAGCTGAATGACCGGAAAGCTGCAACAGCAACACTCGCGGGAACTATGGATGAATCTAAAGGCCATCACAGGCCACGGTACAACCCTTTCAGTAGGAATTAAGTGCTGTCATCGATAGAAAGAGTCTATCCCCACCTATTAGTGTATCCACCAAG
>JAOUZG010013995.1:332522-351283 GCA_026289955.1 Argiope argentata | reverse complement strand
CCCGACCTCTATTATATCGAGGCATTAAAAACCGATTACTCCCTGTTCGCTTCCGATTTCGGGCCCCCCTTTTCTCAATAAAGGGAAGTAAACTCCCGTCGAGTAATTATACTCCCTCCCATACCGGTGAGTTGCGGGGTCAGCCCCTTCCCCGAATGAGTTTGTTTCCTGCCTGCCACGGAAATATCCCCCCACCGATTGTGAAGCAATTAACGAGAAATTACGAACCTGTGGCAACAGAGAAGATTCTATTTCCACCCTGATGGAATCAGTGCCGCCGCAATTTGCCGCGCTGCGCAAGCGGTTAATTCCATTGTTCTTTTGTTTGTACTCGCGGGGTCAGAGCGGAAAGACCTTTCACGGAGGCACGTGTTTCGATTTTTTTTTTCTTCACAAGCCTTTGCAAATGTTCGAGTCGATTCTGAAGAGCATCTTCATGGTATGTGTCACAACCAAAGTGTTTGCTCAAACCGTCGCTCATATACTTGAAAGAGTGAAACATGTTTTTTTTTTCCTTCCGGAGTAACTCATGTTTAAAGAATGATTGTGAGTCCTGATTATTTCATTGAAATGTATTAAAATATTTGAATTAAAAACTAGAATGAGGCTTTCTTTCTGGAATGATAGTATTTTTTTTAAATAGAAGCTCACACATAAGAGAAAAATTACAATGAGTTCTTAAGTCCAGTTGAAATTCTCTTGCCATGTTTCATAATTATCAAAGAACCAAATTAACAGATGATTTCACTTCAAAAATTATTTAATCTATTATATAAAAAATCTTCTATAAACATTGAGATTTATTCGCATCGTGGTCGGTAGATAGTGAGTCACTTGTTTCAAAACATTTAAGATTTGTGTTTGCCAGTATTTCTTGAAATATTTAATCAAAATTATTATTATGTCGTAGTAATAATTTATTTTGCCCATGACAATTAAATGGTGACAAAAAAAAGGGGAAATCTAAATCTTTAATTAATACCAAATTAAAAGCTAAAGCAGAATTATTTGTTTATTCTACTTTCAGAAATACCGTTTATGGCAACACTAATAATCTTCCGGTTTATTTATAGTTTTTCTCTCTAGCTTAGCTATCATCTGAATAATTAAACAATACACGTGTTAATCTTGCATTAAATTTTTAAAGGATAGCGGGAGCGTCCAAATATATCAGATAAAAAATGTGATGGAAAACCGAGCGAGAATTTAATGATATGAAAAGAAACGCTGATCATGAATCTGCTAATTTGGCGGCAAAATGTAATGGCAGTAACGTAAGCCAATATCAATATATAGATATTGAAGATGTTAGTAAATAGTATTCTTATTGTGGGACTTTGAATTTTTGAATTCTGAAATCTAATCTAAAAATGCATGTTCTCATCAGGGAAAGAGTAAATTCCCAGCATTGAACTAGTGTAGTTCAAAAACTTCCTGACTATTTTGTTGAGCGAATGGTGAAGACATACGTTGATATTACATGTTGGATTGTCTTGTATCAATATGTATTGTGTACTTGATTGAAGAAAAGCCTTAAATCTACTTGAATGTAGTTTTGACCCAATAGCAATCAATGGAACTCCGAGAGGATTTGAGAAAGCGCCTGTGGGTCTTAGTAGAAGAGAATTTGTCTCTGATCAAGATTTGTGGGGCTAGAAATTGATGGTAATAATATCAATGAGGTGGAGAAAGAGATATAAATACCGAAGTGTTTACTGAGTAGCAATCTGTGTCAAAACATGCTGCAAATGACTTTGAGTCATGGGAGGAATAAATATTATACTTAGCAGAGCAACAAACTTCCAATGAAAATGAAAATCCTGAAAGCATGCTATGAAGCAATGCTATGTTTAAAAAACATTACCATGATAAGGCAATAATTGTGTCCAGATTCATTTAAAAATAAGGCGCCAAATTTATAAGCATAGCAATTATTTTCATCAAATTTAGAAGAGTGCCCTTAGACAGCTTTTTTTAAAGCGTGCTTTAAATGGTAATTATTTTGAATTTGTTTAATTACATATAAATATATATAATGATGTTTTAAAATTAAACTAAAACTCAATTAATTTCCAAAGTTTTATCTTAATTTAGCCCGTATTGGCTTTATTCTCAAAATATTCTCTTAATTCCTGATTACTTCCATTTGTTCTAGTTAATTAATTCAACTGAAGCTTTGTAAAATTACTGAATCGGCTAAAAGCCGACAGGTTCCAACATTCCGAGAGTAGGGATAAAATATTATCCTTAGAAGCATATTCTTTTAAAAGATCCCTATGAACCCCTTACATGTGATTGACATCCTATAGAAATCTCTATTAAAAACTCACAGTATATATTCAGAGGGATAAAAATTTAATTAGCTTTTCTTCATTTCGTTTTGTGTCGTCCTGTGTTATGCTCGTCGCTTGTTCTTGTACATAATGCGTGCCTCCCGTGATGGAATAAAACGAACGAATATTTCCCATTACAAGTAAGATTCGGGAATGACTTGTGCTCTTTAAGAGCGGTTCCACTATATTTCTAAATGATAAAATGTAAAAAGATGAAAATTAACATTTAGTTTTCCATTCATAGTACTTGTAACTTTGATCCCACTTTTCAATATGAAATAAGATTCACGACAAAAAAGAATATTGTCATCTTTTGTTACATAAAGCATCAGGTAAGATTTGATGTAAAAATCTGAATTACCACTGATATATGTCTTCCTAGAAGTACTTCCTGATGATATTAATTCGAATTTTGATTGAGGAAATAAACAATAAAAAAATCTAATAGCTAAGCTAATTCATCTAAAGTTTTGCAAACAACACATTGGTTATTGTTGATGCACTTGATCTTCTTGTCATTTTCGTACAAGATTGTCTTGTTCTTGCAGGTTATTATATTTATTCCTTTTAAATGACTTCAATTCATTCAATAAAATTCTTTTAGTCGGAACAACTTCGAAGGGATAAGCATTAGAAAGATCAAATGAAAGAAACATTTTCATGAAGTTGCTCGGTAATCGCCTAGCACGAAATAATACATCGTATGGCAAAACAAATTTCTGAAAATATTTCATTCATTGAATGGCTCTTTCCAGAAGAATTCATTTTGAATCTCGAAGAAAAGAAAACTCGCATCAGATCACGATAAATAAATCCTGAAATAGCAAATACTTCTAATCAATAACAGACATTCCAAGCATTCATGAAATATCGATCTTGGACCAGAAATCGGAGGAAAGGTGTTTATAAAATGATCATGACATTCGCTCTATTGAATCGCTTCTTTCTTCGGAATGATTGATTCATAATTATACATATCAGCGATACTAAGCGCCTAATTTTTTTCAAAAGTATTTTTGAAAGAAGTATCTATGCCAAAAAGAATCATTCGTTCAACACCGTATGAAATCAATAAAAATTATTTGGGATTAAATTTATTAACAAGCAAGAAAAGAATTCTTTCAAAGCTCTTGAAATCAAAATCACGGCAAACAAATAAAACTTTCAAGTTTCTTTACAATGAATGAAAGTTTCATCATCTATTAACTGCAACTATTACTGGTTCCATACTTGCTTTTCCTGCAAAAACAACTTTTAAATTTAAAAGATGCAAAGTTTTTAGATTAGTAAAGTTTTTTTTAAATAATATATATTGCAATCAAAACCAAAGTTAGAATATACGAGCTTTATCGTTCGAATTATATTTTTAACTATAGTTTAGCGTTGTTGGCATCCTGGCACAGAAGAAGTGTGTCTTCCTCGTTTCCTCGGCGTCCAGGGTTCAAATCCCTGTTAGGGCATGGTTCTTCTTCTGTGCGCTATCTGTAAATGTCCCCCCTGAATGTGTGTGTGTGTCATCCTCATATGAACTAGAAGTCAGGCTTCTGTCCTCGTGTGCTCAAGGGTCTATACCCTCAGAAGCTACTGCACCCCCTCTTTCCGTTGTAAAACGGACATTAAATCGTCATCATCATAGTAAAGCATTAAAATAAGCCACTTATGTTTTAAAAATTTTAATATAACTTATGGCATCAGGCAAAGTGTCATCAAAAGTGTTTGTGGTTGGAGGACAAACAAATTATATTTAAATATAAAACTAAATGTTTCAAAGCTATTTTAAAATAAGTATTCAGTACTTCACTATATTTATAAAATAAGGGAGAGGGTGTCTAAAAACTTTATTAAAGTAATATTATTGTTGTTAATTACATTGTAATGTTAATATTTATTGTTGTATCCCAAAATAGCTCAAATCGGGTCACAAATAATTATACTGTTTGAATCATGTAGGCTACTATATCGAATTTGAGTGAATTCCAGTACACAGTTCAGTAAAATGATAAGTTTTTATCATAATCTATAAAATGAACAAGACAAAAAACGTTAAAGGCCTTTAAAGGTCAAAAATACTAGAATTAATTCTATTTGGTTTTGAATTATACGTAAGGAAATAAAGAAAAAAGAAACGATATAATGTATAAAAAGTTTTCAATATTAGATTCATATATTTTGTGTAGGTGGAAACTTGAAAATCAGAAAATACATTTGTTTTAATTGCGCTTCTATCCCGACTTGGAAAATAAGCGATTCAATCTTTTAAACTAGATATGATCGAGCAAAAACTTTTGTCATACTCAGGGTCATACTTTAATGTAGATGAGAATTTGAAAATAGTAAAATATCTTTGATGGAACGGAGCTTTAAAAAACTGGATTCTCAATTTAAGATTTCAGTGAGCCAATTAAAGAACAAAATTGACGATAAAATATTTATGTAACATTTCTCCTTTTAAATTGGTCCCAATGTATTGCACCTCAAGTAAGGAGATGGGAAATTCCCTTTGTAGTGGTTTCTTTTTACCATCTGACGGGTAATGGTGTGGGCTCCAGCCCCTTCTTCTTATGAAGGGACGTGCCTCCTAAGGGAGTGGTTGTACATTGGTCGGTAATGGCGATTTCAACCGTAGTTGTTTACAATGTTGTAGCGACTTCTAATCATTGAATAAACCTAATGCCTTAAAGTTGATCAGGGGGTTCTTTTCTTTATATTAAATAGTATACATCGTTTAAAAATAATTAAGTAAACAAAATTTATGATTTTTTAAGGAAAATCAACATTAATTTTCTTTAAAATACAATAAATTTATGACCTTTCTTTCTATAAACAGTTTTATTCCATTTCTCGTGAGAAAGATTACAAAAAAAATTTCACACTTTCATAGACTCATTTCTTGTGGTGAAATATGTTTGCATTACGCTACCTCTTCCAACTTATAAGGACAATCTATTGCGAATAATTGTTCTTTTCCCATCCCATGTTCAATTTCCTAGCTCTCCCTATTTCTCGCTATTGTATTAGTCTTCCCCATTCGGCACACAAGCAGTCTTTTGGTCCGCCATTTCTCTTTATTATGTTACTTGGTCAGCAAATCACATCTATAGACAGAAATAGACTTTATCTTGAAGTTCCTAGATGTATTTGGATGGAGGGTTGTTGGTAGAAAAAATATGAGAGAATGATTTTCCCCAAAAATTTTAGGGTACTATCCAAAGAAGATATTTATTTCTCCTTTTCCTGCCTAAAAATGTTGAACCTTGTATAAAGACAAGAAATCCACGAATGTTCAGAATTTTTTTTTTCAGAGTGCCCTTGAGTATTGAAAACCAGGTGGGGATATTTTTCTCGGACAATTGAAACCAAAATTAGGCACGCCACTTCTTAGTAAGAAGATCACATACTACTTTTATGTATTTAAGCAAAGGCAATTTGTCATTATCGCGTTTTTAAGAAAATAAATCTACAGTCAATATCTTAAGGGATTTAATTACAAACTTTATATGGCTCAAACTTTTAAACGGTAGAGAGCTAACTATTTGAGTTTTATAATTATCGTCTTTAGATGCTTTCGGACAGACATACACACTATTTTCCTAAGCTTAGATTTCACTCAAGATTTCATAATATCCAACAAATTTTGTATAAAAATCAAATTTCATCTTTCAAAATCAAATCGTTTTTGAGTTATCTCATTACAGACATAGATGTCAGCATTCCCAGTATAGGGATAGCGCGTCTTCACCGTGGTCTGGTTGTTTCGGGTTCGAGTCTCGGTTTGGGCACGGTTGATCTATCTGTGAGTTGTGTGAATATTCCCTCCCCCCCCCCTTGTAGAAAGTTACTGAGCAAGTAAATGTAACATTTGAGTTAACTAAGTAGTACTCTTGGCTCGTGTTGCCGCTACTGAAAATAGAACTATGCCGACTGGGTTTATATCGCTGACAGATCCATCATATGAAAACCCATGATTTTTATATATTTCATTAAATGTCGCGTGTATTCGTCAAATATTTTTACAAGAAATCCAAAAAAAAATCTCATGAGATCTTTGGTTTTTTTTGTGGTAAATTCCCATCCAAACCACAGAATCGATTTCGACTGATGTCCTGTCATAGGAGTAGCGCGTTTACTCCGTTGTAAAGACGTGAAGGGTCGTATTCCTGGGAACCAAGGAAGGCTGTAAAGATGTGAAGGATCGTATTGCCTGAGAACGAAGGAAAACTGTAATGGCGTGAAGGATCGTATTGCCTGGGAACCGAGAAAGACTGGAAAACCCAGAGGGATCGGGTTGCCTGTGACCGCCAGGTGGCGTAGTAACTGAGGGAGGCGATAAAGACAAGTTTAAGAGAGAAGAGAGTCGGTGGACAGAGAGTCTGTTCAAGTCGTCGAGATGTGCTGATTTTTTTTCTTCCTATTTTTAATTGTTGTGTTGTGTATTAGAGTTGTGGCATCGTAGCAGAAAATAAAAAAGATGTCTAAAAGTTCTGCTTCATCTTTTCGACTCCAGTACACCGTGTTCTGGGCATCCTGAGTTAGGGTCTCGGTTCTGGAATGGCTTTTCTTCTTCTGTGTTCTGTCAATGAATGAGTCCCCCTGTACAAAGGGGTTGTGTAAGCGAATGTGATGCGTGTAGTATCTGAGTTGTGCTCTTGGTGCTATTTGGCACTACTGAAAAACAAATGATACTCACTCGACGGCTTAACTTACTGACAGATACATCAGCGAGATTATAAAAGCGCCATAAGTAATAACAACAGAATAAATTACGATAAATTTCATATGAAAATTTGCTTAGACGTAAATGAATTGAAAAAATCAAATTCCGAGAATTTTCAAATGTAGGATTTTTTTTCTTCAATTTTTTTAAAAAAAATATTTTTTGTATACAAGATTACTTTTCTCATTATCTTTTTTTTTTCTCCTTGGAAAAATATTTTAGCTTAAGCAACTCTTTTGAAATGTATTAAATTCCTAAATTAGTTCTAATAAATTGTATTATATCATACTTTCAAAGCAACAAAAAGGACTTAATGTATTTTATCATAATCTATGTGGAACATAATAATCGCACAAAGCGTGATTGATGAACACCTAGTTGTATCTTTCAATTTTCAATTTAATTTTATAACCGGAATTTATACACTTACACTTTAATAAACAATGGACGAACAACAGTATATGATGTGAAAATAAAACACAAAATGCATACATTCCATTACGGAAAAAAAGCAAATTCACTCTGACCACGTCAACTCTTCCGAAAGAAGAGTTTTCTTTCGATAAGAGGCGAAATCGATACTGATGAATGAGTAAAACGTATCGATTCGCTGTTCTACGGCCAATCACCGGAAATAGCACTCTGCTCTAGTGTGCCATGAACATCCTGTGTATCCCTATCGTGATTCGCTGGAGCAACTGCAGCGGGAAATAACTCTTCTTTTCTTTCTTTTTTTTCCTTCAAAACATTGAATAGCTGGAATGAATATTGATTGGATAACTGAAATGGATATTTGTGTTTCAATCAAATAGTTTTAAGAGAAGTTTTAAACAATGCTCATTAAAATCTTCATTAATTTCCATAGAATCGTTTTTGTTTTGTGTACTGATCTAGGTTTTCTGTTTTGAAGCTTCTCCTTAAAAGGTGTTTACACATTTTGAAAACGATCTAGGGGTTCATTTAATTAATAACTTAAATTCAAAAATTATTTTTAAATAATTTTTTCGCTGTTCGAATTGATAGACTTTGTTTCTGAACTATAAGTAAACATTGTAATTTCCATGATAGAGAGATTTTTAAAAAATTTTCAGTAATACTAATTTTTAGTCCTCGTCTACTAATGAATTTGATTGAAAAAGGTTGTTTTCAATAAATTAAGATGCAATAGTCCATATTTGGCATTTCAGGGAGAGTGCCATAAATAAGTCGAAAAAGTTTATATCCAATATTGCTATCAATCTTCAAGAAATGCAATGTAATTTTTTGTTGTATTTGTTACTTTGCCTTAAGGAAATTTCACACTTTGAAAGTCATTAAAATAAAGAAATGATCTCGGATGTTTCAATTTTAATTTTTGATATTTTCTCAATAATTATCAGATGTAAAAGTTTCTCTTTCTAGTAAATTCAATGGATTTAATCATTTTTTTTACTATTCTTCGCATTTTTAATTTCCTTCTGCCGAAAAACTCAACGATAAAATAAATTATTTAATGACGTTTTCTTTACACTGACGAATCCCTTTTTATATTCAAAAGATCTCTTTTTATTGCAGTTATTAAAACAAACTCATGATAAGCATCAAAATGCATTTTCTTTTATTTAATATTAAATAATTTTCATACAGAATTCTTCCAACTTTTTGCTATGTTTTACGATATACCATAATAAAAGTTGGTAAATGTACTACTTCAACATTTTTAAAATAATAAATTTTGGTTTATTATTTGATTTATTATTGTTACTGATGTAATTAAAGATTTCACAATCGATTACTGCACCGGCGAATTTTTTTCTTATTACTTTATTTTTCCTAATCCTTATTACCTTATTTTTCTTATTATATTTTTTTCTTACTACCTTATTTTTCCTATTATCTTATTTTTCTTATTTTCTTTTTAACTTTTTTTCATATTACCTTATTTTTCTTATTTCTCATTATCTTATTTTTTTAATATCTTATTTTTCCTATTTATTATTGCATTATTTTTCCTATTTCTTATTACCTTATATTTTATTAACTTACTTATTATCTTACTTTTTCGTTATTTCTAATTATCTTATTTTTTCTTCTTATTACCTTATTTTTCCTTTTTCTTATTACCTTATTTTTTATTGCTTATTGTCTTATTTTTTCCCCTTATTACCTCATTTTTCTTATTTCTTTTTTTATTTTTTATTTTTTATTATCTATTATTTTTTTTAAAAAATATTTGAAAAGGTATTATTTTTATTATTATTTTGAATATTAATTTCATATCTTCTTTCCATTTAGAATAAGATTGGTGAATTTTTTTTAATTTAGAAATTTTATTACCATGCATTTCATATTACCATGCATTCATTTGAATCATAGAATAGACATATTTCTCTTTGGAAAAAGACAAAAAGTACCTTTATTCTAAAGCTTCTTTAGAAATGAAATTTTTTAAAATGAAATTAGCAGACGATATTACTCATTTCAACTAATAACTGTTGTACAAACTTTTTACTCCAAACTTTTAACCTTAGAAAAATTCTTTATTGAAAGTGTTTTAAAAATGTATAAATAACCTCTGGACGAATCATTTAAGACCGAAATCGTAATTTCAAACCTGAACAGATAACGTGATAGATATCTGAACTAGTAGACTAATTTTCCAGCTTCGATGCCGCACCACAAGGTTTAACTTCGAACTCAATGCCAAAAATTAGAAAAAGACTATTGCATATTCAAAATTTCTAGATAGTTAAATAATGAAGATATTTTACATAATTTAGAAACAAATGATTTGTATAATATTTTAAAGATTGGCTGTCTTTACAAGTATGACCCATACACACCAGTCAAGCAGATATTTCGAAACATTGCTTCATGATATTCATCTATTTTTAATGCTCCATTGATTGACGAAATAATTCATTCACAATTAGGTAGATTTTTTTTTCATTTTTGCAACGAATAAAGGGTTAAAAAATCGATAATATAGCTTTCCAGACGTGTTAGCTTCATAATAAGATAAAGAGATTTCAGAATTCTTAATGGATGATTCAATGACCACAGTTAATCTTGGCATCCATTTGGCGTCAAAAATGAGGATTCTGAAAACTGTGAAAATATTGCCTAATCTAATTATTTCCTAATTAGGAACTCAGATCAGAGAACCTTTTCGGAAAATTCTGTATAACGCCAGGAGACTACATAAATGTATTATGAATACGACGGAAAAGCTACATTATAGTTCCATTAAGTAATTCAACGTCAAAAAAAAAATAGTGATACGTGTATTCAAAATAATAAGGAAAATTTATATAAACAAGAAAACGTAAAATAAAATTGAATATTAAAGGATAATTCAATAAAGGAATGCATAATTTTTATGATATACAAAGACGGTATCGATACAATTAAATAAATATCTAGAATTTCCGGTAAGAAATAAAGAATTAAGGGATTAATTTTAGAATTACCGATTTTCTTATTGATTTAATATCCTAAGAAACCAAGATTTCTGGCGAAAGTTTTTTTATGAGATAAATTACAAAACAAAACATGAACATTATAGAAACAAATTAATACAATTAAATAGAAAAATTAATATTTATAAACATTTTTATTTTTAATATTTAATAATAAATATTTATAATATTAAAATTAATTATTACTTAAAAAATTAATGAACTTCATCCAAAATATTTTTTTATTGAATTTGAAATTCGATAGATTATTAATAATGCAAGAAGGTTAATTACTCAAAAAAAATATGTTATCGTTATATTATTAAAAACGAAATGCGAACAGTTTAACCTAAAATTATCACACATACACACATACAAACACACAAAAAAAGCTAATTATGGCTTTTTAAGAGCAATTTTAGAGATAAGGTAAAATTCTAGCTTTCACTTGAAAACATTCCTTATAAAAGCGATTAAAATTCTGTAGCAGACGATAATGACCTCTTTGTGCAATTAACCCTGATAGAATATTCAACAGGGTCGGAAATTTCCCACGCAGACGCCCTTTATTTATTTATTTCATGTTTTTTTTTCCTTGGAATAAAAAAAAATAATAAAATAATCTGCGTGAAATATGCCTGTTTATATACACGTAGAAAAGATTAAAGAAAAGCGTAAGCTGGACTTGGTACCTTACTTCTGAAAATTTTCAAAACATTCGGAAATGTAGAAAAAAAATCTCCTTTTTTGGCAGTATTCCACACGCATTACGGGGCTATTTTAACTCAGTAAACATTCGAAAAGAGGAAAGATTTCCTTTCCTTTTTTCTTCTTTTTCTTTTCACCCCCCACTTGCATGAGAAATGGCGAAAATTCGGCACTCTCTCAAATGCCGTGGAGTTCGAGGTTTCTTCTTCGTTCCGCCGGAATAATTTTAATCGCCAAGAGAATCAACTTATTACTGGAAAGCAATCATGGAATTACACTGAGGATAAAATTCCGAACTTTCTTATGTTTTTTTTTTTTTTCTTTCTTTCAAAGAACAGCTGAAAGAGTAATTTTTTTTTACTTCCTGTAAAGCCTTAGGGAGAGAGAAATGACCAAAAATAAATCCGTCATATTTTATAAATAGATTCTTATCTATTTCATTCCCAAAATACCGGGTGTCCAAAAAGTTCCCGTACTGATGATTTGTGAATTTATTTTACAAAAACAACAGGTTTAAAAAGAATTATTTTTATGCCACTGATAAAAAGCACTTTTAACATAACTAAGGAAAAAATACTGAACTTACATTTATAATAAATGTTCAAAATGTCCACCCCTTTCTTGGAGACAAAGCTGAACTTGTTTGCGCATGTTTTTCGAAACGCGTTTTAACATGCTGGGAGTGATTTCTTGTATCCTTTGGGTGATTGCGATTTTCAAATCATCTATTGTTTGAGGATCACCTTCATAAACTTTGTCCTTTAAATATCTCCAAAGAAAAAAGTCCGGGATGGTCAGATCAGTGGATCGAGGTGGCCAAAGATTTTTTGAAATAAGTCGATCGCCGAAAAAAGCTTCAAGCATGTCCATGGTTTCATTACTCGTATGGCAAAATTTAATATACGTGAAAAAAAATCAAGGACAAGGATTTTTTAAATTTAGAGTACGGGAACTTTTTGGACACCCGGTAGATTAGAAAAAGATAATAAAAATAAAAAATATTTTTAAAGAACAATTTTACTTGAGGGCTAAGAAGTAATTCGTTTCTTCTAAATAACGTCTTTTATCGCACTTTAATTTATATTTAACTCTCTCTTCTAATAATAAAGATGAATATGTATTAGTGATGTTGCTTAACAGGTCTTCCCGTCTGATCTCGAATGACCAAACTTGTTATTTATATACAAGAATTTTTCAAAAACAAGAAGCAGGGAGGGCAAAAAATATAAATAGCAATAAAAGCGATTTGTCTCTAAAAAATGGCAAACATGAAGCTCAACTTTAAAAACATATTTAACAAATGTATAGAATTCCAAAAATTCTCCGATATGCATATGAGCTGAATTGGGGATTGAATCCTTGCCAGTTTCGGAATAAAAATTCCTCTCCGGTTTATAAACAAGATAAAAAAAGATGCGCCACAATAAATAAATGATGCACTTTCTGGGTTCCAAATATAGGATGACTAGTGCTTTTCCTTTTCTAAAGGCAATCACATGCTATTTTCTTTCTCAAATCAACTTTAAATCTGTATATGACGCAGTAGCTCTCTGCAGAGCTTCAACAAAATGTACGTTGTATTGATACTATAAATTCACTTTTTGTATGTAGCAGGAAACAAAGCAACATTTTTCTCTCGGCCATTGCCATTCAATCACAAACAAATAAGATTGGCATTTTTACTTGGTTTTATTAAAACGCATAGAATAAAACTTTCAACTTTCCTCTATCTGGTAAAGTACACATATATCTCTTTATGTTGCCATTCATAAAAATAAATATTTTGAGTCTGCTTCTTATTTTTGAATAACTTGAATGATTTTTTTAAAAAAATTATCTTTTTTAGTTACAATTGATCACAATTTAGTTACAATTAACTTTTTTTAATCAATCTCAAAATCAAGCAATTTTGAAATTCTCATATTCTGATTTTTCTTGTGATATTATTAATGGTATAAAACTGTTAAAAGAGAATCAAAGAAATGTATAGCACAATGGTGTATGGTATAAGATTATTAAAACAGAATAAATTATATGCCGGTCAAAATTTGGAATTTAAAACCATTTTACTAATGAGGCTATTAAAACTGTTAGCTAAAATATTCGACTGAAATACTTATCAAACACTAATCCGGTGAAATGAAAGGTCGTCAAAGAGGACTAGTTATAAGCACTAAAGTAACTTGAAACCAATTTAGTTGTAAAATTGATTCTATTTTTTTGCCGTCATTTATGCAAAAAGAGTTTTGAAATTAGAATTTTTGGTGAATTAAATTTTTTTCCAGCTCGCCTCAATATTGAACTATTCGAATTCCAATATATGCTAACATGTCTGTGTACTATGTGTGTGTAAACTATATGAATCAATTTAATATTCTAAGATATTTAAAACTATATTTTCCTATTTTACCCTAAAATATAATATAATTCCCAATAAAATATCCTATATGTTTCTTAAGATTTCTCCCCATTTTCCCCAGTATTTTTCATATTTTCCCTAACATTTTAAATATTAGTCAATAAAATGTTAACTATTTTTTTCTAACTTGTCCTAAAATTTGGCCTATTTTTCCTTAAAATTTCCTCTACATTTTTAAGATTTCTCCCCATTTCCCCCCAGAATTTTTCTTTTATCAAAATGTTCACTTTTTTTTCCTATTTTATCTAAAATGTCCCCATTTCTCCTTAAAATTTGTTTCTTAAGATTTCATTTTCCCTTGCCCTACAATTTTTTCCTTAAAATTTTCACTGGGTTTTTTTTTCATATTTTTTTCCTAAAATTCCCCCTATTTCTCCCAGTAATTTTCTCTATGTTTCTTAAGATGTTCTCTATTTTTACCAAAATTTTCCCTATTTTCCATAAAATTTCTAATATTTATCCCTAAAATTTTCACTATTTTTCCCCAATTTTTCCTTAAAATTTTCCTTATTTCTCTGAAATTTCCTCGATATTTCTTAAGATTTTTTCTCATTACTACTGCATTTTTTCAATTTTTCTCAAAAATGTATCTTATTCTTTCCCCAAACTATTTTCTTATTAATTTTCTGATCTTTTTTAAAAAATTATAAAATATGCCAGCAGTTATTCTTGGGGTGTGGAAGAGTTACAAAATTTTAGATATACTTTGTAAGAACAAAAAAAAATGACATTTTAATCACATGTTTCATTCCTGTTATGATGAAAAATAAGTCACATTATGGTAAGTATATATTTTTTTCATCTTGATTTTATATATGTTCTATTGTTATATATTTCATAAGAAATCATTAACTATAAATTTGAAATTACGTGGAGACAGTGTTAGTTTTACAGTGCAGTACACTTCAAATAGCTTTTTTTTCTTGCTCTTTATTTAACAGGCACATTGCTCGGTTTTGACCACATAGAATTAATTGCAAATAAAGATAAGTATCATTTTGCCTCTCATAAAATCCGAAGGTTCAGTAAAATTTTGATAAAAAATAAAATTCTTGAAAACTTTAAAACTCATTAGCAGCTCTGGTCTATTAAAAATACGCTTTTTTAATACTTTTCTTATTAAGGAAAAAAGATAATCTGTTCCAGAGGGTGCAAAAATGTCAAAACTGCAATCGTTAGTATTGGGTATTGGATTTAGCTATCAATAAAAATGTAGAATAAACCATTTTTTTATTTAAATAATTATTTTAGTTTTTTTTTATAAAAACCACCATGTTATATCTTCAGATTTGTGCCGAATTTAGACGTGATAAGGCGCTAAGTTATTTGATGCAAGAGATCTTTTATAAGTCCATTGAAGTAGAGAATTTCATGTATATAGCTTTTTTGGAGGAAAAGGTGAGAAATAATTTTTTTTTAGTTTTATTAACATCCCGGTTAAAAGCAACAATAGGGCTATTTTGTGGCATACTTTGTAATATTGAGTTGAGTTCATAGGACGAGAATGACATCTGAGCTGGCATCCTCTCTACAACCTTTACACACCATAAAAACGGGTGGACATTTGACTTCAACGGTTTTAACGAACTGCTAACACGACGGTTCTTCGGTGGAATTGGGCCTCGAACCTAAAACCGAACCTTTCTAACAGATTACCGCGGTTCCCCGGAGAATAAAGAAAGAAGAGACCCTAACCTGTGTTATTTAAACATATATACGGTACTTCCTGAAACAATTGCATAAATCATTGTTATACCTTTTTTTAAAAATAAGTTATCAACGGTATAATGAACGAAAGTGGCCTTCTGAAAACATTCTTGGATATTCTATAATATTGGTGTTATTCCCCGTTTCGCACAACATAAAATAGTGGACATTGGTTAAGACTGTGAATGCTTTGTATGAGAATGGCAAATAATAATTACGAAGTATTTACCATTGGCTTGAATCTGACATTTTTACTGCATCTAACGCGAGATATTTGGTCAATAATTTCTGACCTATATTTAACATCCAAGAAACAGAAAACCAAATGCATATTTCAAAATTTTTGTTCCGGTCGATTAAAAGTGAAAATTTACTTTGAATTATAATTGTAGTCACAAAATTACGTAACTATTTTAATTCATTTTAATCATTGCATTTTTAAGAAGCTATCGAAACGGGTGAGAAAATATATATCGGTAGATGACCAGTAACTTGATGGAGTCGATTCTAAATTTCTTTTGGTTTGTCATTACAGATGTTAAAATTGCACAACAGATTTTATACATCTAGCTCTTTACGTTTTGTAATATTTTACGTGTTCGTTTTGGATTTGGAAAGTAGATTTCTGAAGGGATTTCGTTTAGAATTTGAAAGAAATTTGATGTAAAAACCATTTATTAAATCTTTTTCGTTCTTTCTAAAAGTGTTCGGGAGTTATTGCGCTCACAGACAGACATAATTTTTTGAATATGTATTTTTCAGGTATACTGAAATCTGAAATGTAGAGTTTGCATTCAAGTTCTTATAGACCCCCCCCCACCCCGAAACTTTAAGATATATCTGTTTTTCTTTTCTGAATGGTTTGAAATGATATTCTTAACGAAAATTCTGTAGCATTAAAATTTATAATTGATATATATGTGTGATTGCATAGCAGTATACTGTCATTTATTTTCATTCTGTAATCTAATACTAGCTAGGTTTAAAAAACATTTCAATAATAATTTTATAAAGATTTTACTTATCAATTATTCGAATTCAATTCGTACACTTTGCTACAAAAGTAGAGAAAGAATTATGGAGTCAAAAAATTTCTTTCACAGAATTTATATACGTTTTGGAAAAAGTTGCTTTAGCCATTAAAAGCAGCAATTTTTTCTAGAAACCTTTCAGTATAAAACTTCAGGGAAAAATAGGGAATAATTCGATATAAAAGCGATTATTTTTTTAAACTTTTTAAACATTTTTATACATCATCACAAATGTAAATTGTAATAATTTGATTTTAAATAACTTCCAAACGGCCCAACTATTCACTATAAAGTATAGGAAATTCTTCTTTGATTTAATTGGAATATTATGTTCGGCTTGATTCATCAAAGTATGCACATTTTTGAACTCCCCTGACACAAATGTTATCTTACATTCTTTTAATCAGGAGGGAATGTGTGATTTCCCGTAGTGAAAGCCCCTCTTTCCCTCCCCCAGTGCCCTACTTTCGATAGCTTCTCCTTTCTTGGCAGAATGCCAAAGCAACACAGTGTCGTTCGTCTGACACAATCGAACTCCCTCACCTCGATACATCACGCATGCGCCCCCGCTTTCCAAAAAGAACGGGCCCAGAAAGGAATCCGCTGTCCGAATATCCTTCTCCTCCCCTCCCTCCACCCCATCCCCCCTTTCGAACGTTTTGGAAGAGTAATTTCGGAAATCTAACCCTCAAATTATTGGGATTTTTTTTTCTAACTCTTCCTGCAGTAGGACATTGATATCTGCTTTGCATTCAATCGTGTTTTCCACAGAAAATATTTTCCAGATTGTTCAATGAAGATTTTAAGGTCGTGTTACAAGACGAAAGATCTTTCAAAATATATCTTTTTTTTTTTAAAAATTAATATACGAAAAAAATGGTTGATTTTGATTGGTATTGCTTAGTTAATTAAAAAGTTAGTTAAATAAAAATTGGAAATAAATGTGAATAAATTATACAATGCTTAGAATTGAAAAGCGGAATTCAAAGTAGAACAGATAATAATTCTAAAAATCTACGATCACTTTTATTACCCCCCCCCAAAGAAGAAAAGGCAGCAAAGAAATTTAAAAATGTTATAGAAAACATTTGATGTATATAATTCCATCCGATATAATTTTTTTGAAAAATATAGAATCCTTATATATATATTTTTTCAGTCTTTGAATAAAAGAAATCGAAAAAAGCATCTGATAAACAACAATATACCGTTAAAAACCGAACGTTATTTTGAAAATTAAAAGAATTTTTTTTTGGAGGGGGAGGAGCAAAAAGATACTTAAAGCAAAGATAACAGATTTATTTGTTCAAAATTTTGTTCCCAATAAATGCTTTACCTATTCCTAAACTGAAAAATTAGTTTTATTTCTATTCAATTTTCTAAATAGTATAGTAAATAGCAAATGACTATACAATAATTTCAATTTATTTTATTCTTTTATCTATTTTTGCTTTATGAAGCATAATAAAACTATGAAATTATTCTAAATAAATATATTGTTTAAACTATAGTGCAGGAACTATAGAATATTTATGCAAATTACGACATCGAATGTGAATAAAAAGTTGGCATTTAATTTTAATTTATAAGTTTCTTCATAAGAAGATTTATATAATATTTTGAATTTGAAAAAGCAATATAAGTGAAAAACATTAAAAAGTAAATAGAGCAAATATGAATGTAATTTCTGTAAGAAAGAATGTAGAATCAAAATTCAAAATGTTTAAAAAACTGTTAGTAAATTAAGTATGCTAAATAAAAAAATTCTATATTTTAGTTTTAAAAAAACTTAATTTTTTAAAGTAGTCAGTTAACTTGAATCTTGAGTTTCATACTTCTTTAGCAAATATTTTTTCCTAATTAATTGATGGTTGATAATTTTTTTAAACATAATTTTTAAAACCATAGTCAAACTATTGCCAAAACTTACATCTACAGATTTAGAAAGTGGTTTCAATTAATTAAAATTTTTGTATTTTTAAAGAAAAGGTTTCAAATTGAGAATATATCGGGGGACTTAAAATTCAGTTTTTTTTAGAAAGGGAATTTGTTCTATTAAATCATAATATTCTAATACATACTTTAGAGCAGAATCACATATTTCTAGTAATATTTTACTCAAAATGTTTTTATTTATAATATTTCACTGGAAATCAAAATCTCGGATTATATATAGAAATTCCAAAAAAAAAACTCTTTGTATTAAAATTAATATCAACTCTTTATAAACACGGGTCATTTGTTAGATTTCCATCAAATTTATTCCTTTTTGCAATTGTTTGAAACATTAAGTTTTAGGAAGTTCAAATTATTAACATTAAAACTTGTCTTTTAGGGCTTAATTATAATTATATTTCTACAGTCCACAGAAATTTAACCACTAAAATTTACTCAAGATGAAAAAGGCACAAA
>JAOUZG010013995.1:269168-332422 GCA_026289955.1 Argiope argentata | reverse complement strand
GATACCATATATATATATATATATATATATATATATATATATATATATATATATATATATATATATATATATATTAGAGAGAGAGAAAAACATTTTAATGCTTTAGAAATTTACAAAAGCAATTAAAATCGAAATCAAATTGGTAAAATTGTATGAAAATTTATAACTTTCAATGAAACTTAAAAAAGGAAGCTTTTATTATCGAATTACAAGATGCATGTGGAAATATTTGCTCTTCTCACAAACCGACAGCAGCAGCGTTTTTAAATAATTTCTATTACATACACTATTTACTTTATTTGATATTAATTATAGGATGCTTTCCCCTTACTTTTGATGAAAGTTGCGGATACTTTTATCTTTAAAACCAGTTTCAGATTTATGTATACTTTTCTTGGCTTCCCTGTCAATACAACATTGTCTATCGTAATGGTTCACATAATTTTATTAACGCTTTTAATAATTTGATTAGCCGATTATCATGTCTTATGAACAAGATAATTGGGCGTAATCATGACAAAATTTAAACCTGAGAGTGATATGTTGAAGGGAAGGTAGACAAGTGATTTATTTCAAGCGAAGGGTGTGGAACAGTAGAAAATATTTCTTTCAAGATAAAAAGAGATGATTTAAATTAGAGAAATCATTATTTAATTATAAGCTTTGCAAAAAAAATTAAGTTGATACAATTTCATGGAAAATAGGGTTTCAGGAGTAATTTTTTGCTTTTAATTTCTATTGCTTTTTAAATCATTATTACATTCTAATGTTTTCATCGGTATAATTTACTTCCACACTCTTTCATCCTTACGTTTTTTATTCTTAAGAAATTAGAAGTAGAATGAAATTTTCTTTTCCTTATATCTCCAAACAAAAGAAATATGTATTAATCCTCTGGTTTTACACCATTTTCTGAAACTCGCGCTTATTTCCCATGCATTTTTTTTATCCGTTCGAGTCTCAGCGCCACCGAACAAGAAAAGGGTTTGTATGAGAAATATGCACAGGTTTAGTGGCGTAGAAATCATAGATTGTATAACAAAATGGCAGTGGCGTAGCAAAAGATAACTAAAAGAATACATGTCTAGATTATTTAAACACTTTTCTGAATAAAAAACAGCGAAAGAATTTGAGATTTGAGAGGGCAATATATAAATACTCCACCCTGAGCCTTTCCCTCTTAAACGCTATTGAATTACAGTTGCATAATAGAGAATCCAAACGACCTGCCGTGCCCAAAAGGGTGTTAAGACTTGGATCCGGCCAGAAAGAACAGATCAAATATCCGGCACTTGAGGGAACCAAGGGAAGAAGCAGCCCAATCGAACAGTGAGAGTTCAAGCGTGAAAACTCTACTTCCCTAACAATCAAGGGGCGAGGGAAGTTGTTATAATACCTCGAACGTCATACTTAAAAGGGGTTTTGGGAGCAGCATATCCATGCACTTCTGTCATTTTTTAAAGAGAAATATGAAGAGGTGACAAAATAACTCCGAGTGCTTTTTACCCTCTTTAAAGACAAAGAAATCACCCAAACTGAAAACCATCTGTTATGGACATTAAAGATCTACAGCACCCTCCACCCACCCCGATGATCATGTAATGTATGTAACATCAATTTATTGAGTCAAACTGATGTTGCGTATTGAATAATTGATGTTACGTTCTTGAATAATTGATGCTACATACATGCACAGTTTCAATTATTACTCACAGTGCAAATAGAAACAAGTGCACAAACCTACAATTATGGGGGAAATCTCGTTCACGAGCAATAGTATGAACAATAGTATACAGAGTCTAAATCGCTTCGAACTTCATGTGCTATGTCATGCACAAGTATATTAAAGGATTTGCCCTTGAACTGTGCCTAATTTACCCTATTAGCAAAGATATCGCTTGATATTGTTTTCTATTCAAAATTCTGAACAATTGTGTGAAGATATCGTAACGATTTTGCTGTGTATTTTGTGGTGATTGGTCTTTTAAAGCTGTTGTATTTCTCATGCTACGCGCGACTTGAAATATTGCTTGGGAAACTAAGATACGTGTTTTATTGTGAACTTGTTTTCCATTAGATTATATGTTCTTGATTATCTTCTTCTTTTATTCACGAACAATTAGCTCCTGACTCCTTATTCTAGAGTAAAATTCGCATTCTTTTATGTCCAACATACTTCAAAAGTTTACCAAATAGTTTTTAAATCACTCGATATACCTTCTAAATGCCAACTTTTGTATCGTTATTCTTATGAGTACAGATATGCAAAATTGTTAAGATTCTTTTTAAAAAAGTGTTTTGCTGGAGATGTTTAAAAATGATTTTCTAAAATATTTGAAGAAAAGATATGGATTAACTGCTGCTTGCATAATGAATTACTTATCCTTACCTTTTCTCAACTATAAACAATTTGGTCAGTAAACGTATGTTCCTACTGTAGAATAAGAGACTAAAATAATCTACAAGTTGTTTATTATCCCTCAATGTGATTTAGGAGAGAAGATCAACGCCTCTAAGGATTTACTAATACAACACCAACCAGCTAACAAATCAAAACTATCGGACGACATATAACCTATCTTTCTAGGAAGAATTTTTTTTTAAAAAAAATAGGGAATTCAAATTTCTTTTCCGCTATTCGATTTTTTTTCTACTATCAGAGATCCAATATGCCTAAATACCTCTTGTAGATTAAAAAAACGCAACTGCTATTACATAAAGCGGCGTTCTCTTTATGTAATAAGGTGCAATGTAAAAAAAGTTACTTTAAAATTTATGCATCAAAATCTGTAGTTTAAAATAACTGAGAAATAAGAGTGAAGGTGCAAGTTATCTTTTGGAAGAGTGGTCAAAAGATATGCTATGTTCTCACAGCGGTATTATTCAAAAATTGACAGACCTATTACTGGGGTTGTTTTATTTTTCCATACAATAAATTGCAAATGTAGGCCAATTTCCTCCATAATTCTTTTTCCCACCCAACCACTCCACTTAATGAAGCTAAATCAGATTTGCCATTTCATCATCTTCAGAGTAGTATGACCAACAGATGTTTTATTTCTTGAAAAATTGAAGAATCAATTTGTACTTTATCTGGAATCATTAAGTAATAGACTTGTCTAAACCAATTGCAAACGGCCCTAGAATGTAGAGAAGAGCAATCAAAAGAAATAAACAACCATTGGGAGAAGTTTCATATAAATTTTCTATCATATCCGCCTATAAGATGTAATCATACCCTTCTATGTTCCCTTTTTTTTTGGGGGGGGGCACTACGTAATAGAAGATAAAATGATTCCAGAATGGAGGGTGGATCTCACTATCAGATGGGTACATTAATAGGTGGGGTAGGCTCCTCCTATCGATGACGGGATGTACTCCCTACAGGAAGGGATGCACCATGGCCGGTCATAGCTATTAGGACTCAATTACAGTTTCCGCCAGTGTTGTTGTTGCGGGGTCCTTGCATTCAGCCTTATGGTTTAAATCAGTGTGCTTCGCGATGGATCGAAGAATCTGGTATGACTTACCCTACTGTGGACCTTGGGCAAGCCATGGATGCTATGCTGTGTAGGCACAGATTTTCATGTTTAAACTTCCATACAAGAACGTCGTGTGCCTCTTAATATGAAATCGAAAACAGAGCATGCTATTTGAAATGCTTTATTCAACAGATTAAAACAATAATTTGACTCAGAAATACAACTTCAGTAACAAAGTTATTTATCAGATCTCCTTTATTTAAATCATTGCATTTTTGTTTCCTCACATTCATGGATGTAAAAGTGAAGACAGATAGATGGTCGATCTTTTGAAAGATTTGCTTCAAAATTTTATAAGTATTTTAAACAGTGTACCAAGTTTTATTCATCAAGCTTTTTATTTTGTAGAATTATCGAGTTCATTTGCCTTCAAACAACCAGATAAATAGGCATTTTGATATGGATTTAATTTAAAATTGGGTTGAAATCTATAAATTTGATAGCTTAGCAGATTCTACTCGTCTTACTCGAAGTTTTTGTTCTTATATAACGTCTGTTTATAAATAAACACTCCCAAAATATTTGTTTTGAGAGATTAGACTGAAGGTTATCTGAAACTTCGGTATTAGTCAAAATATCAAGTTCAAATTTTTTTGATGATTTCCTTACTTTCTCTTCGAGTATTTCATATATGAGAAAAGACAGATTTTCGAAAATATAATTCTTACACTATAGAAAATTGTTTATGCATAATAAACATAGTTAAATATATTGATTTATTTTTCTTGAAATTAGTAAGTCTTGTTTTCAGTTTAACTTAGTTTGGTATTTCATTTTAAAGCTGCATTAATTTATTACGGAACATCCTACGTATCCTGATTAATAACCTGAAGTAAAGAAAGAAATTTGAAATTGCACTTTTCCTTTCAAGCGTCGATATATATAAATGAGAAGACATTTATCCTTGATTAATCGCACAACTCAAAGATGGATATTTGATAGAATAGAGCCTTGAACCTGCGACTTTCCATTCTGAGACAATGACTGCCGTAAAAAAAAATCCTCTTATTCTTCATTAAACGTACAAATTATTTATGATTAATAATATGTGTACCCCAAAATGTCTTAAAGAAATAAAATAGATTTAAAAGTTTTCATTAAAAATTCTAATTTATTAAAACGTAGACTGAAAATTCTAAAGCAAGTTTTTAAACTACAAAAATTAACAAGCTTGGTTAGAAGCGTAGTTGCGAGTAGTCTAAGCTAGCAAGTTATTAAACTTAAAAATAACTTCACTCTGCAACAAAAGAAATTATTTTCCATATATTCAAATCGCCAAATATTCGCACTTGCAAAAAAACCTTTTAATTGAATTTCATATAGAGTACATGAATACCTCCATAGAATTTATACAGAATATATGGATAGTTCTATAGAATTTATAATAGTACGGATAACTCTACTGATTCATAAAGAGTACATAAATATCACCACAGAATCCATTTATTCTATTCTATGGATTACCCATATAACAGAACATAATTTTTAATCCTTTGACTACGGATTTTTTAAAAAATTTTCCTTTGCAATCGAATAGAAAATGAAGATATTAACTTCTTTATTAGACAAATTGTTCAATTTTTTTCAGCCCAAGGATTAGACACAGCGACCAAATACCCTTTCCCAACCATCACAAAAAATTTCTATTAATTAGAATGATTTAAATCAATTTTAAAAGTTTATTGCCCATTAGTAATCAAAGGGTTAGTAAAAGGACTATAGTATCCAAAAATTTAATAAAAATCTTATAAAATTTTCTTTTGGTTGTTAGTTTAGAGTAAGTATTTGTTAATAAATTTAGAGGAGAAACAAAGATTTAATCTAAGTTCACCGCAGAGAGTTTATAATTTAGAATAAGATTTGGAAAAAATTCGATAGTTTTACTTCTGTTACTTTTCATTCTGTTGTTTAGTAGGAATTTTAAGCTTATTATTTGTAGATCCAAAGAAATTTTATCCTCTGTTCTTTATTTTTTTACATCACATTTGTTTCCGTTGATTAAACGCAAAAATACTTTCATTTTTTTTTTCGAAATATATAACTTAATTGGTGAAAAAATAAAATTGCAGGTTTCTATAGATTTACTTAAATGGATCTCCATTATTATAAATATTTAAAAAAAGCTGTATCTCAGTTTGTGAAAAGTAGAAAAAGAAAACTGTGATATAAAATTAAGGTCAAAAACATAACAGCAATTTTGTTTTTTATTCGCATTTAATTTAAAGTGTAGTCTAATTTTTTTGATACAGTTAGTCTAATTAAGATTTAAAAAAGTATATTCTTGCCAAATAGCTAAGTGGGTGTCATGAAAAAAGCTATAAATTTATTTTATCTACTTTCAACAAAAAGCTATTACTACAATTAGAAAATTAAGAAATTGCAGCTTTGAATTTACTTAAGATGTTTATCTTAGAATTGGTATTTTTTAAGGCTGTTAAATTACAGTGTATTAAAGAAAAGTTTGCCAGTTTTTTTAATGGCATCTACTTTTTTTAGGTATCCGAACACGTTGAAAACATCGATTTTCGCTAAAAGTGGTATTTTTTTATTAAATTTTTTAAGAAAAAGATTAGTTTTCGAGTATCCAAAACAAGTTTGCTTTTGTCTTTACGTTTATTAGAAGTCAAGATATTAATATTTTCGAAATTATCAGTGAACTAGAAGTGAGCCTTTAAATAAGGAAGTACCAATTTAAAGGGTAAAAACATTTTAAAATTTTGTATGAACACAAATTTAGTTTTAAAAATAATTTTATTAAACTTTTAAGGAATAACCCCTTAACCGGTTTACCCGTACACCGTATATACATCGATTTATCGAAATTTGATAGTTGTAAACAAATAATAAATCATTCATAACAATTAAAATTCAATATTAAAATGACTTCGAATTTGTAGTTAAGCCAAGTATTCCATGGATTTCCATTTGAATCAAAATAAGAAAATAATCCCAAAATAGAAGATGTCATCTTTTTAGATAATAAGAAAAATAAACCAGTTAAGGGGTTAATTAAACTAATGCCACTTTCCGAAATTGTGTGGCAATGCAGAATTATTGAAGTTTTTATTGACAAACTACAAAATTACTACTTTATTGTAATTCATAGTAATGTAAGCAGTTTTCAAAAAATGCAAAGTGTAGTGATTGCATTCTCTATTCAATGCTGTTCAAATACAAAATAATCTATTCAGGATCAATACCCAACTGGACCCAACAGCTGGTGCAAAGTTCAAAGAGCTGGTGTAATAAATTAAATTACAGCGGCAAGTCAGGGGGACTCTGCCGAAATATTATCAATATTGTAAAACTAGAATACATGAAACAATGTGATAAAAACTTTTAGAAAATGTTTGCATGGAAAAATGCAAAATGCCAATAAGAGTTTCAACAATGTTTTGTGGAAATTTGTTCCTAAATATGAAGTTTTTTTGTTAAGCTCTGAACCCTCAGATTAGATGTTTTCATATTTACGTTTTCAATAAATTTTAATGAGGATTTTATAGGATTACTGAATATCCTTAAAGTTATTGAAGTTTACCTTAAAACAAATATAGTTAGAGTATTTATTTAGCTTGATAAAGACAGAATAAAGGAATCTAGGTGGCATTCGCTGCCAAATGAAAAAATTTCCAGAAAAATAAAATGATTAAAAAAGGAAAATAAATAATAGATGAGAAGAAAAAAGGTACTACCTATAAATGGGGGAATTTTAAGCATGTACTCCCATATTTTACAATTAAAACATATTACTGTACACTTTGAATGCATTTTTCTTCAAATCGACTTTTGCTTACATTATTTTATCTCACTTCAAATAAAATAACTCGAAATATAATTATCATATTACTATGAAATTTGGATGCACCTTGTCTTTATAATATATTCTAAGCAAGGAAATAAAAAATTACTTTGAGTATTTTTTTTAAATTTATAGCCTATTGTTTGAATAATGTCATAAATTTACTAAAAATTTCATGATAACGTTTCGACTGTTTATAAAAAATTTATTTATGTTTATAACCATACGCTTTTAATTCGTTACCTAGAGAAAACAATGTAGTTTATTTTGGTATACATTTTGTGCAGATGAAAGAAATGGTGTTTGGTGTAGCCAATTTGAAGTTTTTTTAAGAATTTGCTTAAATTTACGTTATTTAATTCTAATTTCGAAATGTTCTTTTCCCATATTTAGACTATCTATCGCTAATTTTTAATAGGCTTAAACACTGAAATATACCTAAAATATTTCTACGCTAGATTTTTCTAAAGAAGTGCCCCTAACGTGTTTGATATCTTAATAAAGAAGGTTTTTAAAAATTATGACAGTAAAATGAAATTTGTAGTTGTTACATAATTGAATGGAAATTTCTAGTTAACTTTCAACTTTGTGAATTATAGTTTAAATTGGATACTGGAAAGATCATTAAATATTATAATAGTCATTTTATGTACACCTTTTTTGCAGATATTTGGTTCTTATTGGCTTTCCTTTATTTCTGTTAAGTTTCGTAAATGTGGCTTAAAATTCCTGAATTTCTTTTACTTAGGTCATGAAAATTAAAAGAATAAAAAGCAGTTAGGACCGATACTGTCTGCTTGTGAACAAGATATGCTTTATTATGCAATTACCATGCAAAATAGAAGTTTGAGAATGTCGAGAAGCCGAATGTACCAAGTCGGTAAATAATCGAATATTTGGTTGAATCCTTATACATTCAAACCATTGCCAATGTATGTCAACAACTACAAATATGTCCGATTAAGATAGATGCAAACCGTGCAGGTGAACACATTTTGTGAGGTTGTTGCAGTCAATAAATTATTAATCACATAATTTTTGTGAAAGTTTTTTTATAGACATTTTTTTCTCATTTAAGATACACTGCTCGTTCTAGGTTCAATAGTTTATTTGCATGTGATTTTACTTGACCTTTCTCCTATTTTTATATGCAAAATATATTTTAATAATAAAACAGGGTTTTAAAAGTTGCAATTTTAACTTAACGTCTCAATATTTTTAATTCGAATTTCCAATTAGTAAATAGTGAAAGCCGATATTTATCAATGTATAGGAGAAATAAGGATACGTAGAAGATATTTCAGATACACACCAAGTGTCTAAAAAATGCTGATATTTGCATGTAAATACCATTTTTGTAATATCAGTCTTTGGTAGTAATATCCCTAATTTTTAAAAGTGGTTTTTCTATTGCAAATGTAATAAGGAATGCAATAAACTTTAATAACATTTAAAAATAAAGGGGTATATGAGTATATGTGCTGGTGCTAAAAAAGCTAGACATTAAATGAAGTACTACCAAATTTAGAACATGTATACTTTGAAAGGAACATATACAGGATACTTGTAGAGAACAAATACTTTTCAGAAACATATACATTTAAGTAAGACAACGCACTTCGAAATGAATTTTTTAAAAAAATTAATACGTTTTTTAACTAATTAAAAATTGGGTGAACTTTTTGCTTTTCTCTGAGATTATTTCCGAAAATACTACTAAAAAATTGGCTGAAATTTTTCAACGTTTCATTATTTTAACAATTGTCATTTTAATTATACTAATTTAATAATTATTCCCCTTTTTCTAGAATGTTGGCAATTTTTTTCAAATATATATATATATATATATATATATATATATATATATATATATATAATTTCTGACCATAAATTATATTACTGTCTTAGAATTCAAACCATTTTCAATGTTCCATATTTTATATTATGAATTTCTTTCACTGTTGGCAACTAAAAAAGAAAGATTATGCTTCAAATCTTTGCTGTTTACGAGAAGAATGAAAATGTGGAGAGATGAAAAAGAAAAATTGAGAACATAGATGAATCGTATTTTTATATTTTTATTAGAGTCGTGTTGCTGTAGGATTGGTCTCCTTTAGATAGTTTCATGTACACAATGAAGAAAACAATGTAAATAAATAAAAAATGGTATAGTTTTAATTTCTCACGATTTGACGAAATCATGAAATTACATCTAAAGGATTAACTTAAAATTATATATAACAAATATCTCTGCTGAACTAACTGGTCATTTTTTATTATCAAATGATAAGCCGTGTGAAGTATGAGATTGAAAAAAAAAATAAGGAAAAGAAACTTCAATCTTATTGAAACTAAAAATATTTTCATTTATCAAATTTATTCTAAAAAGGGACAGCAAGGATCTAATTACTTCTAAACACAATTTACTTCCTAAAATAAATTGGTATGTAATTTCTTTTTTAAAATTATAATTATTTATTATTTATTATTTTATTTTGTATTTTATTTTTATTTAATTTAATTTTTTAATTAATGTAATATTATTAATAATTATTATTTATATATTTTTATTATTATTTTATTTTTATAGACACTATTCAGTAATGCTATTAATACTAAAATTTTTGTATTTAACACTTAATTATCTTGAGATTGTTGAATTTTAAGTACGTCTTAGAACATTTCTTAATAATGCAGCACTAAAAAAATATTGCCACGCTCAAGCTGACATCAGAAAATGAAATTTAAAAGCTCTGTTATTCGTCAGAGGAATGTCGGGAAGTGTTTATGGCGGGTTCAAAAACCTTTATGGGCTTCAAAATTCGTTTTAATATTTGGTGCAAGATGCAATGGACGAGACCAGCAAAATAAATAAAGCAGATATGAAAATTTCATTTACTACGCGAAGCTGGACATAGTTCAATAACCCCTATCTGCATGAAATTATTATGAAGTCATTTTCCTGCGCTTCAAAATCTCAGGAAAGTTTTTTCCCCACCATAATCGCAGAACCCCCTACATAAAATTTCCATTTTACGACTAAAGTTTTTTTTTATGCCCCTTACAAAACCTGTTAGCAGTTGTTTATCAATGCTGTATAATAAAGTTGAAATAACCTAAAAATAATTTGTGTTTTTAAATTCCTTTTTTAAGATTTTTTTTTATTTCAAAAAAAAAAGATCTATCGTAACTATATATTAATGAAAAACCAAATTCCATGATTGAAAACGAATTTTTTTTTCGAATTTACTTATATTGTTATTTATTGATTTTTATTAATTTTGTTTCTACTTTTCATTTTTTGCCGGCTTGCTGGCACAGAGGTAGCGCGTCTGCCTCGTGTTCTGGAGGTCCCGGGTTCGAGTCCCGGTTCGGGCATGGTTGTTCTTCTGTGTGCTATCTGTGAGATGTGTGAATCTGCCCCCCTGTAAAAGGGGGTTGTGCAAGCGAATGTGGTGAGTGGTGGGTGGAGCAAAGTCGTACTCTCGGCCCTAGTTGGCGCTACTCAAACACAAGAGACGCTTCATTCGGCTTAATCTGCTGCTGGGTTCAGCGGCAGGCTTGTCCATGACAAGTGCCATTTGACACAACAACAACTTTTTATTTTTAATAATTGATGGATTTTCTTCTATAGTTTATTTGTGTGTTTTTTTGTTTGTTTCTGTAATTTTCATATACGTTGGTATTTACAAAAAATTGTGCTTCTTTTAGGTCTTAATTTCTGGGATTCTCGGCTCACAATTGGGTTTATATTCAGACAGATATTCAAACCCTTTAAAGAAAAAAATATTTTTTTTTCCTTTTTTTTTTTTTGGCATCTTTGCCTGATGGTGACCCTTGAGAAAGTCATCAGGCTAGATTTCTTATTTTATTTTTTCCTTTTATTAAGTTGGTATTTTTACTAATTTGGTTTTGTTCATCTGTGCTTTAATAGTAGCAGCATAAGCGCTCTCTAAATACATTTGTTTTTGTTTTTAATATTATAGTTGACCTGTTCGTTTCCGTAATAGTTTTAAAATTGCAATTTTTTAAAATTTTGTTAATGCTTACAAAATTAATAGCTCCTAGTTATTTATTGATTATTATTTAAATTATTTATTTGATTATTATTTAAAATATTTATTTATTTATTATTATTTAAGTTATTTATCTATTTATTATTATAAGTTATTTATTCATTTCTTATTCTTTAATTTAGAAATTTGCTTAAATTTTGCTGAATGTGAATAATCCAATTCTTTTTTATACGAATTGTGCAAACGTAAAGCATTGTAATCATCAATGAAATTTAAATTCGACATTTCGAGTCGACGACTCGAATTTCTCATTTCAAACATACCTGAATCCAAAAAACATATTTTTGAAATTATGCATGTCTGTGAGCTCAATAATTGAAAAAAAATTAAGCTAAACTCATGAAATTTGGTATATGATATTTAGATATTTCTATCAAAACTTTAGTGAAATCTATTCATAGAAAGTGTTTCTGTATAAGCACAATAACTAAATAATTTAAATTTTAGTGGGTGCTTATTTGTTAGGGTGTGTATGTTGTTAAATGTGAGCTTCTTATTTCAAAAACATTCTTTTTGGTTTTAGAATTGTACATTGAAGGTTTAATTTAAATATCTAGTATTGAGGTATCTAATTTTTTTAAAGAAAATTTGATTTTCATGTATTCCAATATTTAGGTTGTCGGCGTCCTCGCACAGAGGAAACGCATCTTCCTCGTGATCTGCCTTCCCGGGTTCGAATCCCGGTTAGGGCATGGTTGTTTTTTGTGTACTATTTGTGATTTGTGTGAGTGTGCGTCCCCCCCCCCCCTGTAAAAAGAACTGTGCAAGAGAACGTTTGTGTATCATCCTCATTATGAGCTAGAAGTCAGGCTTCTTCCCTCGGGTCCTCAGGGGTCTATATCCTAAGAAGCTACTGCACCCCCTCTTTCTATTGTATTGTAAAATGGACACGAGATCATCATCATCAATATTCAGGTTTTATAAAAAATTTAAATAATATTAATGTGTTTAATGAATATCTATTATTTTTTTAAAGTATATATTTTTCTATACAATTACTATTCATATAGCATCGTAAATACAGCAAGCAATAAATTTGAACCCTTAACAGAAAAGTCAGGTTTGTTATTAAAACTGGTAAAAATTTAGTAGAAATTTAAAAATTATGCAAAGTAGGCTTTAAACATTTCTATAAAGGAAATAAAAAAATATTTTAATATTAAATGTATTCTAAATTAAAACGTCAGTAAAAGAAAATTAAAATTTCAGCCGTTAGATGAAATTTAAAAAGCTAACATATTATTAATTCAATTTAATTATTAAAACAACAAGTTGAAGACTATTCAAATTCTGTAAATGCTTTTAAAGATACTTAACTCTCAAAGTTAAACATTTATCCTTGTTAGAAATATGACTTAAGAATAAATGAATATAATTTAATTGTTAATAATTAAACAATTTTATTTAAACATGAGTAAGTCCTTTCCTTTAAAATACTCCCATTGTTCAATTACCATAAATTAAAACTATTTAATAATTTGCACTCGGTAAAAATGAAAAACTCCATATTCAATGGAAAATTTTAAATCCTACTGTAAATATTTTGAATGTCTAGAGATTAGAATACAAACGATAAAGAGTTTTGAAAATAAAAGTTATTTTTTGAAAATGCAGTACAATTTATTTATTTATCATTTGTATTTTCTATGAAATGTATTATGCATTAATTAAATCAACGTAATTCTTTCAACTATAATTGAATTAATTATAATTCATTTATATATATATTTATATAGGGAGAGATTACAATTACTTTTACTAGATAAATCCAACTTTCAATATAAATAACTCATTACCGAGAAGCGCAAACATATTTTTAATTTTTACACATAACAAATGATTTAATTAAAAGTAAAAATAAAGAAGAATCAATGAAAAATATTCTAAAATTAAAAGTTTCAGAAGCGTTTAAAATAAACATATGTAGAATTGTGCCTGAAAAAATTGAGAATACACCAGTGAAATTTTTGTCAGCATTGAAATTGTCAGAATTTTATTGCATGTATTTTGGTTTTTAAAATGACGTCTAAATGTCATAAAAACGTTTCGAATAGTCTTTTGCGGTATCTGAAAATATTCTGCCCCTTTCTTCTTGCAATAATTGTTTTAAATGGATTTTATTTCTAATTTTGTGTTATTAAACCGCAGTTTGAGTGTGGTCCACAGATTTTCAATGGCATTGATTTCAGGTTAGTTGTGTGCATAATTTTGATGTTATACGCAGTGTATTTGGGGTCGTTGCCCTGCTGAAAAAGGAAATTCCCATCTAAATCCAAATTTTTAGTTCTTTTCTTTAGATTGCTGTGAGGTATTAAAAATTAAACTATATATTTCATAATACCATCTATGGAAACTAAATTTTCTACCCCGATAAATCTATACAATCCTAAACTAAGATGGAGTAACCACCATTTTTAACTAAAGGAAGCATTTTTTTGGATGCAAAGAAGTATCGAGCTTTCTGCGTACGGTACGACGTTTGTTACAGTACAAATTGTTGAATTTACTTTCATCATTAAATATAATTTTGTGCCAAAGCTATTGGTGTTCAATTGATTCAAGTTTTCTCAAAATCCAAAAACTTTTTCAGATGTATGCCTTTTTCAATGTAAACAGCAATTACACACACAACCACAGTCTGTCAATATTAATGTCATTGAAGATCTGTGGAACACACTGGAAACAGTAGTCAAAAAATACAAATTAGCAACGAAGATAACACAAAACGTTGGTCGAATCGGTACCATGACTTTATAAAAGCAACTAAATATTGATACTTTCTTTGAAACTTTCTTGAAATATTATAAAAGTTTCATTAGGGAGTTCTCAAATTTTTTAGACAAAAATTGGCATATGTTTATTTAAAATGTTTCTGAAACTTTTCAATTTAGAACTTTTTCGGAGATTGTTCTTGATTTTTACTTTAAATTAAACTATTTTTTATGTGTAAAAATAAAAACATTTTTTTCACTTCTTGGTAATGTGTTATATATATTGAAATTGTATTTATCTATTAAATTAAGGCGTACTTTTAATTGTTTGTGCCACTTATATGTAATTTTATACTAGTCAAAAACATCAGCATATTATGTAAGATAAATATCTGGTTTGAGATTATTTGCCATAATTTCATTTCAAACTTTCTTAACAACGAAACTTTTAAACAAATCGTCTGCTCTTATATTTTTCTTCGTTTAAAATAATGTTGAATAATGATTTGACGCTATACATTCATTATGCTGTTTACATAATTTATTGGAGAATTTACACATGCATTTAATAAAAATTTAGAATTTTATAGAATTAGAAAAACAAATGTTTTATATCAGGAAAGAAATGTACTTCGATTTTAATTAATTTATTATTTGCATTTTAAGCTATTCTTATCTGATGCATCTGCTTGTTATAAAAATCGTCTGCTGACTCTTTTTAAAATAATTTTATTTACATGCCATCTGGTTTGAGAGTATTATAAACTTTATTATTTTAGTCTTCGTATTCTTCTTGTGCTTTTTTACTTTATCTAACTATTTTATCCAGATGTTATTTATGTTTTGTGTAAATTGGATGAAAATTTGTCCTTGATTATGCGCATAACAATTGCAAAAAAAAAATTATTATTGCGCATATTTCTGAACAGCATCTTAGAATATGTTAATCAAAGACTTCCATTTTCTGAATAGCTACGCTTCAGTTGGGGTAAGTTCTATTTTCGAATATTTTGAGAACGCTTTTTTTTTCTTTTGATGATATGCATAGAGTGATTATGATGTTTAGATGTTAAATTCATCTTAATAAATTGTTACTTGTAATGATTATTTTAAAATTATATTTACGTTAAATTTCAAGTTATAACAAAAAATATTAGGATTTAAGAAGAAATAAAATAAAGTAACATTAGACTTATCGGGAATTATTTGCAAGCATTAAAATTAAATCTTTACTAAAAATTGTATATATTTTCACAATTTTTTTCTCCTTATTATAATGTTTTATTATTATTATTATTATTACTGATGAAAGGCATAAGTTGAAAATTGAGAAAAAAAAATAATGTTTAGGAGAAATATGTTTAATTTTCCATTGGATAACTAAATATTCATATAATTACTCTTATTTCTCTGACAAATTTAAATGAGTCATTTGGTTAATGAAATAAGGGTAATTTGTATACACAAAGAGATAATTTTTAAATAATTATAAATAAATGTCTTACTTTTTGGAACTTCATACTATGTTTCCTGTCTTTCAAAAACGCAAAAAATAATAAATGTGAATTAAATTTTTTAAAAATTGCATTGAGAAGTATGGAAAGAAAAGGGGAAAAAGGAAAAAAAAGAGGAAAATATACTAAACTTTATTCTTATAACAAAACTGGTTTAAAAGGGCCACTGTAGTAAGGTTCATTTTACAAACATCATGATTAATCATACCATAACTCAAATTCGTATAATTTTTTTCTTCTCATAGTTTTACTATTTAAACAGATTTGGTGAAGAAAAAACATCACTCATTATCTTCCAAAATTATATATTTTTCGTCATGAATTTAAAAAATTAAATGAAAAATTCCCCAGTAATCAAAAGTATTTGTAGCAGAAATATGTCATTTTTACCATCATATTCAAATCACCTATAGTGTTTTATTTAAAAAGACCACTTTACATATAAATAAGAAAATTTATTTATATGTAATAATCTAACATAAAATTTTCAGCAATTTATGGATATAAAAGAAATAAATAAGCATTAATTCTTTTGAATTAATTTGTTTCATAGCTTTACGCATTCAAATATTATGTAACGTATTATTAAAGCAGCAAGATAGTTATGAAAATGCAAACTTATTCTATTAATAAGAGTTACTTTAATACAACAAGATTATTTTCAAATAACAATAATTTTTAGCAAAATATCAAAACTGCTGTAAGGCCAAATTCTTTAGGATCTATTTTGATGTATAATAATGATTAACTTTGCTAGAAGCTATTTCTTTCTTCAATTTGATATTTTAATGTATTATACAATCATAAAATCAATTATATTTCTAAGATTATAGTAACATTTAGTTTTAATACTAATTTAATTAATTTTGACTTTCAAATTTGCACTATATATAACTTCTTCTTTCCCCTTCTTTGAATGTCAATAAAGAGTAAAAATTTTTGCTTTTCCCGTTTATAAATAAATAAGTCTTAGAATCATTTATAATATAATATTAATTTTGATAATTACTAAGAAAATTCTCATTTTATTATTTTTATAGTTTTATTCCAATAAAATTGGGGCTTCAGTCTAACCAGAAA
Organism: Argiope argentata; assembly: GCA_026289955.1. NCBI lineage: Eukaryota > Metazoa > Arthropoda > Arachnida > Araneae > Araneidae > Argiope > Argiope argentata. The sequence continues at coordinate 315,700 of JAOUZG010013995.1, read as the reverse complement.
CTTTACCTATTTTTAAACAATGATTTTTCATGATAAATATTGGTGGGGCATTATAATTTTTTTTTATTTTTTATAATATGAAATAATTTTTACCTTAATTTTCTTGCAGAATTAAATAACATTTTATAATGGGATATCCCTGATACAAAAATTTTTTAAAGAACACCATCTTTTTTTTAATAATAATAATAAGAATAATAACAGCGAATAAAAAAACTTTTCGATATTTTATTTTACTCTCTATTTTCCAGGAAATTAGAGGACTAAAAAAATCCAGAGAATTTATAATTTTAGCATTTAAAAACGACTAAGAAATTAAAAGAAAGTAAAAATAAAGTAAAGCTTTTAGAAAATAGATCGTAATCATTAATAATAAAGCTTGTTCATTTATGAGGATTACTATTACTTAAATGAAAATGATAATAAACTTTCAAAAAGTTATAGTTTCTATCTTGCTGAAAAATAAAGTATTTAATTTTAACATAATTTAATTTCACGTGATTTTATTTTAAAATTTAAAATGCTAAAAAAATACCTTTCAGACTAGAAGAATGAAATGAATATGATGTCCTCTTCATATTTCTCCTCTCTGTAAAACTTATTTTGCCTTCATACAAAAAATATTACAGTGAAGCTAACATATGCGGCTGCTCTTGGTAAAACTTAGGTGCTTGCTCGCACTAAGCGAGGATTTACTTCCAATTTTTTTTCTAATTACATCTTATACTTAAATTTATATTTACTTTAAATGAATAACAAATATATAACACTTTTATTATCTTTAAAACATTTTTCATCTAAAAATAATAGGTCTTATTCAAAAGTATTCTTCTCTCGCACGATTTGAAGATATCATTTATTTCTCAGGTTTGTCTTTAAAGGCTTATTTAGGAATTTAATGTAGTATAAGGACTTACAATCTTTAAAAGAAATAAATGTAGTTGATTTTACTCTATAAAGTATTATTTAGTAAACTACTCTGAAAGTTAATATAGCAATTTTTCACAAAAAATTACTTATAAAAACAAGATTTAAGGAACTAACTGGGTTTTATTTATTGATATTTTTTTACTATTTAACAATACAGGAAGACTTACAATGTTTAAAATTCAAAATGTGGATATGCGAATGAATTTTACAGCTTTGATCTTCATCAAGCCACAATTTATTCAATTCCAACTATTAGTTCACACTTTCCCTATATATATATTTATATATCTTTTTCAAATTTTCAATCGTCAATAAAATACTTTTTATTCATCCACTCAAGTTCAAATACATTTTTTTGAAACTTGTATTGGATGACACTTGATTTTAATACAGTTTTTCAAACATAAATTCATTAATTAAAGTTTATTCATTTTAAATACTTTAAACAGAGTTTTAGCATTTTGTAATGAAAATTAAAATCAACAGGCAGTAGCTAAAGCGGTAAAATGCAAAGATTTCATTATTTTTCGTGTGAAGGTGAAAAATTCGAATTCAATTCTTGCGAAAATTCAATATTTTTTTGATAAATTATTTTTTAACTGTAACTGTTTAATAAAAAGTAACTAAAATAAAAAAAATCTTTGATGACTTCAGTAGGAATTGACTTAAAATTGTTCTTTTTTATTACTGATTTTTGTTGCGTGCAACTTTGCTTGCAACTGATCTTAAACTTTGTATATCATGTTCTTAGTTCATGCCACTACCAAGAATGCTATTATAATTCTATGGGAGGGTGTAAGAATTATATTTTCAGACTTACCTACTAAGAGTAGGCCTCCTCTGTCAACTACTTATTCCTGGCCGGCGGTCCGGAGACTGCCCCTTGTCCACTCACCGGTAAATTTTCTTCTGCCACCCTTCTTCGGATAGGCATGGCTAAAGCTTCGGCAGTGTGAAGGGGTTTTCACGGACGGGGCAGGGTGTAACAGGGCTCAGTTTTTTTTTTCTCCCTGAAATGCCTCTCACTAGAAAATCGTTCTCTCCATCACTTAAACAAACTTGGAAGGAAAAGAAAAAAACAAAAAATTCGGGAGGTGTTGTGCGTCTACGAAAAATAGTCGTTTGGGCCCCCCTGTTCACCCTCCCCGATCCGCTCGCTCCAGGGGGATAGAGTTAAGGGGGAAAGCGATATTGTTGTTTTCCTGATGTCAGAGGCAAGACAGGCTTCCTTGCCCAGCGGGTCCACTACACGGCGCTGCAGACGCTGACGTCACGATGGTAGAGTTCCACTGCGCCTGCGTCGGTGTAAGCTGAACGATATTTGATACTCTTTCTTTCTTTTTGATTTATTTTTACGCGGAACAAATTATGATACTTTGTTCCTATAGGTGGAGGATTTTACGCTACACTCTTCACTCGATTCATTTATCGTAATCATTTAAGCATCGGACTTTATTAATTCCGATATTGGTTCTCTCGCCCACTTTTGGAAGAGGATTCTTCGGTTGTATTTATTCTTCTTAGAAATGCAATAGAGTTCATAAATTGCTTACTTATCGTCCTTCGTGAGAGAACGTCTTTTTTTTTATTTATTTATTTGGCAGTGAACATATTTCAATGGCAGTGAAGTTATTTCATCAAAGATATTCTAATTCATAAACAAATAGTTTTTTAAATATAGGATATTATGAATTGTTTTTATTCTCTTTATACATGCATAAACAGTTTTCAAAAGAGTTCATCTTGTTATTTAAGATTTATTGCATTAAAAGTTCCCCTATAGTAGAAAGTCTATTAATAATAGTTGATTAGCACTATGTCACACAGATATACAATGAAAGTTTTTTTTTTTTTTTCAAGATTATTATCCTTCACACACTGATTAAGTTGAACATTTTCAATTTTCCTAAATAAATATCTGACATCATATAATTTCTAGATTCTTAAAGTATCTCTTATCTGTACATTGAATATTCTGCTTTTATTACAGGTACATGAATTTTCTAAAGCAAATATAATAATATTTTTATAATAAAATCAAATCCAAAAATTCTCTTCGTAATTTCCTTACAGGTAGCTAGTTATACCTTTACTTAGTGTATTTAAGGAACAGTTGATGCCTATATATATATATTTTTTTAATATTAACAGTTATATAACATTACACGGAGAAAATTCACAATGTCCATTTTGCTTAAGTTCCGCTACTTTGAAGTAAACAAGGCAAATACAATTTTCCATGCTTTTTTGGTTCGTATGGTACATATTATATTGCTTGATCGATGAATTAATCATGAATCAGTGAGTGTAAAATACTGCGATAATTGTTTTACAAGTGCAAGTGCAGCTGCTGCTTTAAGCAAGTGAAATTTGATTTTTTTGTGAGCATTCTTTGCTAATTTTTATTGCGTGTTTTATAACAATATCTCTAGCAGATCAACCACGGGTAATTAATACACAATGATATGTAAGAATAACTTCTACAGTGTTCAATAAAAATTGGGCACGTAACCTGATGCCTTTAGCGGAGGTATAGCAATGTATAGGTATTAAATTCAAATTGCTAAGTTTACAAGCTCTTGTCAGTCTCAAAGAATAGTGATACATACATTCTAAATAAGGCATTTAAGTATCTTAACATACATCTATACAGATATTTAGTGTGATTCAAATATGCCATTTCAAAAGGCGATGAAAACATCAAACAGCATTTTTATCATACCTAAAAATGTTTTACTAAAAATTAGGCGAACATTTTAAACACAAAAACGCACTTTAATTATTCTATCTAGAGTGAATATTAAAATTTGCAATGGAAATGATTATGATTCGCGTATAGCATAAAATTACAACGAATACTTTTTAAGCTGATCTTATAATTTTTAGAGTTATTTGAATTTAAATTTCATTTGAGTATTATTTAGTCATTAGAAATGGAATTATATATATTTTTATATTTATTAGCTTGATACTCTAATTTCTTTTAGTTTGTAACATTTAGTATGAAAGCATTTAATATAATTTCTGTGGTCAACACATAGTTCCATGCTTGAATATTTTTGGGGGGTTTATAACTCTTTAGCCACAGAAAAAAATATTTATATTTCACTTATACCTTTAAAAAATTTAATATATTTGATCAGGAAATTAAATTCAGATTAATTTTTAATAAACAATCAGTCCTATGTAACTTTTACAATTAATTTCCTGATAAACAACAATGGTCAATTTTATTTCCTTTCTAATATAAATGCGAAAAAAACTATATAACATCAACAATAATCCAGTATGGTTGAAGAATATAAAAAATCTAATATTAGAAAATTTTTAAGATAATTTTTAAACTATAAAAATTTTCTCTCAATAAAATACGAATACATTTTTGTAATAACTAAACTTAATTACCATTTTTCAAAAAAATATGCCCAAATATTGCGCTGCAGATTCATACTTATCTTCGCCTATTACACTCATAATCACTGAAAACGTTCACTTATATCCAAAGCACACATCTCAGCGATTTTCAGTTTCCCCACAACATCGCACGATCGCACCCTAAAGTCCACCTCGCCGCATTCTAAACACATAAACAGCTACCAAACAAAATCCGAGAATGATATCCGCACTCATCCACATCAACAATCCGATAAATTCATCAAAGAAATCATCACCAGAACTTTCATCACAAGCTCATCTCCCGAGGCTGAAGTCAATACAAAAATAAAATACAAACAGAAACTGGAACAAACAAAACCGAACGTAATAAATACAACACACAAATACAGTGAACTACTGGCTTCCGTATCGAAATCACGCGCTGTAGGACACTGAACTCAAAAACTGACAGTAACGCCGGTTTTTCCCACGAGGAGAGCTTGCTGCCGGTCCCTCCAACCTTCCCTCTCCTCTACTCAAGTGGATCCGACCGATTCTCACCCGATCGATATCGGCACGGTAGGGACGAGTCAAGGGTGGACTCGGCCGCTTTAGGAGAGGGAAGGGTGCGATTGATTGGCTAACCACCTGGAGTATACGGAGAGAGGAGCAAATGCGGATAGAGGTTAGAGAAGTGCGCTGGTGAACCTGAAAGGGTCGTTGGATATCGATTTGGCGAAGTTTTTGCAATCTTGAATTTTAAATTTCTTTTGGTAAAATAAACCACATTACCTCAAGTGTCTGGAGAAGTGATCCTTGAGGAAGGGGAACTAGCAAACCCCTAGGGTGGCAGTCGACTTGCTCCTAATGTGCAAAGTCTGGAAGTGTAAATGGGCTCTTTAAGCTTTTTAACGAACTTTAATTAAGAAATCCAATTCGACCTTGGTGATCTTTGGTAGAAGCAGGAACAGAGTAACCTCTTATTAAAAATTACATCACTTGATCCTAAAACATATTAAAAAATAAAAAAAAAATGTGACTAAAAATAAGCGATTCAATGATATTTAGTTTTAGAAAAGTTTTAAGAAAGTTTTTCATTGGGAAATTCTTAAAAGTAAATTTTTGGTTCCTATACAAGGTGTACTTCAGCAATTTTTCTTTTTAATCGGGAAATAATATATGCTATACAGTTGATATAAATTCAACATCACTTTTAATATTTACCCAATGACCATGAAAATGAAGTAAAGGATATATGAAAAGCAATTTCAACACTATTTTAATTTGTAATTACTGAAATCAAAATACTTAGAATAATTCGAATTTTTTCTTTTAATTCAATCGACATAAATCTCTTAATTAACAGATCAAATAAAATAATTTATAGTATTTCTTAAAATGATCATCGCATCAAAAGATGAAGACAGAACAATACAAATTCTTTGTTACAGATATCTATATAATAATAAAAATCTTTTTCAAAATTAATATAAGTGTAAATTTAAATATTTTTTTGTTTCACTTTATTCTTATAACAAAATAATTTTGAAATCGTTTTTGTTAACTCTCTCTTTTTGAAGAGTCAGCATGCTGAAATTTTGATAGGCTGTGTATTCTCGATGACAATACGCAGTTTAAATACTTTTATTTAATTATCAATCTATCAAAAATTGCTATTCCGTTTTGACACCTTGTGAATTGTTTCAGTATTTAATTTTAACAGGAATATATTTAAAAAGTCTGTAATATTTACAATAATAGATTATGAATTATATTAACAATTGAAATGTCAAAAAAGTAAAAAAAAGACATACTATAAGTATGCTTATTTAATGGTCTACTAAAATGCGTTAAACGAAATCATTAACGAATCAAACGCATTTCATTAAACGAAAAATTTATATCAAAGTATTAAAATACAAAATGTCTGTTAAAGTACAAGAATTTTATTTGTAGCTATATTAAACAAGGAAATAAAACATAAGTTACGAATTGTTAAATCCTCTACCATTGCTTAAAGTTATAAGAAAAATGCTTGAAATACAAATAGCTTTCGAAATATATTTTTTCTACATGTTAGCAATAATTATAATAAACCTTGCTATGTAGAAGTAATATAAAAATTAAACAGATATGCAATATAAAATAGGAATAACAACCTAGAAATATCATTAAAAATGTTACGCTCATTAATCCTGTAATTTCGTATTTACTCCTTAAAATCAGGAAAAACACGAGAAAAATTAAAATTTTCCTCTATACAAGTAAATATTCTGGAGAAAAATTTGACAAAAAATTGCATTTTTAAAAATAAATGCAATTGTCAATTGCAAATTGTCAAATGCAATATCGCATTTGCCCTAGAATATTTTGTTATAGGTACGTTTTTTTTAATACGTTTGTTATACGTACGTTTTTTTAGTACGTACCAAACAAGACTGGAAAAGTATTTATGCAAACTAACCACCTTATGAAGTTTTTAAATCTCATTCAATAAGAAAAAATTCTTTTGGGGAGAAAGAAATCCAAAGCCTTAAGTTTTTAAAACTTTATATCTAACTTTATATATAAAACTTTATATCTTTTACATGATGTGTATATATCTTATCAGAATTTAAAATTTTATGTTAAAAAAAGAGGGCGTAAAATATTATTGAAAAATTATTTAATATGGTCCCTAACAATAATTTTTAATTATTAAATTAATCAGAAATTAATGTAAACGGAATGCAAAAAAGTAACATAGTTATGATATTATTAATATATGTTAATGTACATGTAATGTATTAATACATGAACTATTTATGTAAATTAATAGTATATTAAATAGTAATGTGATTATGCTACTATTATCGCTACTATTTCTATACCTCAATTAGAAAAAAAATTACAGAAATGTAAAAAAAAGTAATGTAAAAAACCATTCAATTAATATTTTTCTTGATTACGTAATCAAGATTCTTCAGAGGTATCTTTGCATTTATTAAATTAAATCAATCAAAACTTGCGCAAAATAAAGTGGGAAAAATTAATTCCTAATAAATAGAAAAGCAGATACGAATGTTAGAAGAAAAAATGAAATATTTCTCACTAATGCTAGGAGAAAAAACTGCATGCAAATGAGGTCCTTCCCGAAGAGTTTTTGTGAGGCCTTAAAAATCAATGCGAATGCAGTAAACGGAAAGATGCGGAAAACAGGCAACGAAATGCCAAAACTCTTTGCGGGAGGGGAATCCGTGACAGATGTAAATAGGCCACGAAATGGGGGGGGGGGAGAGCGGGAAGAAGGGATAGAAAAAAAATTGAATTCAGTTTGCAAATTTCCATTCGGGATTTACTTTAAATTCCTATAATTCCTATAATACCAACACAGAATTAACTCCAATTAAACTTTTGTATCTTTTTTCCTTTCCTTCTTAAGGTTGCAAGCTTAAATAAATTCTATAGAAAGCTATTCAATGTACCCGACGTTATTTGAAATGAAGTAATTTCACTCAATCCAGTATCATAATAAATTCGGAATTGTAATATGCAAATATCTTTTATCCCCCCTTGGTTTTATTTTTAATTAAAATGGGTTTATAAATTGCTTTAAAAAATTCTGAGATTCATGGAAAATGAACCAACGATTAGGAAAACAAATTATTTTTTTTAAATAACTGAGGATAAAATTTTTCGATATTTCGTTCATAATTTTTAAAGAATTAGGCAAAGTAATATCCAATAAAAGAAATAGAAGCTCTAATTCAAAGGAATGTAGTGATTTAAAATATCTGTTTTGTCATTCAATAGGAATGGTGTAACGAAAGATATAATCATCTTTTCTTATGCATCGAAATATAAATTTTGTATTAGTAAAAAATGAACTACAAAATTAATTGTTATAAAATATTATCTAAATGCTACTTTTGCCCAGAATATATGTCAATAAATTTTTAATAAAATATCTTTAACAGATTGAATTTATATATCTCACAGTTTCTTTTGTGAATTTTTATTTACATACTTATATTAAAATTTCTAGCATATTTGTTTGCGCAGTACATTTTTTATAATAATTCATAATTTGGTGGCTGTTTACTTATCCTAATTAATTAATTGTAATTGATAACTTTAACATCAAGAAAATTTTTGTTTTATTGAATAGCACATTTTTAATTAATTTTGTTTTAATCTAAATAATTTCGATTAATAATTAGTTTAAATAGATTAATGTCACATTTGGAAGCTACACAAGTTAAATTTGATATCTATTTTGTAATTTTGATAGTATATTAAACAAAGAAGACACTTAAATGGCAGAAGACATTTAAACTTCTGTAAATTTCCCATTAATAGCTAATATATATTATCTTTTCCTGTAGTATTTAAAACATATCAAATTGCGTACATTTTCACAAATATTACACTACATAGAGTTTTGGAGAAATTTTGTCTCAATTCCTAAATTCAGTTTCCAAGTCATCGTGGCATATATATATACAAACAGAATACTTCTTTTTATAAGGGAATTTTCAGAGAAGAAATCATAAATAAATTCTGAAACCATTTTTAAAACTTCAACTTCATTAAGAAGTCGCAATTTTTTTTCTAATTCTTAGAGATCAACGATTCAATAATTATTTTCTATCAGAGGATCAGTTAACAGAATTCAAAGTCAATTCAGAGAAACTTATTTAATGAAACTAAGAAAGAAAAATAGATAGGGCAGTTGGTGGAAAAAATGATTTAGCTCATCTTAAAGAGTTCTCCGACGTATCGTAAATATTGGTCAAATGTCTTGTCAAATTTCTGATTGAGAGCATCGTTTTTCAAATAAGATCTATCTACGGAAGCATACTCAAAAATCAAAGAAAATCTTTCCTAATTTCCAGTTTATAAAGAGGGAAATTTTGTTATCGATTTTTCATTCAATTTCTAATGCTCTGGAGATGTAAAAAATTTTACACTTTTATACTGGCATCAACATTGTTTTAGTTTATTATTATCAGTTCTTAATTAACAGTTAATCGAAACATTTAATTAAATTTACTACATACGAATGGTGTCGTCTGCAGGTGAATTCGAAAAATAATTATTTCCTTGAAACAATAATTCTTATAATTATGAATTATAAATTCAAGTTGTAAATATCAACTGGGATCTTGATGTTCCCTCGAGTTTGATATAAAATCCGATATTTTTTTTAATGTATACGTTGGCATCTTTTTTTTTCCGGAAGTGTGGAAGGCATAAAAAAAACAAGACGATGAAACTGATTTCTAAAATTGCTTGGGGTAACATATTTTAAATATTTATAAATATTCAACACTGTTGGCTATAGAGTCTGAATTTTAAGCTTATTTGACATTTTTAGACATTAAAAAGAGAAATTAAAATAGAATAAAAATAATTTTTATGTTTTAATGCATTAATAAATGAATGTTCCGAAACTGATATAATTCATATTTATCTCTATTTACACTAAAGATGAATGTGTCTCTGTTTACGTGTTGGTCTCTCTCTAAATCGTATGCCTTAGAGTTATCAAACCCGACATATATGTTTTCCCCCTTTTCACATAATTTGAAAGATGAGTCTCCGCACTTCAAGTCAAATTTAAATTTTTTAATTACAACTAATTAATTAAAAATCAATAAAAAACAATCTGCAATATTTTCCAAAAAATATTACAGCACAAGATTAAATTTTGTATCGTTTCAAAATTCAAAAAATAATCTATTGAATACTATCAATTTATTTGCAAAAGTTTTTTCCTGTTTTTAAATCATTTTCAAAGAAAAATTTTAAGCATATTTTCTAACAACAAAATATTTTTAATAGAAAAAACTAACTAGCACAAGTACTTTGAGCGTGTGTGAGAAAAAAAAAATAGCTTTCGCTTAATTGTGGTAACAAAAGCTCAAATAAAGAAATTTAAGTCATTTTCATTACAAATCCAGAAAAATGTAATTTTTTGTGCATGTTTGTGCGAAATGAAATAAATATGAAACTTTATGTTAAAAAAAAGAATTTCAAGAAACAATTTCTGCTAACTTTAGGATATCTGCATTATTTATTCAATTTGCTTTATATATGTAATTTTTAAAGCAAAAATGGCTTATAAATGCAGAATATCTACTTTATTTGGGGCCCAACAGCTCACCTCTAAAGCCGTTAATATTAAATTTATTTATCTAATAAGAAAATGTGTCTAAATTATGTGAAAAATTATATTTTAAGTAGTTTGAATTAATAAATGTACAAATGAAATATGAATTTTAACTTGTTAAACTAAGTAAAATCATTAGGTCTTTTGAGTCATATTTAATAAAATGACTATAAATTTAACAGTGACAATTTGAATTTAACAAACATCTACTCTTTTGCAACTAAATAGGAGCAATAATGATTATTTGAAGGTTACTTTTTTAAATAAATCTATGTGCACAATTTTAGATATTCTATTGGCCAACCTGAAGATGAAATGCAAAATTTCCCGAAGACTTATTTACCTAAAATAATGATGTGGAAAACTCCATGACTTGGTTATATTTGGTGGCAGAAAGTTTCACCTTTATTTTGTTTCAAAGGAAAAGTATCATGAACACTTTACTGAATATGATTCATAGAATCAAAAGATTGTATAAAATATATACATCATAATTTTGTAAAAATTTCATATACTGATCGAAACAAAATATGGTACATTATTCATATCATCTCAATCCTACTAAAAATAAAGTTGAAAAATAATTTTTTAGGAATTTCATTTTAAACCAGAGAAATTTTTATTGAATATTTCTCTGATAAAGTACATAAATTATTAAAAATTATATTTTGTAATATACTTGAAAGTTCTGCTGTGACAGATTATGTTTTCTTTACTCATATTTTTAAAGAATAAATTTGATTTCAAGAAAAATGTTTTTTCCATTAGTAGAAGTTCAATCGCTTCCATATCAAATTGAAATTCAAGGAAGATGACGGAAAATTAAAAAATATTTAGAACTATTAACAGAATTTTATAAATCTTCTAAAATAGTACGAATCAGTCTATCAAAATTTACAAATGCTTTGTCTGGTAAATTATTGAAAGCAATTTACATAAATATTGAATAGAACATTTTAATAATAATTAATCTCGGTAAATCAGCTGTTCGCCAAAGTCGGCTAGATTGCAATAAATGTGTTATTGGTTTTCAGTACAAAATAAATATTTTCTATTTTAGTGAGATTTAGTGTCAAACTCTTTATTATTTCCATGAAATCCACTGTAACAATAGAATTACTTAATCAACTTCGAAATAATTCGTAATACTTACTTTCATCCAACCTTAATTCAGTAAGAACATTTTTCCGATTTTCGATCTACGTAAAACTGTTTTCACCTTGCACACACTATTACAGCAGTAAAGCTTTTTAAAAGAGGTCTGAACGCCCACCGATAAAAACGTTACTCGTGTCACGGTAAAAGGGGAATAAATAACAGGTAGCAGAAGGATAAATGACGGTTATGGACCCTCTTTTCTTCAAGAGAGGAAGGAGGCTCTTTTTGCTTTTTGCATCATGCATATATTTTACTGCAATCATGGGGAGTGGGTGTGCTTTTTTTCCACTACGGAAAGCATTTCTCCTTATAGGAATTTGAATTTATGTTCTTTTCGAATAGAACTTGAATTCTATTACACTGAATGTGCCTATTCTCCGGAAACATCTGTAATGTTGCAGACGATTTCCTTTTATACATGATTAGGTGAAGTGTATACAAAAGGATATCGATCATCTTAAAGCCCAAAGCATAACTAAATTCCTTATTCAAAATCTTTTATTTAATAAAATCATCCCTCAAAAAAGGTTTTCAACGGGGGAGGGGGGTATTTCGTTTTGTAATGTTGCTATATGAAAAATATTATTAGTTCTAAATGTTTGAATTTAAAATAAAAAGAAACTCTTCTGAAGTTTGTGTAACATAAAATATGTAGTAACAATTCATCATAATTATGCATTTTCGCTGCTTTATTTCGTGGAAAAAATGTTAGCAGAAATATACAGATAATGAATTCAAATAAATTTGATATCAATAGGTTATGAATGCCAATTACATGCAGTATGATCAGGTATTAATTTTTTTTATTCAAATATATTTTTTAAAATTGTTAATTGATTTTTTTAATCCTCAAAATTGTTATCTCTACTTTCGATGTGAATATGCAAATTTGAAAAACATTCTTTAATCATTTTAACAGCTCTCATATAGCTAAATAAAAAATAAATATCAAAATTTTCGGTTTATTATTTTTGTCTTTTCCATCTTTTTAAGAAAACGATAAGCATTGTATGATAGTACGACTACTGCTATTGTTTATATTTAATATCTACATTTAATTTAATTATATATTTTTTAAATTATTATTTATGCATAATTTTATAACGTAATATTATGCAATACTAACATAAAAACTCAACATTTACAAGCTGGTCTTTTTAGATACTGTCCTTCTAATTTTGTACACTAATAAGATGAAAAGAATAACTTGTGACTTCAGACTTCATTTTCGAAGATTCGATATCAACTTGGACTTTGTCCTTAAGTTCATAAATAATTTTTTTCTGCGCCTGATAATAATTTATTGGGAAGGACATTCTAAAAAAATATTTTAAAATCCTTAAAAGTACTTAAATACATAGAATAACAATTAATAACTTTTTTGCTGTAATATTTGAGTATAAGCAAAAAGTCATAAAATAAGGCTAGGTGTCTGAAACTTACCCGATTCTGAATAATCTGTCTAATTAATTATGGCCGAATTTAATTGCTGTTAATTTGGTCACAAGAATTAAAGAAATATATTAATTTTAAATTCAGCAACCGACTACAACAAATTAGTGCATTTAATGAATTAGTTAATTATATTTAATTTTATACTTTGATTACTAAAATTTGTATGATAAATTAAACTAAGATTATTCAAAATGCATAAATTTATCCCACAAACTCTGGGATTGTTTTGAATATAGAATCACATGGGAAACTTGCATTATGGAAGCGATGCTACTTATTTAGTAATCTTAAAGGACCACATTAATCTGCGAAGACAGCGAATCAAAGAGGGCAAATTTAACTGAGACTTACTGTAATGGAACATACAATCTAAAGAATACTTGAAAAAGCAGTCTTAGAAAGTTTGAATAGATAATGATATGTGTCTTACAACGCTTAAAAGGGGTAATTACCTAATAATCTGGACACCTAAAAAGACAATGATCTACGTCTGCATTTGATTTGGGTCAACTTACTTAATTCCACTTATCAATACCATATATTATTTGTATCATATACCTGATTTGGCGGGAAATAATGAAATTCAGCAATTGCTCTAGGTTATCACATTAAATTAAACCAACTACTTATGTATCACAATTTGACTACCGGTGATAAAAAGTGGTTCAGGAAAAACTGGTTGATATTTTTTTTACTTGCATCGACCTTTTATGAACTGAATCCATGTAAATGAATTAATTTGCATTTAACTGAGCGAAATTCGTTTATTTCTTAAAAGGCTGAAGAAATCATAAAAAATATTTACTAAAATGAATTTTGATTAACTATAATTAACTATGTCTAACCACTGTTTTAATTTTTTTTAATTTTCTTGTTATTATAATCACGTCTTCTCATGGGAAATAGGCGTGTCCTTTCATATCGCATGCAGCCTGAAGTGAAAATAAATCAGTTTATTATGATATTTTCTTTTTTCGTGCAAAGCATACTAAATCATGCATATTTTATACTGAAGGAATATATGCAAAAGTTGTGAATGCATGCTTCCCCCCCCCTGTGCTCTTTTCCCCAGATTTTTTAGAATTATTTTTATTTTATTTTTTTCTTTAATTAAATTTCACTTTGCTTTGCGTAACCCGGAAAAACTGTATTATAATAACGCAAAATACATTTTTCCCGATTTTTTTTAACTCCTGAATGTTCTTAAATTTAATCACAAATATCTCCACAAGTTTTATAGATAACTCCATGAAATTTTTTCCTGTTTTAGCATGTTATAACGCTCGTTTCTCTAACATATTTTTTGTCTTATTTCTTTTATCTTTTGAGATTTTTTTTTGTAATTTCCTTATTTCTCTACAAGAGGTGCTGTAACACTTTTCAATAAATTCAGTATTAGTCACTTAACTATAGGTAGAATGTTACTTCGCTGTCTGTACATGATGTAGTTTTAAATTTAAAGAGCTTAAAAGGACTTAAAAAACATTTGAGAAAAGGTGCGTTTATTAAAAGATTGAAAACTGTGATATACATTATTTTTCTACATTTCTTTCCCTGGACTAAAAAGCATTTTGCAAAACGTTCCACAAGGTTTTACTATCTATACTTAATTTTCTTTTTATATACAAATATACTTATATAATATAAATTTTTCTTTTTATTAAACGAATACCTTAGGCAATACCCCTTTTATAATCATTATTTATTTCTTATTCTTGCTGTACTTAACATACTAATCACAGTTTTTAAACTTTTCCAATATAGATAAGTTAATGACTTCAAATGCTTCCTATAGTTTTTCAATTAGAACTAGCGAAGAATTATTGCTTATTTTTTGCGAGATTTCTTATCAGTATGGTTTATATATTATGTCAAACCATATGTTAAGTCCCGTACACTTAAAGTGATATTTTATCAATCTCATCTTTGGAAAATATGGTAATTCCAAAGAGAGCACTTAAAGCAGAACTAGGACTTTTTCAAAGCAATATAAAATACAAATGCTTTTGAGATTCAAATGAAAAAATGATGAATGGCAAATTGCGAAAATGAAAGTTGTTTCCTGAGGTTCATAACTGCAGCTGAAACTTCATAACTATTATTCTTTAATACTGTGAGATCTATTTACCCTTTTTCCCAAGTTTGAATAAAAATTCGCAGTAGCTATATATTCATAATGGTACAAGGAAGGCTCAAAATTTAGAGGGAAATTTGGATTTAATTTTTGATAATAAAAATATGTATTCATTTTGATTTCTATTAGTTACAAATCATCTTGGAGGACCATCTATTTGAAGGCAATAATGGTTGTACTTGATTTCAGATCAACCATTTTTTATAATTCCAAGACCTTAGTTCTGCCAAACTGTTTAACATCGACCCTTTGACCAAATTTGACTGATCAGTAAGTCATGCATTTACTTGGGCAAAAACGTACATGACGTTCTGAAACATCATTGAAACTGAGATTATATAATGAATAATATAAAATAAATTAATTCTTGCATAAAATCTACCGCTATTACTTGCCTACAAAATTAAATATGCTCCAAGTGCAAATTTTTCAAATAAATGGGTATCCAAAGGGTTAAAACAATATTATTTAAATTGTCTTACTGTTTATTGTATACATGATTTTTTTTCAGATGAGAACCAGATATAGCATCATAAAGCTAATATAAATACCTAGTTCCTCTATCTTAATAATTTAACTTGATGTAACTTCTATTTTTATTCGCCTTGTTATCGATGCAGATATTAAGCTCAAGTAGAATCCCTTCTTTGACTTTCAACAATCGAAAGTAAGTCATATAATTTAATATTGGATTCAATAATTAATTAATTTTAATGCTGTAATATTTGAGTTATAACGTGAAAATACCAAACATTTAGTTAATTTTTAATTAATGAAATTAAAAATAGAATTTTATAAAAATCCCTCTGAGGTGCACATTCGAACTCTATTAAATGCGTAGGTACCAAATTTTGTAACTGCACATCAAACGATCTGAATGTAGAGGGTTGACACAAGCATAAATAGTCGTTATTATTACGAAAAGGCATGCTTATATCCTTACTGTACAGAAAGAATGGGTTTCCAATAAAAGTTCAAATGTTCCCCCCAATAAAAGTTATTCACTGCTACCTGCCTCTGGCGATCAGCTAGCTCTCTACGATAAGTGCTCTCTAAAAAAATTTTATTAAATATTATTTACAACCATTTCTTTTTATTATTTATGCAGAAAAATATTTTAAAACCCCAAATTTTGAAAGTCATATAATATTATAAAGCCTTAAGCCGTTCTGTTCATTATATGATGAATCTTTCTTTTTACCATTTTTTAATTTTAATTTTAAATTAAAATAGAAGTGCTAACTTATAATAATAGAAAAAAACATATTTTGCTGAAAACGAGGATGTGGGAGGGTGTTTTTTAATATGAGCCCAGAAAACACAAATGTTTGGCATTGAAGTCTTATGTGATCTAAAGAATAATTAACATAATTTATGCTATTCCCAAAAACTATTTATCAAAACTCTTCTCTGCTTCAGCATTACAATTCTGTTCTAGTTTTTTTTATTTCACAAGAGTTTAAATGATGTATATGATAATTTTTAATTTTGCTTTGGTCTATAAATATTCCTAAAAAATTATGACATCTAAATTTCATGCAATCTTTGATTCTGAGGAATCATAGTCTTAAATATTCTTGAAAGTTTAGAAAAAAATGACCTATTTTCTGTGATCAAATCTGACCAAATTATGAAATTTCAAGCAACATAATTTTAGAATGCTAAACATTCTCAAAATCTTTAGCCAATCAATCTTGAAGAAACTCAGGGTACTTATTCCCATACCGTCTTTGGAACGGCCGATGGTGTAGTCTAAAATCGAGTATTTTTATAAGATTTCAATTTTTTGTCACTCATGCAGTTTTAACTGCAACAGAAGAGTCCTTTATTTTTATTTAAAAGTATTCATTTTTCACGCCCACCAGATTCACTGAGAATATTAAATTTTAATTATATTTAATTTATTTGAATCGTGAGGATATAACTTCTTGTCCATGATTCTGTCAAATTAACAGATATTAAAGATGTGTTATTTTAACTATCTCTCACATAAAGTTTATTTTTTGTATGCATGAATATTTTATAACAAAGTTTAGTCTCATGGCTCTAGTAAAGCAATTATTTTAATTGCTTTACTTAACTTCTGTTAATTGCATAGATGAATTTTTCTAATGGAAATTCAATTCGCAGCATCGAATTGCTATTAAAAACTTTAATATCCGACTCATTTCTATCTTTTAAATTTCGTGACCTTGTAGCTTCACTTTTTATTCGTTTTATAAACCACAAGATAAAAATATAGAATTCGTCTTCCCTAATTTTTAGCAATGGAAAAAAGCACACGATTAAATATTTGATGAAACATTCAAAACTACCTGAATTTTAATTTAATCATGCAATTCTTTGTTGAAAATCAGGCAAAAAAAAAATACTTTTAAAAAATTGTAAAAACTCGCTCGGCTGATACATCAGCATCATAAAAAAGATATTTTTTTTAATTTGAAATGGTGTAAACTGTACTTTTTTGTGTTAGTATATCCGAAAATTATGAAAAAAAATATCAAAATTCAACTTCTTTTTTAATTAGTTCTAAATAAAACTTCTAAAATAATCGCTCCGAATTCTACATTTCTGGCATCCAAAATGTACATGTGCTAAATTTGATAGCTGCAGGTCAAACATTCTGGCCTGTAAATATTCAACACATGGGTTCATATTTATTATTAATAAAGATAAAATTCATCTTAAAATGTATACCAAATTTTAATTCTCGATATTCTTTTTATCTCAAAATTTTTTGACAAATATATTGTCCTGAACATCTCAAATATTTTTAAAAACTGATTTTCAATCGAAAATTTGAAAAAAAAATTAGGAAATTCCGACTTATCCATTTTTTTTCTATGCAGTTGATAATTTTTCTATATCAGTTACTTTTGAAATTAATTACATTTGGAATTCACCTGAATGGTAGCACATTCCTTAAAACATGAACAACAGAGATGTAGAAGTTTGGTGGAATCAGATCGTGATCTGAACATTACTCAACCACAAAAGAGTTACAAAAAAAAATGTAATTAATGATGGGCAATAATGGAACGCAAAAAAGTTTGCGCTGAATTTATTTTCAAAACTATACACGAGTACCTTAGTTTTTCATAATAACCCCCACTGATTCAGAAATAAATTGATGAACAGAAAAAAAAGGAAGTGTATTCTATATTAATCTGAAATAGGCAGGTAATCTTTTTTGTAATGAATTTTACTCACAAACAGGTAGAAATCTACAAATTCGATGTAGAGACAGTATGCCAAATTTTATCTGTCCAGCTGTAAACGTAATCGTGTTCATAGAAAGAGGAAATAATTAGAATGATTCTAAAAATCTGTTGTTGTGGTTGTTGTTGTTGTGTGTGTGTGTGTTTTGGGGGGGTTGTTTATAGAAAGAGGAAATAATTAGAATGATTCTAAAAATCTGTTGTTGTTGTGCTTTTTTTTGGGGGGGGGGCGTCTCATAAAGTTCTAAAAAACGGTAATTCATGGAAATACCAAATTTATTTAAAATACTTTATTTTCATATAGCTCTTATTTTATTTATTATTTTTTCCTGAATAAAATAAGTTTTTTTCTGATACTTCGTGAATGAAATACTGAAAATATTTGTGCCAAATAGGCATCGGATCTAAAGGGATCTTATTATATTTTTGAAGTTGAATAAGTATCAGAATTTTCAACTGTGAATATTGTATAACTATGCTGCAATTTGCATTGTACTTACTATGTTTTGACACAAAGGGGAAAAGAACATGGCGTGTTTTGGGTACAACCACCAACAAAAATGTATAAAGATTTTTCACTAGTTTTATTTTTAAAGTAAAAATCCGAAATCGTGTTTCCAATTTAAATGGCATCTTTGGCCACGAAATCAAGCCCTGAATAAATCGGGACAAAATTGAGCGGAATTTGTTTCAAGAGGGCCACGATTAAAATGGATGCCGAAAGTTGAGCCCCTAAGATTTAACAAGATTGAGAACTGTAACTGTAATCGTTCATCACACTTGACATTTCAACTCCTGCAATCAAACGTAAGATGAATGCCAAGCCCTGGCAATCATTCAAACTTGGCGGCTTTCCCCGTTTCCGCATCTCATTCCGGCAACCCCTCAGCGCAATCCGGGCTGCCAAAGAAGTATGCAGAGATGCTTCTGACGTCATTCGCTTGATTAGTAGTAGTAGTGGTGGTGGCAGTAGTAGCGCCGCGCCCACATTTGTAGTACGAACTGCCAGCGTTTATATACCATTCATGAATTCGACCACCCACCCACCCACCTCCAGAGCTACGTGAGAAAACGCATCTGCATAAGTGAGTCGTCCGGAATCGATAATTTTAAAAAAAAAATCGTGAGGAGGAAAAAAAAAGGAAGTCGGATCTTCTCCGCATTTTTCTATCTCTCTAACCTCTTGGAATTCAGAAATTAGAAAATAAAATAAGATTTTCCATCTTTCAGAATTTAAGGAGAATTATTCGTGCTCGCTTTTCGCTCGATGAAAAAAATTCTACCAGAATAAAATGTCTTCTCCAAATTTTTTTATTGGTTACTTGATGCAAATAGAAGGATAAAATTGCGGAGGGTATTTAAAATTTCAGATTTTTACCAAGATCAGCGTACAATATATAAATAAGTGTTATTTAGACGAGTGAAAAGGTGTTTTTTTTTTTCAATCAACTCGCACGCGCATGAAAAATGGCGTGTAATTGTTTTGATAAAATATTGTAAAGATCTCGAAACGTTTGCTGTACTAGCTTAGAAATGAAGAAATGCTATTAACAAACTAATCGAACTAATTTAAACACGAATAAAATTCATACATGAATAAAAAATCCCATTTTCAACTGAATTACCTGGTACAACTGAATTATTAGTATTTTTTCCTAATTCTTTTTCTCCGTAATTTATTTAAAAAAAACCATGTTATAGGATTTACAGCTTAATGTTGTTTTCATTCACAGTTCAGTAATTTTATAATACGAATTACTATTTAAAGTTTCAAAAGCGATTTATAGTAAAACATAATATACATTTATGATGAGTTTGTTTTAAACTGCTCCACATTCTTGAATTTGTTATCATGTCAGAACATGATGTCGTTTTGGGAATGTGGTTTGTGGCATCAGCAAAAGTACGTAGGCGAAAACTAAAAATTTAATCTGCACGTGCATCTAAAAAAAATCAGCTTTTGATAATGCATTCCTTTTGCATTTACAAAAGCTCTGATTTTTTAAAAAAATAAGCGAATGACTACAGCAAATAAAACCTAGAAAAATGTCATCTTGAACACGCGATTATATGAGATGAAAAAAACAGGAAATGTAATTTTTTTAAAAACAATAAATGCGAGACAAATTTGTTTTTTTTTGGACCGTTTACAACACTAAAGTGACTCATTCAATGAAACAATTAAAATGAATAAAAACATAATTTAACTTGTACTAGTATGTGGTGGTTGGCCGTTCAAGAAATTATGTTCTGACAGGATGCATATGCATGAGATTTCATTTTCAGCTTTTCATCAATTTGTAAGGAAATCAGAATATGGAATGTTCACAAAACCCAAATGTCTAAAAGCGTAGATCTGTGAGTCATGAAAAAGCGTTATAATAATATAAGACATGGCACAGTGCTAAAAAGTCCTGTTAATGTTTATAAATGATTATAAAAGCAATATTTAGGAAATGAGAATTTTAAAACACACAAGACATTGGATAGAAAAAGGTGGAAACTCTACAAGAATGTGTAAAACAGACATAGGACTATCACATATTGAGCAAAATGGTGCTGGTAGCCCCTTTCAATATATGAATGATACATTTTTGAAGATTAGTGAATTTGGCATGAGCTGATAGAAATTATTTCTTGAATAGTAGATACTCACTAAAAAAATATTTTTTTGAGGGAGAGGGAAATTTTTTCTTGGGGCTTTGAAAGACTTTTATTACAAATTAGATTAAATTTTACTTCATAATCTTTAAAATATATTATTGCCAGGAAATAATTAATGACCCACTAGATAACTCAAAAAATTATCATTTATTTTAGATTTTTTTCTTCTGTTTTTAAGAAAGTCCAGAAATATGTTTTAAAAATATATTGCAAAAATAATTTTAATTATTTTAGTTGCTAAGTTTGTTCCCTCATATATAACGACATTATCATTTTTTGTGCAAATGTTATCATTTCAATTTTCAAAAATAATATAAAGATAACGGATCAAATATAAAAACATTATCATGTTACGATGGTTCGGATTAGAATTATCTCTTTGTATGACTTTTATGTTTTTAATTCCTTTTGTAGTCACTATTAATTATTTCAGATTTTCATGTTTTCGTCTCAAGCAGCCTTTTTCATAACTGATGTATTGTTTTAATACTCTTAAAATCATGTAGTGATCGGTAGGACTAGGGGGCATAGATGACAAATATTCTAATCTTAAGTTAAATCACTGCTTCTACATCGTTTTTTTTTAATTCAATGTTCTAAAGGAGTGAAAAATGTGACATGCCCCTGTGCAACACTTATTTTCGCTACATCATTGCATTATTCATAAAATCCCCATGCGTTGATCGATTAGCAGTAAATGGAACTATAAATTATCTTTTAAAAACCTTATAAGTCTGAATACTTCACTTCTTTTCAAATGTAAATTTTGAAATATATTTAGCTCTAATTTCATTCATAATTGTTAGTTGACGTAGCTTAGTGATACTTCGCAAAGGGAACCGGGAAACTCCAAGATCGAAACTCGAGTCCTCTAAGGATCCGTCGTACATGCTTGCCTAGCTATAAACTAAAAAGGACATCGTGGGTCAAATATTTTTTCCCTGATGTGGAACGGAAGTCTGAAATTTTATATGGTTTAATTTAATCATGTTAATATCCCGTTTTAAAACAACACTAGGGCGATTTTTGGACGGAGCCGTGGTCAGATGGCGGGGACAATATCTCAACTGGCGCTCTTTTTCCAGATTTTTGTTCCTCACCAGTGGGAGGGTGTTGGACTTGGCAGATTTAACGTGCACCAGACCTACACCTACATGACGGTTCTTCAGTGAAATTGGATCTTGATTTCAAAGCCGTGACCTTAACACCAGGCCAATACCGTCCAAAGAAGTCTGAAATGGAAGAGTTATACCAACTCAGATATCATTCTAGTCATCTGAACCGAGGTTCAAAATTACATAGATTATCACAAACTAGCTTTAATATAGCTCCAGCATAGATTAATAATCTAATTAAGCTAAGCGTTAGAAGGAGTGAAAAAAAATCGAAATACCTTTCAATTTTTATAATGCAACTTTATTTCTGCTTATTTTTATCCTAGTTCAAAATGCAATTATTAAATTGTTTCGTTCGGTAACTGTTAAGAGATGGCAAATGTGTCAGCGTTTCTTATAGTCTGCTGAAAATGACGATTTTGTTAGTTTGTATTTCTTCACAATTGTAAGATTAGAGCAATTTTTTGGACGATTTTCAGTTATATTTGAAAACACTCATCTCAAATAAAAAAAAATATGCTTAGACAATGTTTGGAAATGAGAAGTTACTGTTTATGAGAGGAATAGCTATTTGCTCTGCGTAGAGTAATCATCACCAATCGCACAATTTGCCCCACGGTAGAGAGCAAAATTTACTTCTCTCTTAGCTTTAAGGCAAAAACAGATATCGACTAGATTTTCGGTGTTGTTTTTAAGTTTAAATGCTTTATTAAGCAGAACAAGCACCACCAAATGACCGCAACGTAACAAATGCCATCCGTCTTACTGGAAATAGTTAAACAAATATAACAATAATAGTAACAAAGAAACATTAACTAACAATGTAACAGTAATAGTAACGATGATCTAAAAATACAACATTAGTAACAATACAACATTAATTGTTTGTCATATTGTAACAAAAATAGTTACAATACAACAATAATAATGCTGGCTTTCTAGCAGAGAGGTAGCGCGTCTTCCTCGTGTTCTGGGAGCCACGGGTTCGAGTCTCAATTCGGGCATGGTTGTTCTATCTGTGTGGTGTGTGACTGTGTCCCCCTATAAAAAGGATCTGTGCAAGTGACTGTGATGAGTGTGTAGTAAGTGACTGTGATGAGTGTCGTACTCTTGGCTCTAGTTGGCGCTACTTCAAAACAAGAGACACATATCTTCGGCTTTAAATATGCTGATGTATCAGCGGAGCTTGTCCATGGCAAGTGCATAAATAACAATGATACCATATTAATAAATAAAGCTGAATAGAAAACAAAATAATGCAATAAAGTCATTCAATTTCATTTGATAAAAGTTGAACAATAAAATCGATTCTTAATTTTTTTAGAACGGGATAGAATTTTTCAAATTTTGATATAGCCAGCCAGTTACTCCTCAAACTGTGCCATGTTTACCAGTCTTAAGCTATCTAGTCTCAAATTCCTGTTGAAGTTCCACACTGACAAGATAATTCCTTTTCAAAGGCCCCTGTGTCGGTAAGTCTTAAATAAACTATTGATTTTTTAAAAAGTTTTCTTCTAAGCAATTCGATTTCAATTTGAGAAGAATTCCTTTGTTTTGATACCTACCAATGAGTAAGTTAAAATCTTGCATCAAATTTTCAAAGGAATTTCTGATGTATCGACCATCTTTGTATATGTTTCCTGTTCTCAGAGTTATAGATTCATTATAGTAATTGCCCATTACGTTTTTCCTTAATGCTTTCCTGACAAGGTTCTTTCATTTATGTCATAACCATGATGTGCTTTTATCCAAACCAAATTAAAATCTAGGTCAGAATCTATAATTTTATCTTTCGTATCCAATAAATGTATTAAATATCAAATGTCTTACGGTTTTCTACGTGATGTAAAAGGATTCCTTAGAAATAAATAACTTAAATTTGGAAATATAATGTACATTTTAAATAAAAAAATACTGGTCATTCCCTTTTTAAAAATAATCGTGCTTAAATATATGAATTACTTTTACGTATATTACCCGCAAGGTAAGAAGCGCCAACATTCTATAGAACACCTAGACATTTTATAGAATGTATGCCATTTTTAGGCAAATAATGAAATATGACAATAATTACATACTTTTTATTAAGTATTGTCTATATAAATAGGTTAATATACAATCAAATAATAAGAAAATAATATTTAGAAAAGAATTTAAGGGTTTTATTTAATTTTCAAACAAAGAGAGTGTAAGTTGTTGACTTCAATATCTTCATTCGCGTTTTTTTTTTTAAAAAAACAGATAATAAATTTTTGACTGTAAATTACACAGTAATGTTCAACGCTGCTTAAATTTCGAACACTGGTCTCCTTAACCCTTTGCGGTCCGATGTGAAGTGTGACTCGACATTCAAAACTGCGCATCATTTTGACGTTTTATTTATTTATTTTTCAAATTTAATTGTTAAAAATGCCTGCATAATGGTTAAGAGATGTAGATTGATTTTTTAAAGAAATTCGACTTAAAAGTATTATATTTATTTTTCATGGCAATAAACAAATCTTTGTATTAGGTGAATAAATCTGTATCTAATTATTTTACGGAGTGCAACAGGTTAAAACACGAGCCGCAGGCAACAAATAAAAATTTCTTTGTTAAACATAAAAACATTACGCTGGTTTCATCCACTGCTGAATATAATCTCATCTAAGTTTTTTACAGTAAGCTCTTTTTTCTTGCATCAGCAGAAATTGACCTTCAAAACATGGCGCCTAGAGCAAATTATAAAATAGTGCCTCACCCGAACTTTTTAAAATTCAATTATCATGTCATAACCTTCACCTTCCCTTCATTTCCCACAAAAAAGTTTTATGCCCGAGTAGAAAGTTGAAGTAATTCTATATAGAACATTGCTGAAAATAATATGTCCACGAAGCTATGCAACATATTTTAATTGTTAAACATAATTATTTAACTAGTTATAAAATCCAGTAATTTAGTAATAATAAATATTAATAATAATATAATAACAAATTTTTTAAAGGATTTGAAATGATATTTTTAAACATAATGATGGGCAAGTCGAAATATACATTCTATGTGATTATTTCAGAGGGTCCCTACAGGAATAGTAGTAACAGAGGATCTCATCAAGATAATTCAATCCCTGAGGAGATCAATGGAATACGTACCTAATCGTTTTTCCATACAACCGTTTGAACATAATCAAAACTTTCACATTATCCAACCAGATCTCTTGTTATTGAGCAGAAAGCTTCAAACTCTCATTTCTGAACGTTGCAGATCATTGCTCTCATCAATACAAATTCACCCACAATGTCCTCTTAAGTGTAGCAGTTTCTAAAGCATATGGAAAAAGGATGCAGAGGTTATTGAACAATTTTCTTTTATACTCTTAGACAAGTGCATATGTATATGGCAACACCTAAAGAGGCCTTAAGAAATTGTTTCACTGGAAAATTTATGATTTATACAGTTTATCACAGAGAACAGAGTGGTAAAAGGAAACGACTGTTTTTCTTTCTATCTTGGGAAAAATATTTCAGGGAAAAAAAGAAAGAAAACTGGTATTTCTTATTCTAAAGATAGAATTATGATCTACTCTAATGATTGTTTACATCAAATAAATAACTATGTTGAAATCGAAATATATTATATATTTTATCTTCTCCATTGTGAAGCGTGCAAGAAAATAAAATTAGGAGCATGCAAGGAGGAACTACTGTAATTATAAAAAAAAAAGTGTTCAAAACCTTCCTAAGAACAAAGAATAATTTTATAGTTATATATATCTGTCGGTCATTGTTTGTCTGTGAACACAATACTTCAAAACTCCTTTTAACTTGAAGAATGAAATTTGGCATGCGGTTTTTGTACTAAATTTGTAGGCTTTTATCAAATTTTGAATAAAATCAGAAAAGTTTTCTCAGGAGGTTTATCGAACTTTCAGAGTACCAGATAACTATAAAACGTTGGGAACTAGACGAATAAAAGTTTAGAACAGTTTTCACGTTTGAAGCGTATCAAATACATCATATTTTGAATTAAATTCGCTAAATGGTTGATAGTTTATCGGTCTGCGCACTTATGTGTATTAATGAGAATCCATGAATTTTCGTGCTTACAAAATTATAATTCTAGATCAAATTTGTTTTAAAGTTGTTTTAATTGTTGTTCCTATTGTTTTAAAGTTGATTCAACGAAGTAGAATATTTAAATAAAGTAATTTTGGCCTAAATTAAAGTATTTTTTATTAAATTAATTTAATTTAAAGATATTATGTCATAAAAAACAAGTAGCAGGTCTTGTTCTTTTTTAAAACGTTTTTAAGGTATTGAAAATACTGCGTTTACTTCAATTAAGAATTATTTTCTACTCTAAGATGGAACTGTTATCCATTCCCTTCTTATACTTAAAATTTGATATTTTTCAATACCTTCAAGGGGAGAAAATCCTTAGCGAAAACGAGGTGACAAAGTTGTAGTAAAATATAATTAATAAATATTTTATGCCGGTACAGGATGTCTTCAGACATCTAATGACACTAGATGGCGATAGCGAAAGATGTAACGATTTGCTCAGAAAGAAGGCAAGCGGTTAAGTTTAAAATATAAAGAAAAGTGTCTATATAAATAAGAAAAGAAAGTTATGAATTGTACAAATAAGATATATAAGAATGATACACTCTCTCTTCAGCTTTCCATTATTTCCACAGAAAAAGGTCATTTATAATGTATGTTAATGTAGTTGCGTAAATATACGTTCTTGATTAAAATTTATGAAATTCTGCAAAGGGAATTGAAAATTATCTTCCTTATTGATAATTTAATCTCTGTTATCTTTTGACAATTTTTTTTTAAATTTTTTTATTTAATAATTTTAAAGACTTTCAGAGATAACTTTGGTGTACATTTAACACAACAAGCAAACTTTTATTTCGTCTTAAAATATAAAAGAATTACCAATTAACTAGAACAATTCAAATAGACAAAAAAAAATCTGATTTCATCATGTATACAAATACTTTTAATAGTCATAATTGCTTAAATACGAGTCACCTTTAAAATCAATTTATTCACTGGGAATATTGTTTGTATATAATATTAATTAAATTACTTTTGCATAACTTATGTTCGCCATTTCCACAGAAAAGGAATCTTAAGAATAAAAGTGGGACAGATATTAGAGTCGTATCATTTTAACTACTTTAAATTTGTCCTCTTTCCCTCGGAGGTAGGGGGGGGGCACCTCGAAATGAGGATGAGATGCTTCCAGCATAGTGGTTGTATCTCGCCACCCAGGGTTTAATAATGGGGGTATAGGCTCCTCCCATAGATGAGGGTACTTATTTCATATGGGGAGGGCTGTACCGCGGCCGGTACTGGCCCTTAGAGCTCAACCACACTTCCCACCAACGTTGTTGTTGCGGCTTTCCGGTCATTCAGTTTTATGGTTTAAATCCATATACCTTCGAAGCAGGCAGAAGAATCTAATATAGTTTACGTTTATCCTCTTTATTATTTACATTGGACGAACAGCTAAATCCTCGATGTTATTGGCTACATTTAAATTTAATTAAACCATTAGGTATAACATCATTTCCAAGATAGAGTTAAATTTCTCATCATTTAAGCTAGTCTTGTTTATAAACAAGACTAGCTTAAATGATGAGAAAAAAACCTTACATTTCCTCTATTCATTCTAAGGATGAACCTTCCTAATAGAGAAAAGTTCTATAATTATAAAAATTAGTGTTTATGATAGAGTCATGTTTTATGAAATAATATGATAGAGTCATGTTTTATGAAATAATAAGATAGAGTTAATTTTATGAAATAATAATTTAAGTGCCTGCGTACACACTTTAAAAATACAGTTGTTTTTCAGATATGCTGCAAAAATATTTGGAGGAATCTTCCTTCCCTAAATTTTCCAACAGTGAAAGAAAATTCCATGGTTAAATTTTTGATAAAAAATGAAAACAGTTTAAATTTTATTGCACCAATAAAACTTATGCAAAAAGATATTTTTTTAAATATCCAAATATTGTCAAAATTCAATTAGTTTTGTAATTATTAAAAAAAAATGTCTGCCACTGCAGAAACATGTTTTCTATAGGTGTATGATATACTTCACCTTTATAAGGTGATGTCATCATATTTAGATTTACACAAATTGTCTTTCAAATAATAACACCGAATTTCATCCAATATCTGAATTCACCGGATCAGAATATTTCAAATACATAAAATATTTTGTAATTTTGTGCAAATTTTTCATGAAAATTTGAAATTCGATTTACATAGGTGTTCCAGTTTCTTCAATATATTTCAATACCTAATGATGATCTCTTCATGCGTCAACGAATATTTTTTTAGATGCTTTCTAATTTTTTAAAACGTGATTTCCACATACGATTTGATCGTGCATTTATGGTGTTTGGGTTTTCACTCTCACAATTAATTTGATCCCACATATCAGCAAAATGATAGTTGTGATCTAGTAGTAAAATGTCGCCTATTGAACTGAAAAATTCTGCATTTAAATGATGATGGTATGCCCGCTTGACAACGGAAGGAAGGGTGCAGTATCTTTTGAGAGTTCTAGATTTAAATTCCAATCTCATTGGAGAATCACCATGTTTGTGAAATTTTCATGCTAAATGCGACGTCAAAGATCAAGGAATGAAGACAGAAGCTTGGAAATATGATTGTCCTCATGTAATTTTGCCAAGAATAGGAATTATAAAATGCGTGCCGGTTTTTGGCTCAGAGGAAGCGCGTCTTCCTCGTGTTCTGGAAGTCCCGGGTTCGAGTCCCGGTTAGGGCATGGTTCTTCTTCTGTGTGCTATCTGTGAGATGTGTGAGTGTCCCCCCCTGTAAAAAGTGGTTGTACAAACAAATGTGGTGAGTGTGTAGCTAAGTCGTCCTCTTGGCCCTATTTGACGCTACTTCAAAAACAAAAGACGCTCCTTTCGGCTTGAAACTGCTGCTGTATCGGCAAGGGGGATTGTCCATTGCAAGTACCATAAGTAACAACAATATAGAATGCGTCACGAAATAGTTCTCTTGTTGTTTGTTTAAAACATATAAATTTATATCTGCTGATGATATGTCTATTGCCATTCTGTTCTGTTTTGCCTATTATATCCAATTTACCTGTTGCCATCTTTATTTTAGATCTTATTTTTTAAAGCTGACTGAAGGTAATATTTTGTTTTAATTTATTAAATTAAATTATTGACAGGGAAAGTAAACAATATAGGGGTAAATTATTAATCTTGCCCTCCTATCTCTCTAAAAATAAATAATATGTGGGGGGAGGGGATATTTTCCTCGGGATTAGAGCCCGGATTATACTTACACTTACCCTCCATCTCATTGATAATTGATGCAATTTTGTC
Organism: Argiope argentata; assembly: GCA_026289955.1. Lineage (NCBI taxonomy): Eukaryota > Metazoa > Arthropoda > Arachnida > Araneae > Araneidae > Argiope > Argiope argentata. Next base: position 286,137 of record JAOUZG010013995.1, on the reverse strand, counting down.
CGATTTGAACCTTGATTCATTACATTACAAAGATGTCACTAATTATATCGAAGATCACCTTCAAAATAAAAAATATATATAACAAAACTCGTAAAATTATTAACTTATTTACTTTTAAGCATCTCGAAATATCTCTGTCAACTTCTCTATTTTCCTTTTCTTTTTTTTTTCGAAATGAAAATCAAAAGCACACAATAAATGACCATGGATATGCTCTACCTTTTGACAGGCATGTACATCCGTGTCTTACTGTTATTACATTAAGTATTTGTACAATTTTTTTATACTCATGTTAAATTAAATTGTTTTGAAGAAGTACGATAACTATTGCATGATGGGGCATCATCATTTTAAACTTCATCAGATGACGAAAATTTTACCAATGTTTATGCCAAAAATATATTAGCTTATAATCATAAAATCCCGAAGATGAATTTAATCAGCTCCAGAAGAAATTTGGCTCTTTTTATTGTTCAAATTTTTAGATTTTCACTTCGTGGCAATTACCTTCTAGTTACATCCATGGCAAATTTAAAGGGAAAAAAACTTCTGGAAAATAAAAGTCACTTCTCTTTTATTCACATTTCAAACTATGTATAAATTCTGAACTAACCCATTGACATAAACCAAGTTCAATGATTTCCAAGTCTTTATACACCCTAGTCTGAATACACTAGAGGCACTTTAAAAATAACACTATTGTCATTTTATGCCTCAATCTCTTTATAAATCAAAAATAAGTTTAACGTAACAAAACTACTATTGGTTTTTTTTTATCTAAAAGATATTTTAGGGTTTCCAACTTATGACAGTCAGTTCCTGGTTACTTCAGAAGCAACCTCAGCTGAAAGAAAGGCAAAAAACAATGCTAATCGCTATCGCGCAGAATCTCTGTTCAACAATATAGATAAGTGTACCGAGATTAAAGTTGAAGGCATATATAGACCAGGTTTCAGGGTTTAGAAGCAATGATAATCAGATTCTGGTTTCATGTAGGGCAAACATCATTAAAAAAGGTAAGGTCGGTCCCTTTTTACGTAAAATCTCTGCATAAAAATCCAGTTAAAAGCAGCGAAATTTAGATTTAACTTGTTGGTTTATTTAAACCAGGTTTCAGGGTTTAAAAGCAATGATAATCAGCTCCTGGTCACATAAAGAGCACATTTAATTTAAAAAAAGGGAAAACCAAGGCCCTCCCCTATTTATGTAGAATCTCTATATAAAAATCAAGTTAGAAGCACCGAGATAGAACTTGACTGTTTAAATAACCATCAAATAGTTTAAATAGCCAAATCATGGTTTAAAAACAGTGACAATCAACTTCTGGTTACGTTAAGGGCAAAATTAATTAAAAAGAAAAAAAACCTAAAGTCTTTCCCTTTTTTGTAGGATCTCTGCAAAAATATCCAGTTAAACGCATCGAGACTGAACTTGACAGTTTATATACACAAGGTTTCAGGGTTTAGAAGCCATGACAATCAGCTCCTGGTTACATTAATAGTAAACTTCATATAAAAAGGCAAGGCCATTCCCTTTTTATGTAGAATCTCTGCATGGAAATCCAATTAAACACATTGAGATTGAACTTGATGGTTTATATAGACCAGGTTTCAAGGTTTAGAAGCCATGGCAATCAGTTCTTGGTTACATCAGGGGCAATGTTATAACGATAAAAAGAAGAAATGCGAACGCCTTTTCCTTTTTATAGACACCTCCGAACTATTTCCATCGACTACCTAATCATTCCGTAAACCGAAAGAATACATCTCCCGCAGGCCATTTGGTGCACGAAAGCCCGGACGATAACCAACTTTCCTGTAGATGAAATCGACGAACTGGAGGGAAGGGAAAAAATAATGACAGCCGCAGAGAGAAAGAACGTTTTCCCTTCACATACCGGAGCATGGAAATGAAGGAAAGCGAGATGAAAGTATAAGAAGAGAGCGAAGAAAAGAAGAAAACCTCGAGGGCTTTGACCTGAGGGCTGTGTGTAATAAGAAATCGATCCGCTGGAAGTGGGAGCCGGCGATGCCCCCACGGTTTGACAGCTATACGATAGCTACTTTGTACATTTGCCAATCGTTCCATCTTTATCTATCTATGGATCGAGTTGCCGGGCGAAATTAGGGGGACGCTTCTTTATGGTCGCCGACTACGGAGCAAGGTGAAGAGTTTATTGAATTTTTGTTCGACACTATTCGCCTTCATACTTAAATCTTTTCTCTTTCTCTCCTTTTGAATGGAATCTGGGCGTTATCTTAAAATTGAGAGAGAGTTTATGACATATTTCTCTCATAAATGCTGCATTTTATTTGATAGGTTTTGTTCAAGAATTGGTTTATAAAGTGGAGATTTATTCACCATTTTTTTATACATCTTATTGTAAATAATCTGACGATGCGGTGTGATTTTGTTTATATGTACAGAATATCCATTTCTAATCGTGACCAAAAAGAACATTTCAAGACTATTGGAGATAGGCAGATGTTTCCAACTAGGAAAAAGATTTAATTGAAATGTAAAATTATATAACACCATATTTATGTTTTAAAAAATAAAATGCTGAAAAAAATTTATAAAATCTATCTTTTTTAGGCTCAAATCTAATAAAAAAAATTCTGACGCTATCATTTAAAAAAATATATTCCACTACTCGGCATTTAAGAGTCACCAAGTTATGAAACTTTGAGTATCAATGTTTTAGACTAATTAATTTTACAGTTAAATTCTATCTTGAGTAGATTTTTTGAAATCTCGATTTTCTTTTTAAAAATTTTTTCAATTAGAATATTCTTTAATTAAAAATGAAAGTGAATTTTGGAGTTTTCCCTCAATAACCATCGAAGATATAATTCCGCACAAAAAATGTACACGGTTGGAAAAGTTTTTTAAAAAAAATATCTGTAAAATAGTAGCAATTTGATAAATGTGTAAAATTTTCTTGAGTTTTGGATATCTTTTAAATTTTTTTTGCTTCATTTCCAACAACAAATTACCGTTATTTTATTAAATATTCAATCGTTTTAATTGTTTTGTTGTTGTTGTTTGAAACGAAAATATTTTATTTAATATCTACGTATTTTGCAAAACAAGTAATATAAAGTCCAATTCTTGGGCAATTTCTCGCTTGGGTTCGGCTAACGGAAAAGTACCTTTATTTTAAATCAAAAGTACTCCAGAATGAATAAAAAAGATCGATTAATTAATAATGTTTAATTTTAAATGCATCGAAAATCAAGAAAATAAGGAGACTCCTTTGAAATAACCGTTGAAAACATACTAAGCCTTACTCCTTCGAAGGTGGAGAAACGAAAATTTTTGGCGGGAAAGTTAATTTTTAATTAATAAAAAATTAATTACTTAATTAAATGGAATAAATAGTAGACTATGTTCTATTCTAGACTATAATCTATCTGTGTGCTAAATTTCATCCAATTTCATTCAGCCGGACTAGCGTGATTGGCTAACATCTTCCATCCATCCATCCAAACTTTCACATTTATAATTATAGTATAGCTAGGGAAAATGTGAACTCATAGTAGGCATCCAATGAAAAAACAGTATCGCGAAAGTTAAAGAAGGAACCAACCACGTTACATTTTTAACAATGTAATGGAATTCATCTCTGAAGGAACATTCAGACAAATCCAAAAAGAATATACATAAAACAATAACAATAGCGTGGCTCTAAAATGTCTGCCAATTGGAGATAATAATTGCCTTAAATTTACATTTGAACGGCTTAATTAAAATTAAATATAATCAATATATCCGTTAAACCAACTAGTTACGGAAACTGACGAATTAAAAAAAACAAATATTAACATAATTAAAAAAATAATTTTTCAATTTTAATATGATAAAAAAATCCTTTTCGGTCTATAATATTTCCCATTATAACAAAGGAAAATGGTAAGATTTTTTTATTTTGATTAATTAAGATTGTAATTAGAATTTCAAACAAATTCACATTTTGCTTTGTAACATATTCCTCTCTCTCTCTCTCTCTCTGTATAGATAGATAGATAGATAGATAGATAGATAGATCAAACGATCGTGCCTATCGTGCGTTAACAGATACCTGCACATTCATCTTTATTAGTAGTAAAGATAAAGATAGAGAAAATATATGAGAGAGCAAAAAATAATCTTTTAAGGATGCTTTTAAAATACAATAAAACACTATGCATCGATGATGAATATTCCGTATATTTCTATATCCATCTCAAAGAAGGTATTGATTAATGGTTCGCTTATGACAATTTTTCGATAGGAGGTTGGAAGAAATGCATGGCGAAACCTCCATGGAGGGAACAACCCTAAAAACCAACCATCCGTTACTCGCACAAAGAACAAAAGCTATGAACTGGGTGGGTGGGGGGTGCACCGAAAGGTAAAAAAAAAAATTGATGGAAAAAAAATGCTGCCTAATGGTACTGAAGATAGAACGCCTGATAAATAATAGATGCGTTTTCATGTGATGATTCAGAAGGCGTTGCACCACGCTTTCCCAGATGCTGCCATCGAGGAAATTGAAATTAATGCGATGGTAAAACACAAAATAAAAAAAGAAAAGAAACTGATAAAAAAATTTAAAAAACAAAGGACAAAAATTACTCTCATTAAGATCTTTTTTAAAAAATTAGAATCGTAGCAGTTTAGAATACAAAACAGTTTTTTGAGTCATAGAAAGCGAAGAACAAATCTAACAAGATGGTTCTGATTTTTAATAGCTAGTATTGTTTGGATGCTTATACAGAAACAGGTGCTTTGGGCGAACGTTTCGTGCAGGCATTGCTTCTTACTTTGGTAACCAACCGGTTCACTAATCTTAATTCTTTTAAAAATTTCCAATTAAATATTTTATGCAACTTGCCTTTTAACAGCTTCTGCATCAAAGTATTTTTAAGCTTCAAATTTTGATAGTCTTATTATTCTGATATGATGTCTAAAATTGTCAGTTTTTTGCCAATTGTTTGAAAGTTTGTAGAGGAGGAGGAGGTCGGTTTTTGACCACTTTGGGACCAATCATCTCGAAGAGGGTATCAGTTTGACAGATTCGGTCAATGTAAGATTGGACATTACTACAGTCCACAGTCGACCACAACAAATCCTGTCGATACTGCAACATTCAGGGGTGTCGGGGTGGTTGGCTGTACTCAAGAAGTCATATTATTCTTTTGTGCTATTATAAAAACCTTAAGGTATAATGTGCTATGTATCCCTCTAATTTTCTGTCAGCTTCCATTAAATTTCTTCTTCACATTAAAGCGTAAATTATTAAATTAATATAAAAAGTTTTTCTTACTGAAAGCGAGCATTTTTTTAATAGGCCCACTGAAAACAGAGTTGTTGAGCATTTAAACCTTTTGTGAATCACAGAATATCTTTCATAATTTACGTAATATTTCAAGAATTGTTCAATAAAATTTCTAGATACTATTATTCAATATGCTTCTATAAAGGCTTCTTGAACAAACTTGGATACCGGAAAATACAGGAAAAACAATTAAGAAATACAAGAACATTCTGATAGAATCCTACAATCTGGTGTTTTAGATGAATTTGACTTTATCGTTTTCCATTCCATCAGAATTGTTGATAATAAAATACACTAATAAATTGCAACTTAAATAATAAATTACCCATTATTCTTTATAATATAACTAATTAATTAACAAATACTTATTAATAACATTATTTCTGTTTTTGGCTAAAAGTATTTTTAATGAAATCATAATATTTTCTTATTTATGAGAAGAGGGTAAAAAATTATCTGAAGAAGAACGAAATATGATTGTTAACATCAGAGAATATAGTTTCTCTGCCAGAGAAATTGAAAAACGATCAAGGTACTCAAAAAAGGCTGTGAATAACTTCGTGAAACATTCGAGCCATTATCCTATAAATAAGTGATCAGGTAGAATCTGTATCTAATCTATCAAAAAGATGCATACTTAACAGTATGTCACTAAATATCAGTTACAGTACGCAATCGAAAATTCGCCGGTGGAAAAATATAGAAACAAATTTTAGAAAAACTTGTGGTCTCTCCGTGTGAGCGGTGGCTGGCGCACGATAAATCTGTCGTGATCACGAAGTCCTCTATGTCGAGAGAATATCGCTGGAGGTACTGGGTCAGAGGCGATCGTTCTCTGTTCCAGATCTAAACTACGATCTGTGGATGAATCAATGTAATGCGTGAATGAAATTCGCCTCTTAAAAACGGTTTTCTGGTGCGTGTGAACTAGAAGTCAGAATTCTGCCTTCTGCTGCTCAGGGATCCCTATATTTGGTAAATCTTATTATTTACTAATTATGCTCCAATGATACTATAGCTGTGGAATATTATGAAGGCTCTTCTTTTCTTATCTACTTTTTCTTTTTATGCTTGCTGCCTTTTTCTCCCTACCCTTTTTTTCTTTGGCTGTTTTAGCTTCTAATACTTAAGCATATAAAAGTTTTTTTTTGAATAGCTAGTCCTTTGATAGCTATTTAAATTCTATATTATTTTTAAAATCTTAATTATGAGTTTTTTAAAGGTGTAACGCCATTTTCGGCACACACCTAATCACCATCAGAATACATCAGAATATCCTTAGAAGCTACTGCACTCCTCTTTCCGTTTAAAAGCGGAGCACGAGAACATCGACTTGTGATTCCTATGACATCTCGACTGGTATATTCTAATGAAAGAGTAAATTTCTGTATAATTAACTGTTCTGTGAGCCAAATATATAACTGGCCCTGTTTGGTTTACTAGTTTTTCTTCAGTGTAAAAGTTAAAACATGAGTACAACAGTAATAAATAAAAAGAAATATTATTTAAAAAACTTTATATATTGCATTTATCTGTATTTTTATTGTTTTACAAATTATAATACTCGACTACAAATAGTTTGAAATTTATAAATGTATTTTCCTTTCCTTTATCTTTTTTTTCTACCATAGTATATCAGTCTATATCTCTAAATTCAAGATCAGATTACGATATATTATTATTATTATTTATTGTAAAACCTTGTCACCCACCCACCCTCAAAAAGAACCTGGTGCAGTCATGTAACTCGAGCACAAAAGAACATTTATGTGACAAAATCAGCAAGCAGTCCAATAATTGCGGGAGTAGAAGCAATAAAAAAACTGAATTTACATATGTGTATGTTCGTAAAAAAAGTAGCACAGAATATGCTTAGAATAAAATAAATACTCAGTCTCAGTGCCTCTCTTCCCAAAATTGGTGCTTTTCATGAGATTCATCGCACGCATACTTGGGGAAAGAGGGGGAGGGGAGGTATGTAAAACAAAGTGGAAATTTTATTTTGAATTAGATATCTCACACGAAAACAAAAAATAAAAAGCATCTTTTTAAACATAGAATTTGGTCTCTTAAATTGTTGTTTCCATTCTGTCCTCAATAAAAGATAACAATAAAAGAAAAATTCAATTAATGAAAAGAGAGAATCGTTTGGTTTTTGACTTCGAAGTTAAAATGCCGATAAAACAAAACGCGAAACTTTAGTTTTTACGCTTATTCCTAGAAAGAGTAAAAAAAAGAAAGAAAGAAAGAAAAAAGAAAAAAGAAAAAGTGGCAAGGAAAGGGAGGGAGGGAAAAAAAGAGCTTCACTTAACGGCAGCGGTTGTAGTAAGTATATCGATTGCTGATAACACAGTATAGGAGCGGACCCGTTCGAAAATTAATCTCAGCTGGCACAAAGGATAGGAAAAGTCTCAGTGCCAAGTTCTAGATTAACCTCCAACAGAAGCGAAAGAGAGAGAGAGAAAAAAAAATGGAATGAATAATAATAATAACAAAAAAAAAAAAAAAGAATTATCACGTGATAAAGGGAAAGGAAACAGAAGTTGACTGTGTTCAATTTCCAGATTCCTTACAAATCGCCACACACGCGAGGTTTCCTTCAGAAAACGAAAACTGCAAACGGTACGAAATTGAACAGACCTCTGTAGGATTTCCTGGTGCTTTTTTCCCGCGTTCGCTTCTTATTCAATAATGTATTCGATATCCCCACTAGGGTAGAAAGCATTCAAAATCTGCATTCGTCCTTTACGGCATAAATATTATTATTATTTAATTCCACGAGGGAAGCCCCACATTCTGCCTCTTAACCTTTCGAATAGTTTTATGGTGTTAGGTTGGCTTCAAGGAAACCGATGATTCGCCCTCTCACGCAACTCAGAAATAAATAACAAATAGAACAAACGAATAAATCTGCTTCCGACTTCCCGTTCTGCTACACGAAAGAGAATGTCTGAATCTAATGAATTTAAATAAGCTCGAGCCGTTGCCTAATTTGTATTCTAAATGAATGCCGTTAAAATAATTTACATTTTCTAAGGAATAAATGTCAAGTAATAGGTAGAAAATGGCATTCGAGCCAAACGATAATTAGGAAAACTTCGAAATTAAGAGTTGCATTTTCATTATAAACAATAATTTGTAAATTTCAAAAGGTGTTCACAGCATCCGAAATGGATATTTAAAAAATGCTGGAAAACCAAAAATGCATCTTCTTATTTTCTTTTTTTATTTCCAAAGCTATGATTTCTTCGACTATTCTTACGAGCGAATAATTTTAACAAATTACGAAAATGTGTTCTATTATAATTTAGTTACACTACTTTGATGTTTATTATTATCTTTAAGAATATGGCAATAGTGTAAAATTTGGAATTCAATCAAAACAAAAAATATTTTTATTTAAAACAGATTTATGTATTTAAAAAAATCATTGTAAACAAATGATGTAGGAACAAGAAATGGCAGAAGGGGAAGTGAAGAAATGTCAAGTGTTCCAAAAAAAAAATGTTTGCTTTCATTTTTTATATGAAATGGAATTTGGTTCTTGTATAAATTTTTACCAGCAATTCTACATAATAATAAATCTTGCGAATTCTATAGATAAAATAAAAGATAGTAGATGAATACATGATATAAAAACAAATTACATAAGAAGCATAACGCTGAAAAAAATTAAAATGGGCTAATAACTAATAGAAGACATTATTATTGATAATTAATAAATAGTATAGTTATCAAACATCGTGTTCTTTCATTGCTTTTTTTATAATCGTAAACAACACTATTTTTGTTAACTTTGTAAACAATGATGAAAATAGAGAATGTATTACCATATACCCCTCTTCTTTTACTCGGCTGAATCCAAAATTTTAAACATCCTTACAATTGGTATATAAGATTACATTGATCTAGAATGAAGCGATTTTGAATTAAATCATTCACCAAGATTAAACTCAATACAAACAGATAATCAGACAACACGTATTCATGTTTGGTACAAAATATGATAGTCACCTTTAATTTTAGTAATAAAAGCATACATATAGTAGAAAGAAATTTTAAAAAAGCGTTCACCACTAATTATTTTTTTAATTCTTCAGTGCCTCTTGTTATTTTGCCATTCATTCACAGCTGCCCTTTCACATTAAGAGGTTTTTATATTTTAAAAAAGACCCTTCTTATCAGCATTTTCTTCTAAGAAATCAGAAATTAGACGTCAAAGGCGTTTAGTTTGTCCAAAGGAAGTACTGATTGCATTAAATTACAATAAAATCGCTTACAAATTATTTAAAGTGCAGAATTTCATCAAATTCTGACATTAAAGCTATGATATTTTAATAGCTTTTATCTGATCCTTATGTATAAGTCCTAAAGGTTCCTTAATATCAAAGTGCTATTAAAAGCGTAAAGTATTAGTTCCTCTATCCTCTAATTTTGACGGTATTGTATAATTTCCATTCATTATTTCTCATATAATTTATATAAAAATTTAATAGATTTTTTTACCTTTTTAGTTTTTAAATCTGGGAAAAAAAATTACACGATTAAAAATGCATCAGAACAATGAAAAATAATTCGGGTTTCATTCACAAGAACGATAACATATTTATAAAATATACTTAAAAATAAGTTTTAAACTTGTTTAAGTAAAAATTAAAGAACTTTGCTGTAAGTGAATTGGCACCGTTAAAAAGATGTATATCTATTGAGTTGGCCTAAAATTCTATGGGATAAACATCGATTTTGTTCGTAAATATCTTTGAAAGTTACCGAAAACTACATAAAAAAATACATTAATTTTTTTTTATTAAATTGAAGAAAAAAATTGCCCCAAAATTTACATATTCACAAGCTTCAAATTAGATATGTGCAGAATTTGAATTTTAGGCAAACGATTTTTAATTTAAGGCAAACGATCTGTCTTTAAAACTCCAAAAACACATTATAATTTATTATTAGCAGATACATCAAAACTTTATGGTACTTTAAGAGTCAAACAAACTCTAAGTAACTTAAAAACATTGTAGTATTTTATTTTTACTATTTATTTTATTTATTAATTGCCAACCAGATGATTTATAAAATATGTCTTTTTTTTTAAATTTCAATTCAATTTCTTATATATTTTGTGATGTTCACGATTCCAGCGACAAAATATTTTTAAGCATCAGTTTGTAACTGACATTAAAACCACGTTATTTTAATAGTCTTGCATATATTCTGTTCACTGTGTATATGAAGCTATCTGGGGGCAAATCCCTTAGCATCACAGTGCCATTAGATATGATTAAAAATGCATCGATTTAAAAAATGAATGCCGGCTCATTATCTTCTAATTACAAGCTGTCTTTTGTAGCAATGTAATGCGCGGAGACAATTAAAGGAATACTACTTTTTTTCGATTTTAGTAATGGAAGAAAATAACACGATCTAATATTTGATAAAACAGTGAAAACAACGTGAATTTTATTGAAACGAAAACTAATGCTAAAAATGATGCAAAAAAGATTTAAAAAAAAACTGAGATAACTTATTGGAAGAAAATTATTCAACAATAAATATCTTTAGAAAATGTCTTTTTTTCAATTTTAAAACAACACAAAAATTGTTTTTGTGTAATTAGACTTTCGGAAGGTGAAAAAAAAATTAAGTCAATTAATACGATAACATTCATGATGATTCAAAACCTGTTAATTAAAAATATTAGGGAAGTAGAATCATCCAATATTTGCATGTGCTGCAAACTGTGTTTCATGATTAACGTAACATGTCATGAGAATTATTCCATAAAAATTTCTTTCTTTCAACAAAAAAAGAAGAAAATTGGTGTTTTATAAAAATAAAGCAACAATTTTTAAGCTATAAGAAGGACAAAATATTTTTATACTGCTAATAGAATTATAAAAAAAAGAGATTAAAATAAATCTTCCATGCATATTTCAATATATCATGTCAGAACATCCTTTCTTGAACGGTCGAGCACCACGTGCTCGTGCATGTTAAATTATATTTTTATTCACTTTAAGTGTTTCGTCGAATGAGTCACTTTAGTATTGCAAACGATCTAAAAAAACTTTGTCTCGCATTGATTGTTTAAAAAAATAGACACATTTCCTATTTATTTCATTTCATACAATCACGTACTCAAAATGACATTTTTTGAGGTTGTATTTGCTGTAATCATTAACTTATTTTTTTAAAAATTAGAGCTTTTGTAAATAGGATGGCATCGCGTTATTAAAAGCTGACTTTTTGAGATGCTTGTGCAGATAATAAGATTTCAATTTTATGCCTATGGATTTTTGTTGACGCCAAAAACCTCGTCCCAAAAACATCATGTTCTGACATGATAAAAAGAGCAGCAGTGTATAAATATGGACGCACTTTAAAAATTTGTCTTCATTGCTGATTTGAAAAGTTAAATGATAATTTTAAGAACAGCAAAAATTTTATTACAATCTTTTTATACAGAAACCGACACATCGCGGGAAAAATAAATAATATCTTCGTAGCCTTATCTTCAATAAAAGTCTAAGAAGAAATTATCTAAGTTGAAATATCTGCAGTAACAATAGAAATGAATTAAGTTATAACGATATCATTTCTATTTCTAAAAATTAATATAACATAGACAATAGAAAAAACGTTCAAAAGCCAAAGTTTTATTAGATAATTGCTTAAACTAGAAGAAGGTTTTAAATTAATTTTTGTGTCATATTTTTGGCATGCACTTTTGAACAACATCAAAATTTCGCTTAAATTCTAATTAAAATCTTTTTAAAAATCAATTCCAAAGTATATAATAGTATCTTCTAAAATATATATCTTCTAAATTCGATAGTTTTAGATCCAAGGAGTCTGCCCTATAAGGGGCCAATACACACATTCTTCATTAGCAGTAGAAATTTGTTTGATTAAAATATTTTAAATAAAAGTAGGCTTAAACTCAGACTGCATTTGAAACAACTTCATTGCGATATCTGCCGTTTATATAATTCTAAGATGAGTGTGCAACTTTGCACAAAGACTATGTTCGTAAGGAAAAAAATTGTTTGAGTTCTTGGTATTCATTATTTCACAGTTACCCAGCAGAGTTTGACACATGAACGAAGAAAAACAAAATTTGGCGACATATTTTTCCTTTTAATTCCTTGTTTTTGTATCTGTCATCATATTCAACACTGTACCCAAGTATTTTTTAATTTATTTTATGGAAATCTGCAAAGGTAGAACAACGAACTTGAAATCTTTATTCTAGTTTGTTGTATTTCTGAACTAGTGTGTTCACAGATAGACTGGCAGATATGGGTATAATTTCAAAAAAGGTCCTTTTTGTTCTTGTAGTTAATAGAGGGGGGGGGACGTGAATATTTATCAAATTTCGATATATATTTTTTAAAGTATGGCAATATTTCTTTCTGTGCTTTGTATTCGAGAAAGTTGATAATGACGATAACCATCACAAACTGCTTCCCTAAAATTAAATTTTCAGAAGTAAAACTTCAACAATACATAATTGTGCTAATATAAAAAAATTATTAAATGCCTAATTTTTTTATTTCAAGATTATTCAGATCTTTTGCATTATAAAACTAATTCCTAAATTTTAAATATATCAATTATAATGGATATTCATAATATGAGAAAATTACTGTGTGTGCAATTAATCATCAATTAAATAATCTTCCATATTGTGATAATATATACAAGTATAAATGGAATATTTTAACAGAATTTTATTTTAAGCCCTTAGAACCAATATTTTGTAGATTAAAATTCAATATATTTAAAATGAAAAATACAAATATTTTACAGAGCTCTTTCTAAAAAATTAATGCAACGAGTTTTGATGCTATTCATTATGATTATAATTGCACAAAGCTTAAATATATTCTATAAAATTTTCTCTCTTTAATGTTTTATTTTTTAAAACCAGAATTTCTTAAAATATTTTGACATAGATAAGCTTTATTTTCAAGTAACTTCACCATAAATTAGGGTCAGCAAAATTTTTAAGACGAATTCTGTTCTTGTGCAAAATGAAACGGTTTCAGCTTTACATTAAAAAAAAAAAAAGCAAGAATCAGAACGATCAATATCGATTTTGCAATAATTTTTATAGGATATAACAAATTTTAATATTGCAATTTCTAATATTTTTTATTCTATTCTTTTTTTCTGATGGTAATTTATATTATCCTACATTTGCATTATATATTTTTTTACTCGGTTATTAATACTTTATCTTTTCTATAATCAAGTTTATGTTAAGCAAAAAGTAAATAAAAAACAAACATCAAAAGTAGAAAAGCTGCTTTCAGAATTCCTTTTTGAATGTAAAGTGTAAAATAAATTAAATGTTTAGAACCATTTATATTTCATTATGGCGAGTTGATGAGAAATAAACCATTGTTATTTATGATATACTTATCAATTTCAAATATATCTGCAATTGATAGCATGCTGATATAAGATAGGGCACATCCTATCTAAGAATTAAATTTATTTAAGACTTCACCTACTCATTTTTGTTCTAATTCCCCAAAATCAGGAAAAATCATTTTTTAATGGCAAATTAAACAGAATTTAAAAGCAAATATATGCATTATACTTTAATGAAATTTTATCCGTCAATACAGCATATCTGGTAAACACAGTAAAATTTGAAATCTCCTGAAAAATGCACAATGAGAAAGCAAGTTTAAAAGTTGATTTCATGGTACTAATGAAAATTTTCACAAGTACGAGTAACAAATAGCCAAAAAGTTGTTTTTACAATAAAAATAGCCTATTTGAAAGATAAGGCAATGAACCAGATACTATTACAGATACGACAAGGGCCTGGAAAGGGGGAAAAAGGGGTGTTATTATACCTTCACACTGAGGAGTAAAATTTAGTGTAATCTATTGAATTGTAAAATGAATAAATTTTTCATTCTTGAAATGTTAAAAATTTTATAAAATTATTACATAAAAGGAAATTAATCAATCTCATGAATAATAAAACTATTTTAAAAATAATAAAATTTGTATTTCTGCAGAAATGCCTATGTTTGATATAAATGTATTAGATATGATCATCTGCATACAGTGCCGTCCAATTATGCAACCGATATATCATCTGCATACAGTGCCGTCCAATTATACAACCGATGCTCATTTGGGGAACTCCATAATAAGGTTTATTTTCATTTAAAAAAATCATCACAATAATTCATTTAAAGCAAACTTTTTCCAGACAAACATCAGCACAAATTCTTAATCAGATTTAACTTTATAAGTATAATACTCTATCAATAATCTATTAAAATTTTCATAGATTATTTTTTTGGTGCTTCAGACAATTATGGAAATTGAAATAATTTTAAAAGTAAAAAATGCAACAACAAGAATTATAAGAAAAAAATATATTTATTATCAGTAACGAGTTTATCTGTACAATATTAAATTACAGTTCTACTAAGAGGGAGAAGAAAAACAGCCTTGAAGGAATCATTATCACTAGTAAGTTTGCTTTCATAAACTAAAAGCTCTCTTATTAAATCATGAATTATTTTTTTATTACAGCTAAATATAAAAATACATGAACATTTAACAAACAAACAAAAACACCTGAAGTTCTATAATTAAAATTAATGAAGTTTAAAATCTCTAAACTAGAGTTAAAACTAATATATCAGTATTATGGATCAACAAGTACATGATGAAATCATTCAAATTGGTTTTTATACAGTCCAACTTAAATCCAGTTAATTAACTTAGCTAAAGACTTTAAATCAAGTTAAAGCAAAGTTATAATTTGCAGCTTTAAATTAATTCTATCTTACACATATTTGTAAATTAATTGCTTGATTTTGATTAATAGAGTTAAAGTTTTTAACAATCAATGGGGCAATTAGTTAAAATGATATGAATCAACTTTTCCAAAATTGCTCAAAAACTGGGTGTTAGATAAATCAAGATTAATTTATTAATTATAGCATTGCTTTTATAAATGCTATAACCAATAAAACTGGTTTTATATTCCACAGGAAAACAACTAAACAAGACAGAGCCTTCAGTTATATTACATCTTCTTACTCTAATCATTTTTTTTAATATTACATTTTGTTGAAAACATGGAAATTGTCTTTGCTTCAAGCTGTATATAATATTTCAAAGGTAAGTTACTTAACTTTTTAAGAGACATTCATAACAAAAAAGAACTCATTTTTTCCCCCTAAAGACTGCACTCCCCCTTTTCTCTTGTAGAGTCATTTCCATTTTTTAAAAAAAATATCTTCACATATTTTACAAGAAATGTGGTATTTCTATATAAAGCAAATATAATAATTTGGTATTCCCATAGCAATTTCAGTACATATACTAAACAATGCTTCTTAATTTTTGTCTTCCCTGTATGTGACATTTTTGAATAACAATTTAATCCTATACCCATATCCAAATATATGCAAAAGAAAAATAATTGACTATAAATAATAATTATATCTGGATATGTTTAGACATGGAATTTTATTAAAATATTTTAAATTAAGATGGACAGCTATAAAAATTTAAGTCATAATTTCATTTTTTCTAAGTTCACTTACTATTTTCAGCCATTTTGTGAGACCAAACTATAAATACTAGCCTCTATTTATAATCAAGACCAATAGTGTAAGTCATTTTGAAGTAATGTATTATATTAAAAAATGCAAATATTTGTTCTTTCGTTGACAGCATTAAATAGTTCAACAGCAGGCTGTTTTCCTCTTCACCACAAATTATAAAAATGGATTAACAACAGAGGTACAAATTTTTAAAGCTTCACTCAGTCAACAAATTTGAATGAATCACAGATAACATATTTACAAAATTGACAACATTGAAGTCTACATATGAAGTCATGTAATAAGATTTATGTACAACAATGAAGAATTATTTTATATATGATAGAATATAATATACTGCTAAATATGTACAGAGTATATATTTCCAGTGCAATTAATATAAAAATGCATTATATCAATTTCATAGAAATCTATAAATGTCTAAAAAATTTTAATATGATAATAATTTAAAACTACATAAGCAGAAAAATAATGGAATGCTTTATAAATGAAATTCATTTATTAAAAATAACAGATCTAATGATTGTTCTTGGGATAGCTGGGATTAAAAACTAAGCAATGATGAAGTAATCATGCATAATTAGAAAAATTAAAAATTAATTGAAAGGTATTTTTATAAGATTGATATGTTTCTTCTTTAAACACAAAGAGTTTTAAAACAAATACTAAAACTGATTTATTTCAATCCATACACAATATTACTAAACTTTTCACCAAAAAAGTTCTTAAAAAAAACATACAATATAATAATAAAAAAAAGAATTATGTCCATTTAAAATATGTACATAATCCTCATAGTATATACAGGCACAGAAGGATTTTTTTTTTAATTATTATTACTAAAATTAATCCTTCATAATAGAACCCTTTAGTAATGAGAACTAAAAGATCTTTTTAGTTCTTATTATTAAAAGGTTCTTTAAGTCTATTTTTATTGAGATGAAAATATAATTACTTTTTGATTCCACTAAATATAATACAAGTTAAAGTTCTTGTAAACCAATTTTCAATTAATTATTTTAAGTGATTTTAATAATAA